>VYXH01002575.1:213408-267599 GCA_013397275.1 Burhinus bistriatus | reverse complement strand
CTGGTTTTTTTTTTTTTTTTTTTTTTTTTTTTTTTTTTAATTTAAATGAAGCTGCTGCAGGAAATTGCCTGTCAGAGGACATTACCCAGAGCTTTAAGAGGAAGCTGGGTGTGTCTAGATTAGGAGAGGAGCAAATGTCATGCTGGATAGTTAGCAAAAAAGCCACTATTCCTCTTTCCGTATGAGAGGGGCCAGGGAATGACATTTCGCTATGTCCACTAGAGCACTAAATGCTGCATCCTTCAGAGAAACTTGTACTGGGGTTCAGGCTTCCTTAGGATTGCTGGTGCGGAGTTCTGCCTGTGTAGGATTGTATTGTAGCTGGAGATCCCACCAGCACAAATCCCTCCCGTAACATGCCACTGTCGTGTAAGCAGAGGGACCACCTCATGGGAACCTGAATCCCAACTAAGATTATCAGGCATTTTTGCAATGGAAACAGTCATCATTTCAATGATGCCTCTCTCAGATTTGGGACAAGACGGCTTGGCAGTATGTGCTGTTAGTTGAATATTAGGGACCCAGTGCGCTCCTATATCCAGTCTTCAAATTTGGTCCATGGTATTACACAAGCTATATTGCTAATGTTCCTTCCTTTGCTTCCTATTCTCTTTTAACTCGTTCATTTCTTTTGAGGCAGATATTGCAGTTACCTTTCCCTCCACTGGATAAACCCAAGGGCCTGCAGAGGTTTTGGCTTAGAAAAATGCCTGGGACTGTTGTTGAGGCACTCTGGTGTGCCTGCTCCTGTTTCCTATAGAGTCCTTGTCAGTGGCAATGACAGAAATTTGCCTTTTCCAAGGAAGTGGCGAAGGTTTGTTCGGTCTAGAGGGACTGCATGGCTGGAAGGCTGAGGGAGGGACATTCTCTGACTGACGTGTAGCTCCTTACACAGAACCACCATATTACTTTGGCACAGCCACGCTCTGCTCTAGTGGGCTTCCAACTGTGGCTCTGCTGCTGCATCGCACAAGCTGACAGGGTGTGATGCAGGGCGCTAGAGTTCTCATTTTGAACAACTTTGTTCACTAGTGCTAGTAGCACTTGCACAGCACGTGCATGCTCAGAGTGTGGCACAAAGCTGCAACTGGTCAATTTGTTCTCAGCTGGGACAGGGCAGCTCTGCCCTCTGCACGTAATAGCAATAGGAGTGTGAAAGCAGAAGCTGGATGCTCTCGTCTCTCCCATTTTTCACTGTCTCGTTCCTCTTAGTGCTGTGTCTGCTGAGTCTTGTCTTCCAGTCTTTTGCCATGCATCCTGCTGCCTGTTTTCTCTATGTCCCTTACAGTGTCATAGCTTCTTCCTGCCTAACACAGTTCTTCCTCGCCCTCTTTCAGCTCTCCAGCTTGCCCTGCTCTCTTGCTGTGAGTGAAGGTACATACTGGTAGCCTTGTGTGAGCTGCCCAGCACAGCCAGTCTTTCAGTGGGAGGTCTCCCCTCTTGATAGCAATCAGACCAAGATGGAGAACTTCTGGGTTCCTTTCTTGGCTCTGCCAGACACCATCTGCATGATGTTATGCAAGTCACTTAGAGCCAGGTCTACATTGGACTGAAGTTTTAAATGATAGGGGACTTATTAACTGTGTAAATATGAGCTGAATATCTGAATACCTGTGTGAATCTAATCAGGATCTACATGGATCTCTTCAGTACCTTGTTTTCCATCTTTAAAAAGGGAGTGATGCTCCTTGCTTTCTACCATTCTGGTTTTCACCTGTTTGGAACTGAAGCCCATTACCATACAGAAACAGAGCTCTGGTCCTCTCTACAGGCATGCATTGTGGCCTGACCTAGTTAGAGTTTCTTGGGTCTGGAGGAGATACAAGGATATATATGACAATAAGATATAGCATAAATAGGCTGGAAAGTGGTGACTGTATTCAAGCTCTTCCCCTCATGCATGTGCTGCATGGATAAAATGGGGACAGTTACAGATTCAGTGTTTGAAGCAAATAACAGTGGAATATTCTTGCCAGCAGCCTGCCAACTATCTCTACTTGATTTTATTGAGTAAGTACAACCTTCAATTGTCTGAGGTGTCTTTCTCTCTCCATGGCTTGCCATCCTGTCCTGGTTTCGGCTGGGATAGAGTTAACTTTCTTACTAGCAGCTGGTGTAGTGCTATGCTTTGGATTTAGGATGAAAAGAGTGTTGATAACACACTACTGTTTTTAGTTTTTGCTGAGCAGTCCAGGACTTTCCTGCTCCTCACACTGCCGCCCCGCCAGCAAGTAGGCTGGGAGTGCACAAAAAGCTGGGAGGAGATACAGCTGGGACACCTGATCCCAACTGACCAAAGGGTTATTCCATACCGTATGACGTCATGCTCAGTATGTAAAGCTGGAGGAAGAAGAAGAAAGAGGGGGATGTTTGGAGTTACAGTGTTTTGTCTTCCCAAATAACATTTATATGTGATGAAGCCCTGTTTCCCTAGAGATGGCTGAACGATGGGTAGTAGTGAATTAATTCCTTGTTTTGCTTTGCTTGTGTGTGCAACTTTTGCTTTACTTATTAAACTGTCTTTATCTCAACCCACGAGTTTTTCTTATTTTTCCGAGTCTTCTTCCCATCCCACTTGGGGAGTGGGGGAGAAGTGAGTGAGTGGCTGCATGGTCCTAGTTGCTGGCTGGGGTTAAACCATGACACATCCCTAGGGATACGGCCATGGAGAAGCAGCTCTAAGTGTTGAATTCTGTTACAGCAGCCAGAGCTGAACAGGAGTCCTACATGAAGATCAAAAGTATTATTCGCAAACATGGGCACGTGTGGGACTTAAATGGACTTTGCCCACCAAAATTGTGGTTTTCATTTGAGCCCACATTAATGACTGAGACCTAAACTTTGCTGATTGCCTGAGCCAAACTGCTGAAGCTGAATAGTTTATTAACATCAGAGCACAAAGGGCCCTGGTTCTCACATTGCTGTAACAATAGGATATGTTGGAGAATATTGATTTGATTAGGCTGACACTTGGTTTACCCTAGTCTAAGTGAGAGGAGAATCAAGGCCAAGGAATATGTCTCACCCTCAAAATGCCTGTACCAGCAGCTGTGGAATATGTAACTCGGTTGCAAAAGTAAATAAATGATGGCACCATCTTTTCTGCCTGGAAAACAATGCTCAAAATGAAGCCAGATTTAAGAAGGAGGAGTGCGTACAACACAATTGTTTTGAGGAAATGCACTGATTTTTCTCAAACCCAGACAAACTGAGAATGTGCAAGAATTTTCTCAGCACTGCTAATTTCATTGCGCCTAATTTTTTGCTGCTGGCAATGGAAAACAGGGGTGTTTGGAAAAAGATACATATCCGCTGTTCATAGTGTGTACCCTTTGACAGAAGTGGGCATGCCCTTCAGGAAAAGCGGTGTCCCTGAGGGCAGAGTTCCCTTACTATATGTTAGCCTGCAGAAAAATTGTATAAAAGTCCTACTTTCTAAAGCAATCCAGAAACTCCTTTTTTTCTCTTCCACTAATGAGTAAAGGTGCTGTGAAGTCTCTGTTCTTTGGGGGGCACTGTGTACTTGTAGCTAGGCTTAGTTTTGTACTGGAAAATTGCAGGTATTATGTTTTCTTTGAAATGTGGGCCACTATGGTTTTTGTTTTGCTTTTAGTAAGGTAAAGTCACCATGTCCATGATTAATTCTTTCTTATTGTGGGTAAAGAGTCTTTTTCCAACAGGCTTTGGGATCCCTTTTTTGTTTTGATTAATCTTTTTAGCACATAAATGTAATTTGCATATATTTAGCTGGCTAAACCAAGAGAAATAAAATACTACACCTAGCAGAAACAAGCAGATAAGCCACATCAAAATAAGTGGCAATGATACATAATTATACACCTACTTTCTAATTTCTTTAATCCAAGGTAAGGGAGTGCTGCTCTTGGAAACTTTAAACTGATTCTTACTTTCAGGGTGCTGGGTAAGTCTCTATTCCCCATACTATAGGGGGTTCTCTTCTTTCCCAATACCTTTATGGAAGCTCAAACTGGTACCACCTTCTGCCCTGCATTCCTTGCTTGGTTATCATGATGTAAACTGATGCATGACATGCTTCTTGATTCCTGCACCTGAAACAGCATCCTTTTTTTTTTTTTTCAATTTTTTGCTTTTTTTATTGCCCAGAAGACTCTTAGTACCTTTCAGGAATGAAAGAGAACATAGTCCTTGCCACTCATGGGGGATCCGTGGCACTTTGAGTGGGAGGCTTGCTGTCATGGGTTTCCTATTTGTCAGTGCAGCTCTTCTGGTTGCGCTAAGCATCCATGACATGAATAGCCCTTTGGAGGGATCTGTCTCTTCCACTGCATATATACAAGTCCTAGGGACTGCATTCTAGTCCTCGTTACTGTGTCTAAGGTAGCACTAGATTCTTATTTCCAGCTGACTGACGTTGTACTGCACACAGCCCCGCATTTGAAGAGATGCTCGTGTTCCTCTGCTCTCTTTTGTGGTAGCTTTTACACCCTCTTTGAGTGCACTGGTGGCTTTGAAGTCCTATGGATTGTGCTGTTCCAGGCCAAAAGATATTGCCTGAAGCAGCATGTGTAAAATTTTCCTAAAAGCTACCTCTGCCTGTCTAACATAGAAGAAGCTTGTCTGTGCCCAGGAGGTAATCATAAGGATGACCAAATCTGCTCATGGTGTGTGGGCTTCTCCCTCACACACTCCGAAGCAATCCCTCAGACAGACCTGCCAGCTGGGTGGCTTGCTCGCAAATGTAAGCTTACTCACCTTCATGTCAGACGTGCACAGCTGTGAGCACCGCCATCTGGGCTGTATCCTCTGTATATAAGATTAGGCTGATTTCAGATGAGCTGTGGAAATGGCATAGCCATAGCATCATTTAGAAATCGTCTGCTGGGGCGGGGGAACCCAGACTGTGCTCTCTTTATGTTATGAGGGGGTATGAGGAAAATGTGCAGAGCCAAACCATGCTTTCCACTCTGGCCTGGAGCAAGAGAGGAGGTGTGAGGTAGCCCAGGGTGCACAGCACATTTCCTGCCTGCTGCTCTCTTGTACCAAGGGAGGAAAAAAGCAAAGTCTGCTGGAGAGGGTGGCCCTGCCTATTGTCCTGCATCTGACCAGGGTACATAGGGCAGAAAGCATAAATGTAAGTTGGTGCTCCTAGTGCTGACTTTCCTCTGGGTATGCTTCTCACCCGACCCAGTCCCTAGGGCAGTTGTCTCCTTTACAGGCCAATGGACACTTAGTCCTCCTTCCTTCCTGTTCATGCAAGCAACACAGGTCTCACCTACCCTGGTATATACAACAGGACTTCCTGTGAGATCTTGTTAACCTGGACATTTTGTGTAATCTCAGAACAGTTCCTCTCATCTTTCATCACTACGTTCCACTTAGAGAGCACTTAAATTCTGGAGTGGCTGAAAGTGAAGAATGATGAAGTTGTGACTGGTATTTCAGGGGTGCTTGGAGATATTCAGCACTGTGTTGGATGCTCCAATATACAGTGAGGAACAGGAAAGGTTTGTTTAATGTTTTCAGGGAAGGGAGTATTACCTCTTCTCAAGACAGTCTTTTGATACCTCCTCCAGCTCCCTAGAGGGTTTACAGGGTAGGACCAAGGCTCTGCCCCTGCCATATGCAGCCACGTGACCCTCCAGGGATGTATTTTGTCACTGAAAGTGTTAAAACTCCCTTCCCTCACTGTCCTGCTCACAGACAAAGTATGGCAGACTTTTATTGACAATAAACAGTTGCACTGCATAGCTGTGAAGAGTGCTGTGAAGGGAACACAAACGTGACAGAGAAAAGTACTACCAGTCGAGTCCAAGGGTGTTCGCTAGAGCGAGAGCAATGTTCAGCTGTAGCTGTGGTTGCCAGGACTCAATGGATGCTGACCCTTGCTGCTGATGGGATTGTGATCTCTTTTGTATCCGTGACCCATGCCAGCACTCCAGCATGTCACACTTTTGTTACTGGTACCAGGATTGGAAATAAAGACTGCTTTCTTGCCAGCAGGGCTGAGTGACACATCTTCATTACCCTGGTGCAGGAGGAAGCCTGCCTCTTTATGTCCGTCTCTGTGCTAGGCAGTAGGGTTGGTCACTCCTAGCACAGACCTTGCTACTGTGGTTCTCCTAAGCAGAGCTTTGGTCTCTCAACCTAAACACATAGCATCCTATGCTAGTTACAGGACGGGAGCCCCTTTCTAAAGATTTCTATCTTTTTGCTGTGAGTACTAGGACAGGTTGACCCACTGTTAGCTGCACAGACCACCAAAAAATTACATACTAGGGATGTGAGGCAATGGCCAAGCTGGGTGGGTACAGATGGGAAGAATGGCCTTCCTCATGTTGTGTTTGATGCTCTGTATAAATCTTGCTGTATTGTGGGAATGTGCAGCGGTGGGGAACATATTTCCTCTTTGTATCTGAAATGGCAGCTGAAGACATTGCAGTGACAGTGGGAGGCTCATTGCTACTCAGTAATAGCCACGTGCACCATGTCAAATAAAGAGAAGAAAAATAATTTCAGGAAGTTCAGTAAAAGAAGCGAATTCATTTTGAAAAGCAAAAGATTATTCCTCCCCAAATACCCAAAAGACTTTTTCCAGGCAGGGAGCACAGCTCTGCCGTCACAGCTGCTTTGGGAAGAAGGCACTTGGAGGACTGGAACAGCTATAATCCAAATGGCCCCTTTGGCCACTGCTGCCTGCTGAGTCTTGAGGGCTTTGTGGTGCCAAAATGCAAGTTCTTCAGAGTGGCTGTACGCAGCAACCAGACCTGCCTCCCAGGGGATGATTTGCAGTGTACTTTCTAGACCACAGACTTACCTCAGCTTTAGATTGTAAATTTTGTAGGAAAAATTGATAAACCTGTGAGAGCCACAGTCTCGACAGAGATTTCCAGGTACTTCTAACATGATTCTTCTTGAGGGAGTGACTGCAGGTTTAGATCTCCAAGAACGCACTAACAGCCCAGCACGTACAAGCGCTTTGGTTCTTATCACAAGCAGTTCCACCCTTGCCCTGAGTTATAAAGCTCAAGAGCTTAGCAATGAGCACTTGCAGGGCCCTTACCATGATAAGGTATCAATATTAAAATTGTGCTTGGTTTGGGCATCTAATTTCTTCCTATACTATTTTTTCTATGCCTTATATGCACAATCATAAATCAGGAGTTGGGTTATTCAGCTCACAAAAAGGTTTTTAGCTCTGTGCTATGACCCAAAGAGCCTCTCATTGTTGAACCGAAGGGGATAGGAAGGCGTGGCTAGAGTGGCAGCTCTGGTGATGAGGGCAAGGACTGCCAGATAGTTCCCTAAATTCTTACAATCATGGATTTAGGCATATTATAACTATGTATTTACAGCAGGCATTTACACATAGCTCCTAGTCATTGGATGGAAAGGGACACCCACTAGAATTTAACTCTGCATTCTTCATAGCTCAAGTTTCCAGTAACATCTCCAGGAAAACTATAGTATCTGTGCCACTTTATTGGCTTCAAAGTTCCAAGTCATGGAATTCAAAAGTTTCTGTAAGTGAAATTCAGCTCAGCAAGAAGGATGCAAACTCTACTTTTCATGATGTCATTTCCCCAAAGCAAAATTGGTCTTTTTGCAGAATTTTAATGGAAAAGTGACTTGGAACACAAAGAGTTGAGGATGCTTTGACCAAGGGGGCATCAAACTCATGGTAAGTCTTTTTCTAAAAAACCAGTTGCTTTCAGCTTTCGGTAGTGTATACCTGCTAGCTCCATGTTCCAGTGGACACTAGAATTGCAGGGGTTGATGGCTATGCTGTAATGAGATCCTGAGGGTACTTCTAACAGTTTTCTGTTTTGACCATCAACGTCCCTTAATCCTGTTTACTCCTTAGCTTGGAATCTTCAATGTTTTACATTCTGAAAATCTGAGGGATGGTAAGATCCAGTAGACATTTGTAATTTCTTCCTAAGTAATGTCACTACCTCTTTTTATTTGGTCATTATTATATAGGCTATTAATTTCTATAGTTAATGGAATGACTGAGAACAAGGCTTTTATTTTCCATTGCCTAGTAAATCCTGAAAAACAGTTACATATATGCTGTATGTATTATTTTTAATATTTAAAACCATCACAGCCACATCATGGGAGGTGTCTGGCATTAGAAAAATTTCCAAAAGGTTGTTAAAATAAAGAAAAAAAAGTTGCCTTCCAAAAACAGACACCACTTTTTACTCCATCTAATAAAGATGTGAAATTTAAAATGAAGCTAAAATAATTTTGATTGCTTGCTGTAAATCTGCATGGATTTGGCTCTCTTTGAATTTTTTTTTTCATGCTATAAAGATTAGTTTACTGTCTGTAGACTGAATCCTTCTTGCGTTACACATGTGACTAAATCCATGGGGCCCAGTGGCCAGAAAAAAAGACCCAGAAAGGCATTAAAATAGTTTAGCCCATTCAGCTGCAAAGTCATCTTACACATATTTTCCCCCTAACTGGTTTTGTGTATATTATTGTCAAATATGAATCTGCAGAATATCTCCTGGTCTGGAATCCGGTCCCCTTAGAGCAGTCAGCAGTTCTCCTGCAGCCTTTCTTAGTAGTTGGTACAAGCGTGTGTCAGGATCCATGTACTGCACTGTTTTCCTTAGCAATAATTTTCGTGGTTTTTTGACACTTTCTTAATTAGGTTTTTGTAGCTTATTTGTTTCCAGCATCAGTCTGCATCTGTTCTTTCATTTTTTAAGCTGTCTGTGTAATTTGGAAAGTTATCAATAGTGTGTGATCACTAAAGCAAAACAAACAAATAAACAAAGATAAAAATTTATCTAAGCTTACTTTCTCTATGGTATTCAAAGACAGTGAAAAGAATTGGTCATGATATGTAGATGTAGGGCTATCCTTATAGTAAAAGAATCTGTTTTAATGTATAGATCAATAGCTGTACACCTATAAACTAAACCTGTGTATCCTACTAGTCCAACTTGCTAAGGATCATCATCAAAGTTTTGAATCCTTTTAAAAGTTATTTTTCAGAACACGGATATTCTATATGTAACTTCTGTTGTACTATATTTGAAATGGAAACAGGCTGCAAAGCCTGCCAACTCATCTTTCATGTGCCTTTCCCACTGATGTGTCTCTTTCTGCAGAATCAAGCTTGCACAGCAGAGTGCTTGTGTTCCCTTTTACATGTGGTCCTCGTTAAAAAAAATACAATGAAGTTTAGCAGTGGTGAAATTATTTATTTGATTTTTTTTTAACTGGTGCAAAAAGTAAATATGTTTACTGTGTCCCTTTCCATTCAGTGTATTTCCTTTTTTAAGCTCCATTTGTGTTCAACAAGACAGTCTCTTTCTCCAAGATTAACATTTCTTATGATTGTTCCTGACAGAGGATTTACTTTCAGAGGCCCTGCTAAGGATAACCAAAAAAGGGCATGTAGCAAGACAGTTTTGGCAGCTTGCACGAATTTTCGGAGCTTTTTAGGTCTTGGTTTTCTGATGAGTGGCTTCCTGAGCATGCCTAGGGAATGACAGGCATCTCTGCAGGCAGGCTGAACCCACCTTGGCTTGTGCGTAGTCATTGGCTGCCTATTAGAATAAATTGAGGACAATGCATACCGCTGCCTGCCAATTGTAAACATAAGGGATATGTATTCACTTAGCATTGACTTTTGGGAGGGGCCAAGGAAAAGCTGTAGTTTTATTGAGTAGGGCTGTGTGTGAGGCTGCTGGTGTGCCTTTCTTGCTGTGCTCCTGCCCAAGCAGCCAGTTACTCATTTCCTTCCTACTAGTTGAAAACTTTTCAGCCGCGGAGGTAAGGGCTTAAGATATGTATTTGTTTGGGAACGAGCTGGTCTGACTGCGTTTGCGTTACGGCTAGAGATTAAGCAGCACGCGAAATCTAACGAGCCGTGGAAATAGTGCGAAAGTGTCGGATACTATTTTTCCTCCCCTTCTCTCTCCGTGCCCCCCTTCTTTCCAGATGTTTGCGGTGAACTAAGGGGGATTTCTGTGCCGGGTGGGTGGAGGGGGGTGCATGCTCGCCCACCCCAGCAGACCCTAATGCAGAGGTGTAGGGGCAAGGGTCTGGGTGCTGGTCCCACTCCATGTGAGATCCTGCAGCGGGTTTGTTAGTGGAGAAATAACCTATCTGTCCTTTCTTTAATTTTTTTGTTTTTTTTTTTAAAAAAAAGGAATTGCAGTGAAAACATTTTTAGCATGGTAATGGCTGGTGAATTGCTTTTAATTTTGCAACTTAATACCTGAGCTTTCAGGGCAGCCTGACCGTAAAGGCGGTCTCCTGGCGTAACTGATACAGATACAGTAAAGCTCTGGTTAATGTAACTGATCTGATACTTGCTGAAGCAGATGTCCGTCATGGCAGCCTTTCATAGAAGTATTGTTGACAATAGACGGCATCCGTTTTTGTCTTCAGCCTTCAACATGCGCAGCAGCACATTGCCAGAATGTTTCTTGTGAAGTTGTCTTTCCTGTTAAAAGGGGGAGAGAAATGTGCTGGGGTGGGACCGGAGCTCTTAAAAGTCTGGGTGCGTGTGTGAGTCTGTCAGAGCGCTGCTGGGGAGAGCCAGCGAGCCGGCTCTCCTTCTCAGCTCCTTTGACGTGCTCGGGCAGTTTGAAAGCGTTGTGCAAGGCTGGCTGCTGATAGCGTGATATTCGGCATAACAGGGAATTTCTCAGAGAAAGAGCTGGGAAAATGAAGGGAGGGATGAAGTTAGCTGCAGATGGATACTTGGGAGCAGCAGACATTGACCAAACTACTAACCTCTGGCCAGACCAGCAGCAATAGCATTGATTTTTCTCATATATCATATATTGTTTGGAAGAATGGGCAAGATAACTGTTTTAAAATGACTTTTTTGTGGTGTATTTATTTTTGGAGGAGTGTTTCTTTTCAGAATACGCAGTTTGTATGCAATTTTGCCTAGCTGAGAGGGCTTCTCTTGCTAAAAGGCGTACAGGAGAATAATTTGTGAAAATACCACATTCTCTCCTTGGCAGCAGCTCAAAGAAAATAAGGAGGCAGAGTATTTCTTTTGTGAGAACTGTATATTTATTATAATTTGTCTATTTTAGATACCATACTGTGAATCACTGTGCTTGTATGATTTGCCATCAAAGAACCCTGGGACCCTACCTCCATTCTTTCTTCGTCTCATTAAATGTAGCAGTAGGTTCTCCGTGAACATACGTGTTTGCAGACAAACTTCGTATCTTTTTCTACTGCCATTGAGATACAGGATAGGATCCTAAAACTACATACACCAAACCCAGTGAAATGGACTCTTTGAACATAAATTGCAAGCAGAGCGATGCTTCAAGGTAGAAGTGGTCCATTTGCTTAATTAAACTGCCTTTAAGGTAAAGTGGGTCTGAACTATTCTCAACATATTTGAAGAGAGTACGTCTGCCTTTGGGAGGCTTTCTGATAGGCAGGTATCTTAGTCAATAAAACCTGCACACGTTAATGTGATATTTACATCAGGATGGCAGGGAAGAAACACTGGATAAGATGTCTGTGAACAAGAGACTAAATTGAAATAACTTGTGTTTCCTGAAAACTCCTCTTTGTTGCAGCATGCAATGACAAGAGGATCAATTCCACAGCCTTCATTCACAGGATTAGTCTTGGTAAATCAATACTATCATTAACGGATGCGGGATCTGAAGCAAGGGGAGTCCTGTGTACTCTGAATACGCTTTGACAGTGAGTGACGTAAGCATGTATTAGGAGAATAAGGGATTTTCCACAATTGCTACTTCATATGCTCACAGCATTATTCTGACACAGAGCGGCCTGAGAAAGGGGTAACTTCCCTTGTGCTTTTATTTCTTGTCGAACACCAATACACAATGCAACAGTGACACTGAAAGTTAGGTGATTTGAAAGGAAAGGGGGAGTTCTAAGTTCTTCTGGCTGGCATTAGAGAGGAAATAAAGGTTCCTTAAGATGGGAAGATTTCTTATTCCTCAGTCTCATTCATGGGGCCATGTGTGGCATGGAGGCATGCTGGTCAGCATCTGTCTGGATGCACATGGGGTTAGGGAGCAGCACTACTGATTCCAGTTGGTGAGACTAGAGAAGTAGAGCAAGGCTTTTTTTTGCTGGCTGCAAAAAGGGAGGTAACTTCTGTCATTGATGAGAAAGATAACAGAGAGGGTCCTATCAGGAGCCTGGCTAGAAGTTCTCCTTGTTTCACCCTTCCCTTCGTGCAGCTGGAGTGGCCCTGCCTAGGGGGGGTGATCTTTCCATTGCAGAAAAGTGAGAGCCTGCAGGACTTCCTTCCTGCAGGACAAATAGGATTTGAATGCCCGGGGACTGTTTAAAATGCTCTCCTTTCTGACTAGTTGCTTACACAACAGCTATTCTGTTGGCTACCTGCGTTTTCATTTGTATTAAAGATCAGTGGAGTTGTTAACCCTGATCTGCCAAGGGTACAGCTTGGTACATTTGATTGCTGCACGTGAACAAAGAGGGACAGGAAACCATATACGCCTAAGAAAGAGAGAGCCAAGAGAGCAGCATTGGCTGTCCATCTGCAGTGCTTGTCTGGACACTCCTGGGTATTGGAGAAAGCACCAAAAAAGGTAACAGGGCACAATGGGAAGCTCAGTCCTGTGAACCTTTCATTGCCTTTGCGAGGAGCTTTATGGGGAGTTTACAGGATTGGGCTCCAGGTGTACAAAGCCCGAGGCAGACAGGCCTGTGACTGCAAAGAGTGGGAGTCTATCTTCAAAGCAAGTTTTCATTCTTTAAAAATTGTCTCTTCTTACTAACTACCCCCTGGCAGCTTGTAACAAGAAAGCTGCTTCCTTACGTAGAGCTCTCACCTTCAGAAATGTGCATGTGCAGGGGCTGGTTTGCTGGTTTTGTTCATAGCTCCCAGGTGGTTTAAAACCCCGTGACCTGGTGAGGATGGCTTTTGGGGGCATCTGTACTGGAAACAAGGCACCTACCTACATGCTGGCACTTACTCTTTGGGCTCTGGTGTTTGCTGGGAAGCTGTAGCAGTTGCATGCCTCCAAATGGTTTGACAGGGATTTGACTAAGGCTGAAATTTGACTCAAAGGCATTTGAAGATCAGATTAGATTTGACCTTTCTGGATGAAACACTGAGGTCATAGGACAGTTGAACTATGTAACAATTTCTTTTTGCCTTTCCTGATGCTTTTGTACAGTTCAGCTACCCCGGCGGGGAAGGACACTCAGCACATTGTAATTTGAGGTCCCTCCCACCCCTGGGGGAGCTCGCTCCTACTTTTCTTGAAACAGATTTGATTAACCAAAGAGGTTGGGGCACGGAACACCGTTACTTAGCTGCTAGCCCTGGTACGTTAGCTGTGTGGTTTACGTCCTCCTAAGAAAGTGCTTCTTTTCATGTGTTTTTTAATTGGAATTGTGCTTAGTGCTCATAAATGGTGCAGGGCTGGCAGCCTGGCTGCCAAGCAGATACGAGCATTAGCAGCGTGGTCCCTACCACACCCCTCTCCCCGAGCATCACTGGCTGCCCCTGCGATAAAGGCAGCCTTCTGGACGTTCTCACTTGCAAACCTCCTGGCTTCTGCTTCTGTCTTGCAGCAGCTGCTGTGCATCCAGCTACAGCAGTGCCCAGGCTTGCTTGGCTCCCCGGCGGCGAGGCAGGTGGGCTCTGACCTGTGGTACCCACCTCCTCCACCACTGCTAACGGATGCCCCTTTCCATCTCCCTGCCCCTTGCGTGTGCCCCTTGAGAGGGGAAAAAACTCTGTCTGTGAAGCATAGGGGCACCTCTTGATCAGAAGATCCTGCCTATAACAGTGTTTATGGGACTTTGGGTTGAAGCCAGGAAGAAGTGCTCGAGGGGACTGTCCTGCTGGCTTGCAGCGGGGGTGGGAACAAATGTCTGAGGAAGCAGAGGGAAGAGAGAAAGGATAAAAAGCAGCCATATCTGAAGCCACTGGAGTAATTCCTCCTTTGATTTTTTTTCCTGTGGTCATAAATACCTAGTGAGTCACTTCATGGCTGTGTGTCTGTTTCAGTATATTCAAGTAAAGGATAATCTGTGCCTTTTTGTATTTAGCCCACGGGGCTGCTGGGGCTTAATTAATTATTGTTTATAAAGAATTTGTAATGCCAAAATGCCAAGTTTAAGCACTGGGTAAAGCCTTACTTTTGATTGATTTCCCAGCAAGAACATACACTTTTTTTGTTTGTTCGCACAGATATGTATTCTACTAGAAAGTAACTTTTTCTAGATTGTGGGTATAAAACCACCGAAGCCCAGTGAAGGAGGTGGAAGATGGGCCAGGCTCAGTAGTGACACTGAGCTGATGTGTATCTGGAGGGAATTTCTTGGGTGCTTGCAGATTTAACTGCGCTTGCTGCACCTGAGGCGGAGCCTTCCTGTGAAGTTGTCGTGCATGTACCAAAAACACGGGATGACAGCTTTTTGCTTCCGGACCTGCCATAGTGTCATAAGCTTGGAGGAGAAACTACTAAGCAAGCTGCTGAACCTTATCTGCTTGTTCAGTTTCACGTCGATGAGAGCACTTGAAATTGTAACTCCTGGGGCCAGGCCAGGCTGCAGTGGGGAAAATATTAGGGAAAGATTTCAGGCCATGGAAACAACATTACATGTTTCCACACCCTCTTGTGTACAGAATACAAATAAAGAGCATTTCCCTTGAGACTTGCTGTGGAGGGTGTGAAGCAAAGTGGAACCCACCCGTTTGCACATTTTCTGGTTTATGTCCTTAAATGGCAAAAAAAATCTTTGGAATTTAGCTCATAGAAGGGTTATAAATAGATTTGTGGAGATAAAGTTTTGCTGTAAGTGCTCTGGTTTTGGATCTATTTAGAAGAGTAACTCTGTAGACCGATAAATATGAAAAGGGGGAGCATTACTAAAAGTGGGAAGACAATTTCATTGTGCATAGACGTGCATGTATGTGTGCACACCCCCCCCCTCTCCACCTGCACTGACCCTCCCATTCTTCCTTCAAGTATGTGGAGATCTAAGGGGCATGGAAATCGCTGTGTGCACTTTTAAAAGTTAAATAACTTGGGGTGAGGGAGAACTAGCTTTCATGATTCATCAAATTGCTAAGGGAGCCTGAACATATGACAGCTCTGTAAACAAAGGTCCTGAGATTTGTTGGCAGCTTGTTTTATGTCCTTCTCCGAAGCAGCTGGCTCAGGCTAAGGAGAAGCTGTGTGGGGCTGGATGAACCCTTGCGGAGCAAGCACAGGAGCAGTGGTTCTTGTGCTCCTTCAGAAGTCAAGGTTTGGTCCTGCTAGTTGGAATCTAGTCATCATCAAAGGGAGCTCTGCCCAAGCGAAGGAGGCTGTGATCAGGCTCTTGTTTGTTTCTTATTTGCAAGGCTTTGATGTTCCCGTTGTCTTTCTGTGACTGCCACAGGGCATGTTACTACCCTTTTCCCACTTCATTCTTTTCTTTGACAGTGAGCTCCCTAATAGTGAAATGGTCCTCCTTCCTTCCCCATATTTTTTTTTTTTTTCTCTGAGCCACAGTGTTCACCCTGTTAAAATCTCTCTCTCATCCCAGAAGCAAAGGCAGGACCTTTTTAAATTCCTCACCTTTTCAGAGGATCTAGCAGTGCTTGTTTGATAGCCCGGATCATCACCTTCTAATACCAGCACTTGTTCCAGGAGCAATTTCTGCTCAGTCTTCTGGTATCAGCTGCAGATGGAGCAAAGGCTAAGGACTTTGTCTGCATCTTCCTAATTGATCTAGTGATAACCTGTTTTCTCTCAGAAACTTCAAAAGCCATTGAACCAAGGGAGAATTTGGCTTTGCTCCGGCCTAGTTAAAGCTCATCGGTTTGGAAAAGAAGTTCCTAGAGCTTGGCTACAACATGTAGAAATGGAAGCGTGTTGGTTTGTCTCTGAGATCTGGGGAAGAGTTTGGTCAGCTCTCATTTACCTATGTAGCTTAACCTGCTGGTGCTGCAGGATGCCTCTAGTCAGCATCCTTCATGGGAGGCTTTGCAGTGCTGCACCCCTGGGTCCTCAGAGAGGAGAGAGTTTGCTTCACTTTAGGGCTTTGGGAACAGCTTAGCCCCGTACACAGAGCCACACCCCTGCTATGGAAATGAGGGGTTTCGTTCAGATGTCTGATAAGCCACAGCTGGTGCTTTGCCACTTCAAACAAAACTTGGATTATAAAGGCTGAAGTGCAGCATTTTAATTGCTGTAAATATGAATAAGAGTGTTTAGGCAATCCAGATGATACTGAGCCAAGCATTTCTGTGGCTAATGTATATTACACTGACAAAAGCAGGCCAGCTGAGAATTTCCCTACCGCTATCCCCAGTAACTTAAAACATCAATTGTCTGTTTTCTACTACATTGGTGAAAGTGAGGGAGAAGTTTTAACCTGGGCAGCAGTTGGCCTGAATCTGATCTTGCTTTCGGCAGCTGTACAGTGATGTAAACTGTATTGTTAGGTTAAAAAAAAAAAAAAAAATAAAAAAAAATTGGGTCTGATCTTAGTTATCTTGGTGCAAATTTGTTTGATTTCCTTGAGTTAGTCAGAATTCACAGTGGGCTGCTTGCTATCAGAAGCCTGGCCCTTTTTGTTTGGCTTTCTACACACCCCCTAAAGGATGATGGCAGCAGGAAATTGGGTCAAAATCCCAGTAAGAAACATTCACTGGGAAATGATATTTCATACAAGAGAGGGCACTGCAAACCCAGAAAGCCAGTAAAATTCCACTGCTCGTTTGCTCCCTGGTGATTAAAAGGCCCTGCCATATATGGGAAAGGTCTGAGCTCCATTCACTCCAACCACAATAGTACAAATGGCTTATTCACTGGACACAGTATGCAATCAAGGAGCAATGCCTTATGACAATAAAAAGGAAAAGCAGCAACTTTTGGTTGCAGTTTGTTTGCAATTTTCTCCACTGTGTGTTATTAAAAGCTCTGTAACTGGTTTTTTTTTTTGTTCCTTTATTTAGATCCCTGTAAACTGCAGTCAGTTTGATTTGCCACTTAACCCTCCCCCCATAAAGCCAGACACACCAGCCTATTTCCTCTCCTTCCCCCTATACAACCCAAACAAGAAAAAAACATTTCCTCTACCAGTCCATATAAATGTAGCTCCTCTGTCTTCAGTGCATCTATTGTGGATTTGTATCACCAAAGGATGGGATTAGCAGACAAAATCTTATTCTCACCCAGGTATAAAGCACTAACTTTAATAAAAACAGTGGTTAAATGCCAGTATTTCAGAGACAGTGATGGGACCACAGAAGTGAAGCAAATAGGAAACGTGTGTGTGTTTATGCATAGAGATGAGTTTTGGGGAAGGAAGGGAGCAGTGTGCTCTGGATAGGAGTTGCAGAAGGGCTCCCCAGTGCTCCACACGCCCTTCAGGGATTTTCTTTCCACCACATCAGTTTCTGCAGTGAAACCCTACACAGACGACATTAAGATGCGAAGTTATTGGAGCACAGTTGTGTTTACATTCTTGCTTTTCAGTTTATTTTGTTTAGGGATCAGTACTCTTTGCCATCAAAATCATGGGGATAAAGTAGTTGGTTTAGTTGCATTTTATTTCATAAGGAGAAAGACAGTTAAGTGACTGCAGCAATGGACCTACCTAAGGTTCTCTGCTTGCTGGAGATTTTCTGGAGTTTTTATTGTTTGCTTGTGTTGCATTGAGTACCTTAGAAATATGATGTTTGTGCTGTATTAATAGATTTACAGATTGTGTCTGGGATCTTACCCCTATGTAATTTTGATGAAAACCCACATCTTTGTGGCCAGAGGGCTGATTGATCAGCGTGATCTCCCAGACTACATGCATCATTGCACACCATCCAGTTACTCAAATTTTGAGGCCACTTATGCTGACAGAGTTAAGATGGATGTTGTAGTCAGCCACAGGACAGGTTGGCTGGAGTTGAAGCCAGTCTTCTGCTCCTCCAAAATGTTGTTGTGCCTCCCAGGAAGGACCATAGCTCTGTGACAGAGGTGTGGTTCAGCTTCTATTTTCATACATGTCTGGGTGCCTCTACAATTTTCAACAAGTGTAACTGGTAATATGAATTTTTGTCCATGTCGAGAAAGCAGAGTTTCTTGCAGGTGACCTGCCATGGGGTGGTAACAGATTTACTCTCGCAGCTCAGGCTAGCTAATGACTGGCAGCCTTCAAGTGGTTTGGCTTCTCAGTACCAGAGAATTGCTTTTTGATGTGTGGTGCTGCTTCTGTTTCTAGTGTTAAGGAAAACTGACCTTTCTCTTTGGTAGTCCTTTATGTCCGGTACCTTTCTACAATGAGAATTGCGTTTGTTTTCTTTTATTGTTTTGCTAAAGGCGAAACTGGCTCCCTTAGCTGCGTCTGAAAGGTCAAGATCTTTCAAGTCAAAGAGAGGGAGGATGTAAATTAGACCTCCTTGGAGATGTTGCTGCTTTTCATCCCTGCACAGCAGTACTTCTGAGGAGATGTCATTTGACCGTACCATGAAGTTGTGCTAAGACTCATGCCCACTGAGGAACCCTAATGTAACCAAAAGAATCGCTGTCAGGTTGTGACAGCCGGGTAACGCAACAGTAACACGTGTGAATGCTTCTGTTTTCTAGCTCTTGGAATGATCAGGGAAAGCCAGTCTGGAGACCAAAATAACTATATATCTAATCTGCTTCCGATTTCTCCATCCAGGGCTTGGATTATGAGAAGCTTTGCATTATATCAGCTTCTTAAATGGCATCTGGAGCCTCTGGAAAAAGTCCTTGAATAACAAGCACGTTGAATGCAATAAGTATTATTGCATGGTTGAAAAAATGGATTTCTTTTATTTTTACCATCTTTGGTCTTCCTGAGCCCAAACAGAAGATGTGAGACTGCTTTGTTTTTCTTTTTCACCTTAAAAGAAGAAAATATAAATGCTGCATGCTTGGGAGACTTTTTTCCCCTTCTTTCTCTTTCTTTAAGTGATTTTTGGCCAAGCTTGGCATTTGTGCAACCTTGTACTGGCTACCTGTAGAGAAGCTTTGCAGAATTTGTTCTTGTTCAACTCTGCTGTTCTGCACTGGCCATGGCTAGGAGTTTCCCTTCCCTTCATTTGCTGGGGTTCTTCAGCAAGGGCTGTCAGCATCATCATTTTAAAAGATAAGTTTTTTGATTTCCATTAATGTTTTGTAGAACAATATCCTTCCCTGTAGTGCTGTTTGTGAACTGCCTTAAAGCTTCAGTCCATTGTCTAACAAAGGACTTACTAGGTCAGTAAAGATGTTTATTGCTTCATCTGTCAAACCAAAAAATTAGCATGTCATTCCTGGGCCATCTGCTCTAACCACCCAATTGTTTTTCCAAAATAGGCTTCCCCCCCCCCTGTTTTTTCTGTTACTATCTTCTGTAGTAGATGTGAACTCTTTTCTTGGAGTCAATGTATAGCAAACTTAATATTAACAAGAGGGGAGGGAGTAATAGTGTGATTCCCTTCTGTATCAGAGTATCTGATAAAGATCAGTTCATCTTAGTGAAAAATGAAAGGAATTCACTATATGTGTAGGAAATACGTTTCGTTATAAATGAACAGAGTGGTGACAGACTATGAATCTGACTTATATGACAAAATAGAGTTATACAGTCCTGAAAGCCTGGAGACTGGTGTGATGAACTGGAAAACACATTATAATCTGAGTACGTTATTTCTGTCTCTCCTGTGACCCTTCACAGCAATGGAAAGGCACTGATGGAAAGGCTGTTGGCATTAGCAGGCATAGAACCAGCTTCATCGACCTTGGTTCGGTGCTTACGGGTCACTGAGGCTGAATTTAAATCTTTACATTCAAGGTTTTCCTCTGATTTAGAATTAAATACCAGAAGCTATGGGCATTAAAAAACCAACAGCCCCCCAAACCAAACACACAACTAAAAATGAAAACCTGGGAAAGACATATTAGGTCATCTTGTCACTTTCCTCTAGGCAGTGCAGGATGATTCCCTAAAGTATATTCACACGTGTTTTGTCCATAAACACCTCTGTTTATTAACAAAATACAATAAGCTGTAATTTTTCAGTGAGGATTGGGATAGTTTGCTGCACTTTCTAGTTTTTAGCAGGGGGAAATAGCTATCATTGTAAAATGTGTTTCTTGGCCCATGGATATTGCTCATGTGAATTCAAGCAAAAAAACCCTAATGAATGGAAACTTGTAGAAGAGTTAACGGCAGCTGGTTTTATTACGGACCATGGCTCTGACATGATCTCACGCGAGTTTAATACAAGTGTTACCTCACTGACTTCAATGGAACTGCTTTTCATTTGCAAGGGAGTAAATGAGGCCAAAATCAGACAGAGACCTAGGGAGACTCTTTGGGAGAGGGTTTTAGTTTGGAGAATGTGCTTTACATACATATAAAATATATGGGCATATCTGCATGTTGCAGTAAATGTGTCAGGCCACCTGGGAGAAAGGGCCAAATTCTGCTTTGAATAGCACCTGTGTAAATCCAAAATGAACTGTAGGGGTAATGTGCCAGGAAAGGCCAAAGAAGTATCTCATTTTTGAGTGCTGGGCTGAATTTCTTTCTTATGGGGTTTCTGACGTTTCCTTGATGAGATGGCTCAGAAATACAGCAGAATAAGACTGTTCTGTAGGGAGCTTCAATTTTTTTCCTTCTTAATTTCAACCATATCAAATTAAAAGAGAGGTTGTGATGACTATTGTGAAGCCAGCTCAGACAAAAACACCACATGTGCAGATGTTCTGCCTTGAAACTATCAAAGCAAGCAGTGAAATAAGAACCGTGTATTTCTGGAGTCAAACGGTTCTTCAGAATTGTGCAATATTGCATCCTCCTTCAAGCACAGCCTTCAGCTTAGCTAAATCTTGCAAAATTGTAGGAAGGTGGCTGTGCTCTATTGGAAGTGTAGCTTTGGTCTCAAAAAGGGAGAAGAGCTTTAAAACTTCTTGAAGTCCAGCAGAGATGTTAGTTTACAAGTAGGATACTTGGGTGCTACAGAAACAGCCAGCAACTGTGAGATAGGTTTTGCTGTTGCTCTGTGTATGAGAACATGCAGTTGAAGACATGGCAGGTATTGACTAAGAGTGCAGAAAGGCCAGGGAGAGAGGTTTTGCCATCTTGGTTTCTTGCTTCTTGCATTTTGGTGATAGTGCTTGCTGCTCTCCTGTACAGCAGTGCCTGAGGTACAGGCACCTCTGGAACCAGAGTCTGCAGCCTTTTCAGTGTGAGCTTTGAGATGTTGTGCTTTAGGCTTAGAGTTTAACACAGCTCCCTTGATTTTAGCTGGATTTCCCACCACTGTAAACACCGGTTTCAGGCGCTTTTTGCTTTGCTCAGTCTTTGAAATGGGGATGTTTACAGGTGTGTGGTGCAGAGGTTCATTGTAACGTGGTTTGCAGTGTGGTGCTGTGCACTCCCACTGATGGAGGGAAAACATTTTAAGACTAAGGAGTTATGTAGCATTAACTTTTGTTTTTACTTTACTTGAGGTCTTGAAGGAAAGTGGAATGATGGTAATTAAGGTTGATCTGTAGGCCAAAGTCAAGGGGCGGGGGAAGGCAGTAAAGTATAGGGAATGTTTTAAACAGCCCCATCTGCTTGTTTAAAAGGAAGCTTTTATGGAGTGGGGTTACAAGTCTCTTCTCGGTCTATTATAGGGTTCTTACTGTTCGCTATCTGAGCCAAAGCTAATTATATTGTCCACAGAAAAAGTGCAGCAGAAGCTAGTGTCCCTGTGGTTCATACAACTGCTAATTATTCCCAGTGGGGATGCAGAAATGTGTTCTTACAGAATTGGTCTGAGATCACCAACTTGTTTTACGTAGGATGCTGCTCTGCCATCAGACTGAAACGAGTTCTGCTACCTGCAGCGCTTTGCCAGATTCACAGTGGTAAGCATGAAGTAGAGGCCCTAGTGCTCAGAGGATTTGTGATGAGATTTTTAGTCCTCTCTGGATCTTCCTCCTAAGCAAATTAAGTACTGCTGAGAGAGCTCTCATTTGAATGCAGCACAGAAAAGTTTTCTCTTGCTTATTTCCAGTGTGCTTCTGTCCTAAACACACACCTCACCTCCCTGCCCTGCCCCCCGCCTTAATTTTCCTATTTTAATACTGTCTTTAGCTGAACAAGACTTGCCAAATTCAACCTGACCTGTATATCTAAATAATATTGTGCACGTTATAGGTCCCTTCACTGGGACAAAAATGACCAAGGTCATATGGAAAGTCAACGAAAGAGGTAGGGGCAGAGACCAGAACGTCTGTCTCCTACAGCATGATGCACAGGTCTAAACCTTGCAGTTATCCCAGGGCATAATATTCATAGGCCTGCTATTTAATTACCTTTTTTCACATAGCTCCTGGGACTACCATATTGATGCAAAAGAAGAGATAAATAAGCAGGGGAATTTTTCTCTGTGAAGCATTATTAGAACTTAAGAGCATTTAAAACACATTTAGAGGCATTAGGGGAAAAAAACCCACCCCTGTATTCAACATCTTGTGTATCTGCTGAATATTCTCCTATGTGAAGAGGACCTAAATAGATGTTGTCTAGTGACTTGGATGTTACGAGATGTGATGCCTTTTAATAGATGCTGAATTTCCCCTTTGCTACTTAAGTATAAGTTATTATAGAGTGTTATGGTATTCCGTTTAAAGCAGCCTGGCCACTCTTGATCAATTTTTGTTTCGATCTGTAAAAGTACAGATGGAGACATGCTGAACCAGATTTCTGCTGCTTGATACTTGCTGCTGCCAGGAATACTGAAATGGTGTACATCTATGGAGTTGTATTAGTACCACACTTACTGTATTGGACTGCTTTTAAGAAATTCTTTATGATTTCCTGGAGGTATTCTCAGTAAATGGGCAATAGACTCTGTAGGCAGTGCGTCTGTCATCCTGGTTTCAGAACACAGAAGTGGTGCCAAGTTCTTTGGCACTAGAACGTGACTTCAGTGCAGCAATGAAAGCTGTGGGGTGGAGAGACAGCAGAAGGTCAGACAGATGGTGTTGCATTCATTTTTGCCATGTCTAAAAGTGTTGCATTAATTGAAATGTGTGTGTCATAACTGAACAATTGCAATTTTATGCTGAAACGTGTCTATGACAGACAGGAGGCTACATGGAAATAGCTGTGGTCCTCATACAACTTTGGTGCTGCCTGCTGCACAAGGAGCATAAATCTCTTTTAAATACCAGAAGAAAAAGCTTTAAGTACCACATGTGACTTTGCATTTATACAGGTGCAACTGGTTTCAACTGAAGGGCCATTTTGATGAGAGATGGAATGTCTCATTTATATCATTGATACAAATTACATCTTGACATTTACACGAGTGGTAGAAAACAAACACACTCCACTTGTGTTTGCGTTCTTGTTGTGTGCATAAAAGACGACCTGTCCTCCTTACCCATATGCATTTTCTGTAAGGACATAATGCCCCTATTCAGTGTTCATAAAGAAGGTAGTGACTATCCAGCTTGGCTGCTTGACGAAGAGAGGCAGTTGCAGAATTACATCCAGCTGAAATCACTGACTTTTGTGATGGAAATTGTTTATACATTTTTTCTTCATTAAAAAGAAATGTAATTAGTGGTTTACAATGTTTATATAGATAGCATCAGCTGAATGTTTTTCCAGTCCATTGCACGTTCTTTTAATGCAAAAATCTGACCTCATTGTCCAATGTTAAGTGCAAACCCCTAATGCAAATATGAAGATTTGACAAGCTGAATTAAGCTCCTTGGGTGATATCAGGAAGGGTTTTGGGTGNTTTTTTTTTTTTTTAAAAGGTAGGGATGGAGGAGACTCTAAATAAAAGTAAGATGGTATGCTGCAACTCAAAAGAATTAGATCTTGAATTAGAACATTGCATTAAATCTAAAGACTTAAGTCAAATCACTGTCCAACATTCACCTTTTCAATTCAGTGATCTGCAGAAACTCTTTTGGAGAACCAGCTGTACTCTCAGCAAATTTTGTCCTAACAAGGCAGGGGTGTCAATTCAAAACTTTTGGGTGTGCCAGCAGTACTAAGAGGACATCAAATTTCAAACATGCTAGTTTGTACGAAACTGAGTCACAACACTATTCCAGATTGCTTCCTCTGTTCCCTGATTGCTTTATTTTGAATGTGTTTTGCTTCTCTTCAGCTTTATTGATCAGATATTACTTCTGGTTTAATAATATCATAGCAATATAAAGCTTCTGAACAATTTATTTAAGTAGCTTTTGGGCAATTATGCTGTAACATTTTACTGCTTATTGCATTTGAAACCTGAGCAGTCTCGGGCCAAGTTTACCTCTGTTGAAGCTTATTTCATTTCTAGCCACTTGTGATACTACAGAATACATGTCTGGAAGTGATGCAAAACCAGCAATCGTTTCCCCCCTCCCTTGAGATTAAAACAAGCTATTGTGTTCGCTAGAGTACTAAAGAAAGCGTTTACAAGAGAAAAATGTCTGTTCTGAAAATCTCCACTACATTATTCAGGACCAATCCATACACACAATGAAATACCTTATTAGAGGCTGCACATCAGAAGTGGTAGGTAGTCTCTTATTTATATTCTATGGCATGGTATTTCCAACATCTTTTGGAAGTAATCGTTCCAATATTGGGGTGTCCCATGATACATACACAATAAAATCTGAATTGCCCCAATACAGTGCTTTTAGGAACTTTTGCATTGTTATAATTTGGATTGGGAGTTACTTTCCTTAAAGAGCTGTTCTTTAGCTGTTGTGGGGTTTTTCTTCAATGCCTGTTCAATTCTGTTTTAGCATTTCTTCTCCTACTAATAGCTGAGCAGACTGCTCAAAGAAACATGTGCCTGGCTTTGACTTTTACCCATCTGAATGTGGTCAGTGGCTTTACAGTGCCTAACACCACTGGTGACTGAGGGGAACAGGACCTGAAATGTAATTCTGAATGCTGCTTTGCCATCAAGCAATTCAGTCACTCCCCTATTGCCAGAAGTGCCAGATTTTGTTAGGAACCTCAGGTGTTGACTCAGAATTACCTGGATTGAAAAAAGCTCTATTTAAAGGAGCCCAAAGATTTAGACATTTAGGTAATTGCTATCTAGTTATCATAGCCTTGTTAATATGATGAGGAAAGAGAGAAAGGAATATAAGGTACTTTGAGCTAGCAGATAAGAAATATAGATCCTGTAGTACATGCTAGCTACAGTATTGCATTTTTTAAAACGTGCATATGGTTAGCAGCTTTAAGCACTGGATGCTGTCTTTGATTATAACAGTGCTGAACTTTATCTGCAAAATTGAAACCTCTGATTTTCTAGTACATCAGTAAGTGAAACCTAAGCACATGTAATCTGTAAAAATAAATGTAATTACTTTAGCAAATGTATTACAGCTGGCCAGGTTTAACATTAAGATACCTGTTTCTTATAGCTGACTGGTGTCAGAAGACAGAGGTGATGGCTTGAGCTGTGCTATGCAGACAGAACGGAGGGGAAAAATTATTGCCTTACGTTCTTCTGTGTGTACATTAAAGTGAATTAAACTGAGTTGCAGTTCTGACCTTTGACATTTCTTCCCACTATTTTCTTCTGTTTAAAGCATCTTGGTGAGAGTAGCTTTTTTAATTTCAAAAGCTCTGGTAAAATTGTAGGTAAGTGTACTGCTTCAAAATTGAACACTTGATAAAATCTTCAAGAACACCTAAGGCATCTGAAAGCTGTCACTGATCTCTTTCAAGGTGGTGGTGTGCTAGAGCAGGAGATGGGACTCTGTTGCACTCCATTTCTGGTGCTGCTTCGGTTTTGCTTTAGCAGGCTTTTTGGCCTTGTCTTGTTTACTCATCTATAAAACACATATTTCAGATTTCTGTAGTAGCACAGGGGTAAAGGGCTGACTGCAGCAAAGTGCTTTGGTGTGTCGGTAAGTGATTGCTATGGTGATAACGATCAGCTCATGAAAGACTGGAAGATCTCTGTCTGGTCAGACCACTGGCACAAAGCACTGCTTGCATGGGCGTATCTCTCTGCATTATTCTCCAGATTTTCCCCAACAAACTTTGGTGTCATTTCCTATTGTGGGTAGGACCTTATTCATCAGCTACAAAAGTGTACTTATTTCCTGATCTTTTGGAAATTTCAACAGCTAGAAATCCTGTTTCTCACAGGAACGTAGTGGCTTGAGACTTAATTAGTGTCTACAAAGTGTTTAGAGGTCCTTTAATGAAAGGTGCCCTGGAAGTGATAAGTGTGTTGTGGTATTGTTAACTAAAGTGATGCCCACAAGAACTAGCGGCTAGATAAGGCTATCATCAACTACTAAGCTTTTTCTGTTCCTGTTCTTTGATCTTGCAGGTTTCTAATTCCTCCTTTTCAGCAGTTTTAAATTCCCCTTTTGCAAAGAATGCGTGTTGCTGAAGTAATGTAAACCAACTCATTTTGGGTCACCAATCCAAACAATTGGAGCAAATTATTAGGTTTACAATTTCAGTCTCAGCTTAGAGCACTGGGTTTTTTAGAATTGCACTCTGGGAGGCTTAACATTTAGGAATGACTGTCTTGAGTAGCCAGTGTAGGTTAACAGGACGAGACTACTAATAAAATAACTAAATTACTCCATCGATCAATTAAAGTACTTCCCCCCCTTAGAAAAACAATGTCAGATTTAAAGCAGTCAAGGATTTTGGTATGACAGCCAGGCCCAGCTGAGGTGTGACGGCTGCAGGAAGAGAGGCTTCAGAGGGAGTTCCTATGCATTTCAGACCACTGCAAGAAACGGCTGTTATCTTCGCGTTTGTACTCCTGTGGATAGATGTGTAATCCTCCCTCGGCATTACGCAGGGAGGGGGAAGCATCATTCCTGGTGTGTGGTCCATACTGAGGAAGGGGAGCAAGGAGTTGCAGCCAGTTCATCTCCTGCCCCTACAGTAATTCTGTTCACTGAGGAGGCTTTTGTGACATAACATAAGCAATAACGGTCCTCTGTCTCCGATTCAGGGGTACATAAGTTGCTACCTCTCTGTCTTTGCTCCAGTCTTGGCTCTAGGACCAGGATGAACTTGGCCTCTGGCGTGTTAGAATTCAGGCATGTGTGGCTCATCTTTCTTTGGGCTACTCTGTGGGGAGTTATCAGAGAGAAAAGAGTACACGTGGGACCTTACTGAGAGGGGGCCTCATTCTTGTACTCACATACTCTGGTCTTTCCAAGAGTCATTTTCTTCCTGTGAGATGTTACTGGGAGTGTTTTGTGGCATTAGTAGCAACTCTGTATCTTGATCTTAAGTCCCCTGCCTCTCATGCAGCATCTGGAAAGAAAAGCTGCAGTGGAGGCCTAAACTTTGTGGATCTGGTTTTTTTTTTTGATTTGGGTTGCCCTTTTTTTTTTTTTTTTTTTTTTTTTTTTTTTTTTTTAAGAGGGAAAATTGTACTTTTTGAATGACCTGCAGACATTATGTGGGCAAAATTCCTGCTTCAAATGGTTCCCAGGGTACTCTGCATTGTATATGGCCCCTAACGCCAAGCAACTTGTAGCTCAGATTTGTTTGCTTGCAAAAGAAAATTAATATATCGTGATGGGCAACACATGGCACATAAGTCAAACTACACAAACAGCTGAGGATTTTTGTGTTCTTATATCTGTCCATGGATAATATTTAGAAAACAAAGTCCTTTGAAAACCTTAAGGAATTTTGGCTGTCTTTCAGAAATGGTAGAGTTAAGTCAATAAAATGCTCAGTAGAGATTGTGTGTCCCCAAACATATTTTATCTTGACAGGTTATATACTATTGAAAGCTGCAGCCATGACTTGAAGCCAAGTTAGGAAAAGAACACTTCTGTTACAGGGCTGCATTTGATGGGAACCTGAGGAGGGGAAGGGAGAGAATAGTGCGTGCTCTGAGAATGCCAAATGCAGAAAGCTTCTCTAAGCTGAACTCCTGGGTTGTATAAATCACTGTAACTCCGCTGGCATCAGTAGGTTTGTACTGATTTACATCTCTTGGGCATCTGGTTTGTTTTTTATTTTACACAAACCTAATTGCTCTGGATGCATGAAAGCATGGGTTTTAATGTAAGTTATATTGATGGGTAGTAGCTTGGAGTTTAAGTATTAAAGTTTCTAATCGGTATCGTTTGCCTTTAAAAAAAAAAATTAATAAAATGGGCAAATGGGGTAACGTCTAGCCTCCAAGACCTCTGCCTCCACCAGATGCATACACTTTGTTTCTCTGCACTGATGTGGCTTTATTGAAGTTTTCTCATCAAAGAGCTTGCTTTTATGCAAGAGTATGACTGGAAAGAACAGGCTTTCTGGGTAGGAGACAGGGAATTACTAGCTATGTGACATTAGAACAGATACTTTATTGCCCTTTGGGTCCTCCCATCTCAAAGGAACATGAAGAATTCATTCCAGTAGCAGGGAGGATAAAATCTGGCTGCCAGTGATACCTGTTGAATGAAGCTTAATACATCTAGTTACACTATTGCGGGATTGTAATTCTTCGGGTGTACAGAGACAGAAAAGTGATGTCTGTGTAGCAACAAATTGCCTAATCTCTGTTTTATTATATCTAGCCTGCAAATTAGTAATGTGAAGGGCTATTGTTTTTCCCTAGGAGAGATTTAATTTAAAGGTTGTAGTCTGACATTGGGTGTTGTGTGTATTAATTGGGAAGATGATTACTCATCTCTTTTTTTTTTTTTTTTTTTTTTTTTTTAGGAAGATGGAATTCACTCTGCAGACACTATAGGAAAATTCTATGCAGGCAGCACAGAATGTGTATGGGCTACAACAGCTTACTGTTGAGGGTAGGGAAGAGTAACTCTGAAGTGAATTTGGATGGTACCTTTGACCCACTTAATTAGCAGAAATTGGAATGGTTTGGGGTCAAAGTAGTGAAAGAATTACAGAGGATTTAAATTCACTTCTCAGTCATCCTATATGATCATTGGCAAGATGTTTAAGAAGGGAGTTTAAACTGTCTGATTTTAAGACAGTCTGTGCTCCTGAAACCCTTTGGTGCTTTGGGAAATCTTTAGACTTGTAAGAAGACACAGTGGACCATTGGTGGCTGGTGACTTCTTTTGCCTGTCCCCTCAGAAGCCTGACTCTTAACGTAAGGAGGAGCTACGGTGTGAATGTTTATCAAGCTGAGTGTCTTAAACAAGTATGACCATAAGTCACACGGCAGTATGTACTACCTTATAGGGTTATGTGGAAAAGTTTGTATTGAAAAATTAATCAAATGATACTCACTTATTCACATGTGTAGGCTGAATTGGTTTTCCTTCATAGAAATACCTTAAGAAGATGTGTTTTTCTGTTGTTATTATTAAAATAGATATTTTTGACTGTTATACTTCATTTGATTAAAAAAAAAAGTTGGAGGAATGTTTATTTTTTCCTCCTTAGATGTTCTGTCCTTGAGGCAATGAACAGTCGTTTGAAGCTGATAAGGGATGCCGTTGAAAATGCAGCTCTTGGCTGCAGCATGGAAGCAGCTGTTCAGAACTAAAAACCTCCAAGGGCCAGCACTTCAGCTGGCATAAGATGGCAATAGATTTTTGGTGGCTTTGCAATGTAAATCCAGTGCTTGGTAGAAATCTCTGTGTTTTCAGTTATCTCCCATTTTCATTTAAAGCTATCTTATGATTTATATAATTGGAGGAAATTGGTCTCTTTGGAAATCTGTTGGGGAGAAAGGGCGTAAGTTAGAAGCACCTTCTTCACTGCAAGTTTCTCAACAAGTGACCTGAAGAACTGCTAAAGTGTCTTTTCCCTAGAAGTCTTCCTTTATCCACCCAGCTTCAGTCAGATAAATTATATTGGGGGGGTGTGTGGAGGGTGGAGTTGGCACGTAAAGTGAGATTGACCACTGTGAAATTATTTCTCCCCTATGCAAGAGGAGAAAGCAACACATATGACTTGGAAATGTATCTGAATTAAATACAACACATACCCATTCATTCTTTTAGGGTGGGGGTGCATCCAAAGTTACTTACAGGGTAGCTCTCTCTGTGTCATGAGTTAAGTATCAGCCAACCTTCCCTTCTTCCTTTCAATGTTTACACAGTGGGGGCAAAACTGGACTATGCCGAAGCCATTTCACAAGGGCTGGGGGATTTGTCTTGTACTGCATTGTATTGACTGCAGCTAAAGTAGGATAAATTCCTTAAGGTCCAGGAGTGGCAATTATAAAGCATAGCATATTCAATAAAGTGGAAGCTATTTTTTTTGCTTCCTAGAGAAGTCTTACGTTTGAATTAAGAAAGTGCACTAGCAAAAAACTTTATTGAATCTTCATTGGCTTTTTTTCTTCTGATGATTTTCAATCTTGAAAAATATTTAATTGGATTGGGTAACTAAAAGATATTAAAACATACCAGGAGCTTGTAATTAGATACTCCTTTTGAATCGTGTTCCTGACCTCTACTTGGATGGCTCACTTTTAGAGAGACACTTGTTGAATGAGACTACATGATCTGAAGTTCTGGGGACTGAATAGTGCAGTGTGATGCAGAATTGTGAGGTCAGATCCAGCTGATGTCAGAGAAATTACCAAAAGTTTTGCTGTCTGACAGCTCCACAGTGATTTAATGCATGCAAAGCAATATATTCCAGCAATGTACAGGAAATGCTTTTCAATTGAGTTCTTAGGACATATTCTTCCACTACACCCAATTAGAGTCATTCTAATCATTAGTAGATTATAGCTCAGGATTTAGTTGCGTCTTTAGGGAAGCATAATGAAATCTGCATTGCTTAGCCTCTGCCGTAACTTTTTCTAAATAGAGGACTTCATCTTCAGGTCCGTCTATCCAGCATCTTTCATCAGCACTGAATTCACTCAGTTTGTCATGCTGCAGTAACCTCTGAAGCATGCATGTTCAGTGAGGTTGTTTTCAACATTGTGCTGAGAGAGTGAATCCTGTGGTGCTATGAAACAGCGATATAAAGTCAGGCAGGTCCCCCAGAGAGAGAAGAGTTTATTATAATGTATATACTTTAACAGACATGGCTGTGGTTGCATAGGACATGACTGGCTTCTTTACTTTTGAAGCAATTTAACAATTTTTGTTATCACAGTGCCATTTGGATTAATTCCTCTAAATGCAAAACCTTCCATTGTTGCACAAATTTTGCATTCATCTAAAAATGTACAAATATTATCTGAGGCTTTCATTCCTTCACGTTTTTTCTTCTCCCTGGTTGTTGAGAAATTGCATGATGGTGACTGGCAGGGTAAAGAAAACCTAAAGCAAAAAGGCTGTAGTGAATGATTGGTATATGATTGGTACAAATTTTTAAGTGTGAAAATTGCCACTCTGAGCCAGCTGAAGATAGTGCTGTTACTCCTGAAAGTACCACTAAAATAATGAACCTGTTTAAGTGAAGTGGCATTTTGGGTGTGGAGTCAGGGTTTTTAAGAAATCACACCTCACCAAAAGCAGACATTCTTTTTTTTGCTTTCACTGGTAGAAATCCAGATGCATGTTTTAAAACTTAGTTTACTCTGGATCTGTACTCAAATAAGCAAAGACAGAATATTAGTTCAGATGGGGATGCTTGAATCACTAGCCCATATCTTAATTTCTCTTCTTTTCCTTCAGTATATTCTCCCTTTGAAATCCTGGCCACCCAAGAAAGTTTATGAATGCTGTGATCTGGAATATTCTCTTAAAACAATACCTGCAAAGTTATTTTAGATTGCTGATTCATTGCCATCCTTCCTAGGGTTTTTAGCTTTTCAATTCTTTCTGCAGTGGTTCTTGATTGTTGGCAAGCCCAAGGTAGTAATAAAAAGAAGCAGTGAGTCTTTCGCTCAGTACTTGGTTGTCCTATATCCTCTAATTTCACTCATGGAAGAATGTGCTAATGGTAAGGTACTCCGGTACTCAGCATGATCATTCGTGTCATGTTTCTTTAAAAATATAATTTCATGGAAGCTTGCTTATAAGATGTGCTGGATGAGCTGTGTTGTAATGAAATTCATCTTCTTTCTAGAAGAAGATAGCCTAAACAGAAGCTTTTATCTGACTTCCCTCCTGCCCTGAAAGAGCCCAGCTGTTAGGAAGAAGGCAGGGATGGGTGCAGACTTCATACCCATGCAGTGGTTGGCCTTCTTTATGCACATTGTCAGTAGGGCTGTTCATTTATAACAACTATAGTTGTTTTTCTGGTCAAGTAAAAAACTGTCAGGGTCGTGTCTAAGGAAATCGTGTTCCATTGGCACAAAACATCATCAGGTGTCATGAGGTAGATTAGAAAAAATAAATTTGCAAATCTTTCCAGCCATTTAGCCCTTGACTGTTATTGTAAAAAGGCTAAAGATACTCAAAATACACATTCCTTTGGGTTCTCTTTCCAAATCTGAAAAAACAAATAGTCTATCCAAAGCCACTTTAATGGAAAACGATTCCCAAGGGAATAGAGAGCTTCTGGTTCTTTTCCAGTAACTAAAAAGTTAGCATTGAAACAGGAAGTGCATATAAATATCTGCTCAGCAAATGCGCTACACATTTATGTAGTTAAGAGTGTAGAGGTTAAGGGTGTCCAGTTGGCACTGGGAATGCTCCAAGCTCTCCAGGCTTACAGTTTCATTATTGTGTTTGAAACCTTAGGGAAAAATATAAGTACTTATCAAATATTTGCATTTATCCACCCTCTTGCAAATCACTTGCAAGTATGATATTTTAAAGATTTCCTTGAGGCTTGCTTGGTGGTTGTGGAAATTCTGTGGTCTGCCCTGTCCCATACCTACAAGTTTTGGGGTTTGCTTAGTTGTTACTTTTTAAATTTCCAAAATAATTCATTAGAAAAAGAAGAAAAATTAACACACTGGAACAAGGAGAGAAGTAATCTACTTACCGTGTCCCCTACTGAAAAAGGTTTTTACAGAGCGGGGGTGGTGGGAGAAGCGGGGCTTGGAAGCTTTGTACATAAAATCAATGGTGGGATATATTCCAAGGTCAACAAAATATACTGTGGATCTACTTCTGTAACTCATAACTCCCTTAAACACGCCTTTCTGATATGAAAGGTACCACAGATCCAGTGGGATTATTCAAGTGAAGCAGGGGAGGCTTGGCTCTTTCTGACAGTAGTTCTGTTTGGTAATCTTAAAGCAGATGGTCCCTCTGGAATTCAGACGTGATTTTGGGAAACATGTATGAGACATGGTAGTCCTTCTTGAACAGTTATTATGATAACACACCAGAACTGGAAACCTCAGGAAAAAGTGAAACGAGGAGCAAAAGTTAAGGAGAGCTACTACTGGGAGATACTACAGCTGCTACTACTTATGATTCAGATAAAAAGCACAGATGATACCAGGATCGGGAGAGTGGGGGGATAGTGAGCAGTGATGAAGATAAGGCAGCTGTATAGTGCAATCTGTATCACTCAATAAAGTGAGTCTATTCAGATAAATTGTTGTAATGCAGCCAAAAGCAAAATCATGTATCCAGGAACAAGAAAAACAGAATAAGGGATTGTATCTTCTGTGTATGAACAATATAGAAGACTCTAATAAAAATCAAATCTTGGTACTTCCTTGGGGAGAGATATTGGCTACTAACAGGCTCTGTGATTCTAGCAGAGAAAATCCTATCTAATAGGTGGAATCTGAAGCCAGACAAGTAAATTAGACGCACATTTTTACACTCAGGGTGATGAACCACTGGAAGAATAAGGTTTGTTTGATCCTTCATCTCTTGGTGGTGTTAACAAGACGTGACATCTGCTTTATGTTGCAATGTCCCACAGTTTTGGGGTTTTTTTGTTTTTGTTTTTTTTTTTTTTTTTTTGTCTTCTTTCTTTCAGTTCAGTAGTCCCCTCAAGTGTACTATGTAAAAACTGATCTTGGAAGTTCATATGCACTGGGGTCATGAGTCCTGCAAGACAAGTTAGAATCTTTCTGATCATGCCTGAAGTGCAAGTGTGTTGTAACAGGAGTGTTGAGCTTGTTTAATTAAAACCCCAATAGGAATACTTTCTTACAGTGATTAGTAAATTGTGCTATAGAGCCTGTCTGGAGGAGTTCTCGCAGAAAAGTTGTCCAGAGACATCTGGAAAGACAAGAAACACACAAAATACAACACATGGAAAATAGTAAGCTCTTACAGAACAAACAGGAAGGCTGATATTGGCCTGTTGCAAAATGTCTTAGAGGTCCTGTGCATTAGGGAACCAGAGACTGGGAGTGACCAGCAAGGTACATGCTAGAGGTTTTTCTGAATGGGTGCTTTCATGGGAGTTTTTGAGACTGGAATTTATTGTAAATTTAACTTCACATTAATGACTCACATATATTAGAGAAAGATAACATGATATGAGTAAGATGCTTTGCTGCATCTCCAGAATGAGGGCAAGCTGTTTTAATAACTGATGAAGATATAATCTCTAATTACAAATGGTTCAGTAGATGGTAGGTACCTCAGTGACATAAAAGAACAAGAAAATGTTACTTAATACTTACTTTATAGCTTATACAGAATGGAATGAATTAACTTTGAGATATCTTTGCCTTTCATATTAATTTTTCTTTTAGAGTTTTAGGAATAAAGTATTACTATCTTGCACTATGTATTTGTCACTAGACCCTATTAGTGACTGCTGATTACCAGTTCTATAGCACAATGTGGGCATGACTTAAGAAACAGAAAACCAAACCCCGTTCCTTTTAGAATCTTTATCTACTGTCTAACTTTTTTGCAGAAATCAGGATGCATTTTTTTTTTTTTAGTTTTTTTCATGTGTGAAAATGGGGGGGGATGGGAAAGAAGGCTAATTCTGCTATGGCATTTATAATCCCAAGTAATTGGGCAGGTTGCAAAGAAAAGCAGCTATTAAGAAGAATCAGCAAAGTTTGTGGTGGTGGTTTTTTTTTTTTTTTTAATTTACATTCATACTCCTGAGGAGGACTAAGAGAAAAGAAATGTGAGAAATGGCAGTGGAATTTAGCAAGAGACTGTTGATGGGAGGAAAGATGAGGAAAAAATGAAGATAGCATTGGATCTGCAAATTTGGGAGAAAGGAAGGAGGGCAGAGCTGTCAGGAGTGATAGAGAAGACAAGCAGAAACAAGAAAGATGGGTGCAGTTTTTGAAGAATCAGTCTGAAATAATGTTGTGTAGTAAAAGAGGGTAGGAAGGAATGAACAGAAGATGAGCAGGTGATTGGAATGATACAGTCACAGAGCTGAGATCAGAAGTACTAGCTCTGGGCACTACTGGAGGTGACAAACTGTAACAGATTTTGAAGGCTGTTGTATTTTCATTTAGGTGTGATGTTACTTAGTATGTTGTAGCCTAGTAGCGGCAATTTTCTTAATTGTGGCACTGTTCCATCTGGTGGAAAATGTATTTTTCTTGTTTAGCACAGAAACTTCACATATCTCGTGGTAAAAAATGATTCTGAGTGGGAAAAAAACCCCCATATTTTAACGGACCAAAAACAAGTAAGAAAACTTTCCAGTCCTGGAAAGAAAATAGTGCAAGAGACTTACATGATGTTAGATGTATGTTTTTATATAAATTCCCTGCTCTCTACTCGAAAAGTTTTTGATAATTATACACGCTATCTTCCTACTCATCATCAGTCTTTTGGTATTGTAGATTTGTGTCTTGTACTTTTCTGTAAACTCCAGTTGATTGCCAGTGCATCATACCTGCATGCTTTGACAGGAGTGGAGGCAATCACATTTTTTTAAGTCCAGAACAGCCTTAGCCCAGTGGAGCGAATCCTTATTTGAATGTCAGAATTTCCTTTGGTATCAGTTATCTGGTTATAACTTGAGTGTGGCACAGTGGGCTTACATTGCAGTATCATCTCAGGTCATGCTTGAGATAGCTTGCCATGCACAAGAAGTTGGAACAGGTAGGTTTTCAATGAGAGAAGCTGGATACCATCAGTTTTGTCCTTATATGTCCTTAGCATAACAGAGCTGATCCTTGTGTTCAGTGTCACCTGTTATTGCATGCTTGGTGTATGCAGGCAGCATTAAGACTTGCTATCTTCTGTGACAGGTCTGGTTGTAGTTCCAGTATTTGTGTAAGCTCGGAAAAAATTTATTGCTAACACTCTCTTTACAAAATTTTAGGGCTTCCAGGTTTTTCTTTCCTTGAAAAACACTAGAAGATGTGCAGGCTAAAATGTTGAATCTATTTCTATGAATCTTGCTGCAGGTCAGTGTTCCACTTAGTTGATATACTGGGCAGGACACATCATGACAGAGTATCAGTCTTCCACTCTGACTATGACTAACTGGCTAAGTATGGACCTCATGCAAAGTAACAGAAGGTGGGTCTGCCATCACATGAGCCTTCAGAAGTAAGTTTTCATCAAAGTGTTTTTGGGTTAGCTTGAGACGGAGGGACCCATGTTTAATGTAGAATTTGTCATTTTTGTATCTTCAGAATTGTTGCTTCCATTCTCTGCCCATGAATTTGAAGAGACTTGACTTCTTGATAGGACTCCATGACACATTTTTAAATTGTTCACTTGTGACTCAAAGCTATATTTTTAAATGAGTGCTGGTATAGGCTTCTCTGTTGCATCTTTCATCACCTTTTCTTGATGTCTCCCTGTAAATGTCAGGCACTTCATCAGTTTTATGACTTCATGTATCTTCATGCAGGGCTGGTGACCCAGAACATTCTACAAGTCTGCGTACATCTTGACAACATCAGTTGTGTTTTGGACTGGGCCTGCTCCTAAGTAGTGTAGACAGATGGGAATGATTTCAACAGAGACCTTGTCCTGTGCCATCCCTCTGCCTAAAATTTTCTTGTTTGTGTTGCCTGCTGTTGGATCTGACAGTGCCAGTGTCCCAGGAACAAGGACAAGGGGAATATTTGCCCTCTGTGACTGTTTGTTGGGTAATATGTTTCCAAAGAAGTTTCTGGCTGCTTCAAGTATGATATCGTCTTAACATCTTAGCAAGACCTGTCACTCTGCTGAAGCTTGCAATGCGTTCAGGTTTCTGTTTGGCCATCTTGCTGTAAACTCTCTGTTTACGAGGATTTTTATCAAGATGATTCATCCTGAGTTCATTGTGTGTCCTCCTCTGTGTGGTTTCAGCAGGCCGTCGCACAATGAGTGGCAGGACTACCTGAGCGGTAACAGTGTGATAAGATCCATCTGATCAGCACTGCTCGGGTTTATGTGGTCACTCTCAGCATTTCACAGAAAGCTTTGATGTCTGTATGTGCTCTTTTTCAATCTTAGGTAGCTGCATGGCTTTAACCAGTTATTACTCAGTTGTAGTCTGTCAAATTCTCCTCATTCTCTTCATGTATTGCCAAGAAATATGTACAATTTTGTTGCCATCTTCCAGTTTATGTAATATGTCTGGGTCTATGTATTATATTACATTGTATTATACATTACAGATACATACCTTTCCAAGCTTTGTAGTCTGGCAGAAACAGTACTGTGGTGTGGATTGATTGGTGGTTTGTTGGGTTGGATGTAGTGAACGCAGATTGATCGTGTGTTCTTCCCTATGCATTGTCCGTCAAGTTTGGCAGTGTTGTCTCAAGTTGAAATAGTGGGCAAATATTTGCTGGACTTGGAGTAAGTGACTTACACTGTGGTATCTCCCATTTTTAATGAACATTAACCTGTAAAGGGTGAAATGGAGAAAGTAGTAAGCGTAAAAGATGTGATTTCCCTCTGCTGTGGTGGTTTTCAGTTCACATAGGAACTTTAGTTGACGCTGACTGGAATTAAGCCTGGATTAAAATTTGGACATTCACTGCAGTCCACATGCATGGAAAAAAATAGAGAAATAAATTCCTTTGTGATAGCTGATTTTTTCAGAAATGCCTTTTGGTTGAAGTACTACATGCATTTTACAAAGTTCACGTACCTCTGCAGTTTATTTTAAGAGATCTGAATTTATTTGGTGTAGATTTATTTCAATTATCTAATCAGAAGCAGACACATAACTTCTTAGGCTGTCAAAGGTATTCAGGAATGTATGACAAACTTCAAAGGAATGCATAAGATCTTGCTACACATCTTACCATACATTTTTATAGAAAAGAGTTAATTAAATTTTCTCTTTCTGCCCAGAAATTACTTTTAGGCTAAATTAAGTATGTGGGGTTGTAAGGCTTTTGAGTGTTCTCTCTTTCTGCTTTAGCTTTGTGACTGATTAAACAGCCAAATGCTTATCTGGATCAAAGAAGTAATAAGCAAAGGGGCATCCTTAGGCCAGTTATCAGTTGAAAATAATCTCAACTGTCACGTATCCAAGTCTTAAAGCACATACTCAACTGAATAGATTAAGCAATGGGGACTATGTGTAATACTGTCTACTTGCAGTGAAGAAACTTCCAGGGGGAAAGAAGTGCTGTTTCCTAGTGCATGTTTCTGCAGGCATGGGTTTGCTGGGGAACAAAAGGACTGTACCACCCTTGTGAGTCCTGCCTGATGTGGCATGTGGTCCCAGTCAGATGAGACACGAGTTTCCTTGTTACAGTACAGCCTTCTTGCCTGCCTCCAAATTGGGAATGCAGCTTATTCTTGGGTTAATTCTTGTGGAGACTTAATTTATGTTCACTAGATGGGAGGGGAGGAAAAAAAAGAGCTCTGGTTATCTGAACATACAGCATTCAAATATGTTTGCAGGGACAATATTTCAAGTTATTAGTCTCAGCAATTTAGATAAGAACATGTACTTTGCTATGAAAGACAAGGCACAGTGTCTTAATATTAATACCTGACACGGAGTAACCCTATGTGATGAATTACCTAGATAGCTCAACAAGGGGTGAATTAGAAATGCCTGAGAAGATATATGATGCCATTAGTAAAACACACAGATTTATGAGTGACATTAACATCTCTAAGGTGGCAGAAGCAGAATTGTTCTAGTAAAGCTGCATAAATATTTTGCCTCCCCCCAGATGCAACAACAAAGAGATCTCAGAGAAATTGTTATCTAATGGGTAAAGTACTGCCTAAGATTCGGCAGACCTACCATTCCCTTCAAGTTTTCCTGTGTATCCTCTAGCAAATGACTAGGATTCAAATTTTTGGTATCTGTGGCTGATGGCCGTAATGATAGCGGCATTTTGGGTCTGACTGAAAGCAAGAGTTGGGTTACCCTTTCTTGATGTTTAAGTATCTCAGTACTTGATGGGAATGCCGAGGTACATCATGGGGGAGAGTTAAGCAGAAAGGATGGCCCCAGAGGAAGAGGAGTGACCAAAAGCAAGTATCAAGCATAGAGATCTTCTGAAGTCCACTTCTTCTTGAGCTCTTCCACACCAGTGTCAGGAAACAGATGAATGTTAACTCTGCTAGTCGGCTTTGTGGCATGCTTCATCTCCAACGGCTTCAGGATCAGGGACATGAGAGGGTTGCTGCATCCTCTCTGGCTCAGCCCTTTGCTGTTTTATATTGACTACTGCTCCTGTGAATTACTCATGTTCTTTTTGTCATGCCTGGTCGGGCTCTGTTTTGCATGTACAGAGTGGGTCAGGAGTGACACATCCTCATTCATCCATGGGGCAATCCTGTACCTCCTGCCAAGAGGCAGGTTTCATTGTCTCGTATTCATTATAATATGAAGAGATGGAGCCACAATTATAATCCTCCCACAGCCTTGGAGTTTGAAAATATTCTCTTTCCTGTTGGGAATTTCTTGCTGTATAAAGTGAATTCAGTTGAGCAACAGCTTATTTTTGAAAAGATACCTTTTCTACAATGCAGAGAAGGAGTTAATGATCTGTGATTGTAGTTCTCGCTCATGGAAACCCAGTCTGAAAGTCAGCAGTCTGTATTGTCTTAAAAGCAGAGAAGTAAGAAAAAATATCGTGGTGCCTTGAGTATGGAAAATTTCCATGTAGAGAAAGTGGGTTTCTCTTGAGCAGACCATCAGTGTGTAGTAGACTGAGGCATAATTGTCTATTGAAATTGTTTTTAGCATTTATACATAACTGGAAGTCATGCTGTTTATGAAGTAAGGCAGTTTAGTTCTGATACAAGGTATTGGTCATTTGGGGAAAGTAGGTGCTAAGGTAGGTGTGCAGCATATTGGAAGAGTTTTGTTGAAACAGTTGGTAAATGTCCCCAGAAATCTGGGTATTAGAAGTTAAAGCTGACCACACCCTTTCAAGCAGATGGTTAGTTTGCTGAAGGTAAAAAAAAAAGTCGTTGCTTATAATAAGTAAGAATAATCTTCTGGCATTCAAATGTAGAATTTGGTGAAATGTCATTAATAACACATTACATGTAAAAGCACTTTTCATCTAAAAGGTCTCAAAGATCTTTACAAAAGTTAATTTTGTGCCAAACCTCATTAAAAGCATCATCTGGATCACACAGAAGAGACTGAGGTATAGTGAGCCTGAGCATTTTGTCTTAATTTACACATGAAATGGGAAAGGGAAAATTAGAAACCTGATTCAGGACTAGTAGGCTAGTTACATCGCAATCTTTTGGGTGCTTTTTCTGTCAGCTGGGAATCAACCCTAATGTACGCATACAGACAGGGTACAAAGAAGTTGAAAAATATCAGAAATGATGACTTTGAGCATTTCTCATGCATTTTTCATTTTTTATGAGGAAAGTTCACCAGAAACAGCTCCATGGTGCATAACCCTTTATTGTTTAGGGGTTTGTAAGTTCCATTTTATTGTTCATGGCATAATTTTTTTAATCTTGTCGTCTGAAATGGAAAAAACTCTCACTTTTATGATGTGTAGGCATATACTTTACATTTATTTTCATAACTTCCAATGTAAAGAATCCCTCCAAGGAGCTGTAGCTGGGTTAATAGAGCTGGAGTCTGAGGTTCCACAGAGCCTGGGAAGTCCTTTAGCACGGACGGTCCAGGATGTTTTACAGAAACAAAGATGTAAGGGTGTAACTTGGCAGCACTTGTTCTCAGTAGTTGCAGGATGAAGGGCTTGATGGAAGGGCTTCAGTGAGTTTTGGATCAGATCGTAAAATAGTTTGCCTATGAAACATCACAGAATTTAGATTTAAAAATAGATTTTATTGGAGACCAAGCTCTTCATGTTAAAAAATCCTTCAAAAATACGGTCAGAATAAGTGTTCTTGATTCCTTTAAAATCAAGAAATGAAACTATTCTAGTGATTTCTAAGAAAAATGAAAGTTAGCATGTAAGAAACAGACGCTGAGTTTTTGGCCTTGTTGAAATTGATGACGAAGCTTCTCTCCTATCCAGTTGTAGTCTGTTCTCAGATTTGGCAGTGTCACTGATTTTTGGCTGTTGACCCTTTTTAGCAATGATCTCTGGTTGTAATACACCAGCTTTCTGGATGTCTAGTACCCTAGGCTACTAGATGTCTGTAAATCCTGTATGAATGTTTAGTGCATAAATGCAGAACATTTTCATTTCATATCCTAGTATGCCTGATGTTTCAGACTGATTCCAATTGAATGCAGTGTCAATCAGCGCAGTAGACAGTAATTCTAACATAGAAATAGTTCAGACCTACTTATTTTGACTTGTCATTGTTGGCAGATTTGAGAACTCTGCACAGCAATTGCAATGGTTTAATCAAAAGTCACCATTCTTCTAGAGTAAAATGGACCAGTTGAACAAAAATCCCATAAAAATCTTGACCCCACCAGAATGAGTATGCATGCATAATTTAAAGCTCCCAAACAGTCTTGTTAAATTCACATTTTATATTGTCACAGACAGTCATGGGATGTAAAACAATAGTCTGGCTCTTGTGATAGGTCAAAGGTCTGTTTACTCTTTCATATTTCTTCTTACTTAATTTGGCAAGTGGACACTCTTTCTGTCAAAGAGAAGAGGCCAAAACAAAGGGCAGGTTTTTTTCCAAGTTGTTTTTGAAATGCCTTGATTCTTGGATGTCCGATCAGGATATTTTAGACCTGGCTGTCATTACCCTGGAAATCAAATGCTGTTACAGCAGCTTAACACAGGCAGCCAAAACCATTAAAAGCTTTTGAAAAAAATCATCTAAACATTCTCAGGTTTTGTTTAACTGCACAAAACTTCAAGGCACTAATTATAAGCTTAACAGAGGATTCATATCTTCTCTCTTACCTATCAGCTTTTAAAGAGCTAAAGATGGGGTGTACTACATTCTCCTTTCTGTTGTCCCTCACACGCATCCGTACACCTTTTTCTATATCAGAAATCTGTTTCTGTGCTTGGGTTATTTCCTCTTTCATGTCTATATATAAGAAGCCAAATAATGAAGAGCTATGTACTATGCTTACCTGACATTCACACAAGACAGGAATTGAATTCTGTGGGAGCTTGAGCTGCTGGATCTAGACCCCTGTAACAAGCTGGGCTGTGTGCTTCCCTCATCACTCAGTGATCAGGAGTATTTCCACTGGGTAGAAGCACCTTATTTGTTGTAAATCTTGTTAGCATTGTCAGGACCCTAATGGAAAAAGCTGCTGTGAGCTCAGGTCTGTCTGGTGCTTGCAACATGGATCACTGAGTTAGGCATGAGGAAAACCGTTGTATTCAAAGGAGGAGACTTTCAACAGCTCATTTACTTTTTTTTTTTTTTTTCCTTTTCTTTTCTTTAATGCTGGTCCTCAAATGTCAGCCTGGGATTATACATGACTTGTCACAGATCTGACAGCATAGTCTCTTCCTGCATTTTAAAGCAAATGCTGTTCTTTAAATACATTCTTCCATAGGCTTTTTTTCTCAGTATTTCCACAACGTTTTGCTTTCTTTGTCTGCCTTTGGCATAAAAACATGAAACTGAACAACTTGAATCAGAATTATTTGTTGGGGAACTGATAAAGCAACAATTTATTTGAGATATTATATCAAACTCTCTTTTAGTCCCAAAGCAAGTGTTGTTACAGTGAATGTCTTTGGGTTTAGAAAATTTCCTATACACTAATGCCGTTTTATCTCACTTCAAACTCTGGTAGGTCATCTTTCCCGGACTCAGATTATCTTACCTGAAGAGAATAGATGGTTATTCTTAATAACTTTCAACCCTATGTAGCCGTGAGATGTTAAATAGCTTTCTTATTATATATTTTTAAGGAAATCTTTAAAAGATACCTTCCTTCTATAGTGTAGAATGGCATTAAGATCAAGCTGTCAGGCATTGCTTTTTCTGTGTTGATCTCAAAGTTCTTTACAAAGGAGCTTGGCACTGTTTTCCCTTTTGTCAGTCTGAGAAATTGAAGCACAAAAAAGAAAAATGACTCCTGTGACAGCACCAGACTGGAGTTGATGCCAGCCAAGTGCTTTGTCCACTATGTCACGCTGTGCTTTGAAGGGCACTAATCTCACAGTCCAACTAGAATCAAACATGCTACTAAAACCATTGAAATATTATTCGTCTAGGAGATGGATGGGATACGAAAGCAGGAAACATACTTTTTACAGTAGTCCATGACATCACAGAGCTGTAGCAAATGACAGATCTTTTGAAAAATCCAGCAAAGGGCAGAATTAGATTAACTTTTAAAAAGAGATTCAAGTAATAGCACAACTTGTGCTCTGTCACACGACATTTTAGCGTGCACAAGTGAGCCAGACAACTATGTTATTTTAACCCACATTGAACATTCCTATCAGTAAATCTGCAGAAAGGGCCCCATATCCATGTCTTGTGTGGTACTATCATTAAATCTCTTTTTTTTTTGCTACTGCCTGGAATTTCATTATGAACCATTAGTGATGTAATACTAAACCTATGGAATCTTAAACATGTCTTAAAATCTGTGGAATAAAGTAGACTCCTATCAAATAAAAAATGCAATACCAAAAAAAATGCTGCATCTTTTTCAAATGACTCATTCAATTTTTGTTCCCAAACACGTTTCAGCTAAAATGTCTCAAACTTGTTTCAGTAGTTGTGTTTTCGAATAAATGTTATTTGTCTTTTCTTCCCTTCCCTGTTCCCAAGACAGTATTTGCTGGTTCATTTAAATACTAAATGTCTGTTATATGCTGCCCTCTTTTGCATGGAGAGTGTTTGAGTTGCTTCTGGTTGCTGTAGGAGCATACCTTTGGATTTTTCCTGGAATTGTGGGATTCTGTGAGAGAGTCGTTCTCACCTTTATATTCTGAGATTCCCAATGTTTCATTAATAAGTTATGTGAACCATACCAGTCTGAAATGGAGTGAAATTTGTGTCTTTGAGAAGCTCCTCAGTTTGTAAAGGAGGGTATGATTTATACTGTAGCCACTGGTAAAAAGAAAAAAGCTTTAAACTCTAAAAACATACCTTTAATTATATGGGGAGTGATTCAGGGACGTTCTGAATCCTCTGTGAAATGCTTAGCTGGCACAGAATCATGCTTCTACCAGAAATAGGAATAAAAATTGAAGGGTGTGCTTTAAAAGCAACAGATCATCAGCGGCCAAACAAGGAAAGAACTGCCTGCTGCTGATTTTAAGTCTATAGAAAGGCATGTGCATGTGTTTTTCTGGAAGTGCTACAGAAGCTGTGTTTGCTGGAGTTGGTGTTTAGCATTGAACCAGTGCTGGCTAGAGGTTGAAGAGCAGGATGGGGGGGTAGTGGCAGGAATGCAGTGTGCTCGGAGGGTATCATGGTCCTGCTGACTGTGGGGTGATGCTGCCCCATGGGCTTTCCTTGCACTGTTCGAGGATGTGAGAAAGGACAGACCAGAGGGCAAGGGGAGTGTGTTCTGCATCCTCATGTGTACGCTTGGCTGCTAGGATCGATCAGAAGCTATGCTTAGGAAAAATGACTCACTGCTGGCTCCCTTACTGCAATGTGTGGGAAGGCGCTGAGGGCCAGAGCGGTCTCAGCCAGGGTGTGAACATCCATTAAGACTCTGTCTTCAGTGCGCTCGCTGCCATATCTGCTTGTCTAGCTGTCCTCCTCGCTCTGAAGCAGCAAGTTGTAAGGCTTTGCCATCAGTTCACTGCCTTATCTTGGGATGTGTGTTTCTCTCTACATGTGTGGCTTTGACAGCTTTGTGACAGCGTTACGCCTTCGTGTTGCTGACACAACCTTCCGTCCCATCCGACTCTCAGCCTGTCCTGAAGCTATCCTGGGTGCCTGCTGCCAACACAACATTTGTTAAAATCAAGCATTTGATGCTCAGTGAATTCCCCCTTTGCAGAACTATAATTGTCTTACTGATGCCTGTAACGTGACATTTGCTTTAAAAACCTTATATTTTTATGAACAAAGGCTAAATTCCAGCACTGTAGCAAATTCTCAGTCTAGGCAAAAAGTTGATTGGCTTATATTTTATTCCTAACATCAGCACAGGTTGAAACTCCAGAGAATTAGAATAAGAAAATGAGGGGTGAAGTAAGAATTATATATGTTTTATCATATAGACTACCAGTGGTCAGTTAAATGTGCAGGGAGCACTCATTAGGTCTGCCGATACTTACCAAAGTAGGAATACCCCCAGGGAGAGGAGCTAGAGTATGGATAAGGCATTCAGCATGGTGTGACCGGGTGTTAGCGATCCTTCAGAGCAGATGATGATTTAAATTCCACTCTTCCTTTGTGGGCCTGATGACAAACTTGTCAAAAACAGCTTTTCAGTTTTAAACAACAAAACCAAACAAAACCTCCCTCCCACAAACCCCTGTCTCTTCAGAGTTTTCTTTTCTTTCAGCTATAAATTCACTGCTGATATTGGCTTAGGAATTGGCTGGCTGCCCAATACAGTTGTCCCACAAAAATGTACAGAATCTCTATCTTTCAGTCGCCTGTAAAGAAAAACATGGAACAAAAATGTCAGGGGAAAAATGTGTAAAATAGGACATGACCTTCTTTGGAGTAAATATATGCAAGACTTAAAGGATCCTCAAAAAAGCCATTCTTTTCTAAAATCCAAATGTTTCTGTTGATGATTCGTACTGGAATTGATAGAAGCAGTAGGGATAGATGGGTGGGTGGTGGGAGTTTTAACCAAAAATGTCTGATCAGAGACTGTAAAACACAGTTCTGCCTAGACTTGCAGCATTCACACATATGCTGTGTTTTTGTAGGCTGACAAGGAAACAACAGAGAACCTGCTTTGCTTTTTTTTTTTTTCCTGTTATATAATTGAATGTTACATGTTGAGTTGTCATCAAGTTATTGTTAGCAGAAATTGTCAGAAATTGAGTTATGAAAGGGACTAAAAGCTGTACTTTGAGTAAGGTTATGGCTAATTGTGCTTTTTCACATCAATGGTGAAAAAACCTGTGAAAAAATAAGTGCTACTCTAGTGCAAGTGACAGGCAGAACTGCTTTAGGTCTCTTTTAAAAGCTGTTAGAGGAGAAATCAAAGGACTTATTTTAATAGGTAAGATAAAAGTGTAAAAGTTACCTTGCTGTGGCAGGCAGAATTATTGTTTTGCTGTTTTAACTATGTCCCTTTAACCAGTATATATATAAAGCTTGTGAAAAATGAATCTTAAGAGAGATTTTCAAAAACACCTGAGAAGTCTGTAAGCTGGAACCTATTACACCTTTCAGTCACATTTCTGTCTTCAGCCTGGTCAGCTGTAAGAGTTGGGAATTTGCGTCCGAGGATGACCACCCTATCGAGCACTTCAGGTGTGTTTGTGTGTATGCGTGATTCTGCACTGTGGGTTGCTTGCTAGGACATCAAAGAGGAGCTGTTGTCTGTGACGGGTGCTTGTTTTCACGTTATCTTTTCAGGTGATCATAAGTGGAAGATGATGTTGCTGGTTGCACTGAAAGATATTTTTGCTGTTTGTCTCCTTTAAAATGGCTGCAGCCCAGATCCACTTGGGTTGTGATGTCTTTTGATCTCAGGAGCTGAAAAAAAACAGGCCAAGAAATCCCTGGGAACTTCTTCAGCCAGAATTGCTGGAAAGCAGGGTAATTCAGCCCATATAATGCTTTCCTCTGAATCGGCGCCATACCTGATACCGTTTCAATGGGTTGCTTGGCTGTTGTTCACACCTCCTGCTTTAATAGCCCTGAGCCAGGGCTCCAAAGATGTTCAGAAATCAAAGTTTGTTTTCTGTAGGTATTTAAATATTTGTGCCCTAATGGGGGAGGTTGTTCTCAGCATTTTGGCCGAACAAAACTTCAAAGTGTACGGAATTTCATGGGTGTGGCAATGAAGTAAAGCATTTTGTTTCCTTATTTAGGTTACAGAAAAGAGGATCAAGTCCCTTCCAGGAGAATGGAAGTAGGTAGCCCTCAGTAACATCATTTTTGTTTGCTAATGCGGGCTCCCTATCTAAGTGTTCCCACATTTAATATCGTGGAACAGACCACCAGGATTGCCCTGCTGTGAGAGCCTAGAGTGCCTCAACCCAATTTCCAAGCAGCGTGTAACATCCTGACACTATTACTTACTGATATGGGAAGGGATCAGTCTGTAGCCCCGCATCGTTGTGAAACGGGATGTGTGCGAACCCCTGCAGCTCATCTTCCTCAGAGCTCAGGCCTGATTCTGCAGGTCCTGTGCTCATGTCACCTGGGTTGACCTGATATCAAATAAACAGCAGCATAACAGTGAATGAGATCTTGTGTTCATTCATGTCGCCAAACTGGCCTAAACCATAAAAAAGTTGATCTGGACAACTTATGGGCACTTCAGATTTTAAGGACTAGCTTAGAAAACTTACAAATTTTTTTGTAGTGTACCATTAATTTTTATTTTGAGGAAGGAGAGAGACAGACAATGTATACTTGGTTGTTTTGCTTGACCTACAAAGAACTATGGTGCTATACCATGTTTACACAAAGCTTGCTCCAGTATGCAAAAGTAACCCACAAAATGCAGCTTGCTTATTCTAGTGGTCAAGTTAAATTGAAGGGAAGGAATTTCTCAAAAAATATGAAACTAATGTCTTGTGATCTAGGCTGTAATGACCTTATTTTCTGAAAATGATAATTTCCCCCTTCCTATGGAGAACAGAATTTCACCTTGGAAAAGACCAGTGGAAAAACATGCTTTAATTTCCTTATAAAAACGTAAATGCTCTGCTTCTCTGTTTAGAAATAGCTATCTCTAGCTATGAAATTATGAAGGAAAGACAGTACTGACAAGCTGCAGAGGGAGAGGAAGTTTATATTTCCACAACTGTTTGGGTTTGGTACCCATACTTCCATTTTCCCAACATAGTACTTAGTTGATCAATATGTAAGTAAATATAATGATGTGATGATCTATAGGAAATATTAAAGAAATAAAAAGATAAATCTATTTGTATCACACTTTGGCCTGCATTAGAAAAGAAGTGCAAGATAATTAAGTCTCAGCTTTTCTTTCGGTGTGACATCTGGAAATTACTTGAGTTCGAACCAAATAGATTAGTTTTATACAATCTTTTTAGTTATTGGTGTCCCTTGACTTTGATATTTTGCAGGCTATATGGTATAAAAGAGTGTGAAAATCTATCAACAAATGCATAAAACACTCCTCTGGCTCAAATCTTACCTAGTCAATTAGTGTTCACTCATTTGTAGTCTTTAAATTCATAGATGTTTCATTACTGTTTTGTTTTAGGAAAGAATTCAGGTTTTGATAGCTTTGAGTGTACAAATACAGACTTTATGCATGGAAAATGTAATTACAATTGGGAAATAAATGATGTAAAACATATTTACTAATTTTGTTCACTGAGAAGTCCTTGAAGACATGTGGTAAAATAGATTTATTTTTATTTTATTCCTTTTGGTACTGTGCTTTGGACTACAGAATAAAACCAGCCCGTGAAACAAAAACATATCCTTGGTCAGCTATGTGTGTGTGCATGTATGTTTTGGCTCTGCCTCAACAAATGTGTGCTTAACTTCAGGTAGGTGAGTAATCTTGTTTGGTTGGTAAGGAGCATGCTTAAGTACCTTGTGAATGTGAGCACTTAAGAATAAGTTGATGTTAAGTTATCACAGGAAACAAGGCTAAGTGAAAGCCTTAGAATGGAAATGAGATGTTCTTCTGATTAAGACTAACGTTCACCTTTGATGGAACTTTATCTCCGAAATATCTCAGCGGTCAGGAATAATCAGAATTTAATGCTGTTTAACTCTACTATATCGCACATTTGAATTTTTATTTTCCTCATCATATGTAAACAACAGTGTAATTTTTTTTCCATGGTAAGTTATGTAGGGTGAGCAGTGTAAAAGCTGAATTTCTACTTGAAAGAACTGGATCACCTCATATAGCTACATGACTCCTGAATGGAATGTCAATCATTGGATTTTATTAACGACTGGAGCACTTTTGTGTTTTATTAATGCAAGGATAGATCTAGATTTTTCTCTGCATTAGAGCATTCAACTGCTATTGACTTTAATGGGAGTTTTATTGAGGTTGGGATAGTCCAGAAACCTGGACCTCTGCAATGCTCAGAGGGAATCTGTAGTATTTTCACCAGATCTCCTGTATTTGGCAAACCTCAGAAAAAGCAGATCTCTTCAGCACTTACTGCGATGCAGTCTTAGGAAGGTCCAGTGCAGAGTTTCCTGTAGGAACTGCCACTTCAGCTGGATACAGCTGTGATTTTCCATCTTGGTAGTTCTTGGGCCAACAAAGGTGTTTCTTGTGTTTGTAAAACAACAGGGTACAAATTGTGTTTAGCCATGGTGGAGCACAGTACTTTATGTGTTGTGGAGGATTTGACTCCCCCATCATCACATCACATGCTGTCTTCGTAAGACCTCATTTGGAAGTATAAAATTAAAACAAACCCCTCAAAACCCCTAAGATAAGCAACCTCGTCTCAACACTACTGCTTAGGGATTTGGAAGGAATGACACAAAAATGCAGTGTCACTTGCAAAAGTATGATATATTTTTCCAGAGCTTTGTGAAATCTCCTGCTCAAGCCAGTTAATACATCTGCTGATTGTGTTGATTAAGTGGAGAACATGGAAGGTAGACTGTGTATTTGTCTAATTAAAGGCTGCTTGTGAAGCCAGCTCACTTTTGAGAGATCTTCACCTGGTTTAACAGATAAATAAAATTTCTCTGGACCTTGTGAATTGCCTGCCTTTCGTCTTTTGAGTATGTAGACATTTGGAAATTTTGTTTTTTTCACTGCCCCTGTAGATGAAAGGGGATGGGAGCCACCAGAGCCCCTGAGCAGGTTCCTAGTTGGCTTATGTTACTCCAAGTGGGATATCAGAGTCTATTCTCTCAGAACCTCCCTCCAGTTCTCCTGCTGAGGCATTGCTCAGAGGCAATTTCCAGTCTCACTGCATACTGCCCAAGCTGTTATCGTTTAACCTGGCTATTACTTGGAGGTGGTTGTTTTATCACTGTGACAGCCACAAAGTGGCTAAGTACATGTAAAGGCAGACAAACAACTTGTCACCAAAAACTGTGTAAATGCACTCCAGCAGCTATACAGAAATAGCCAAACGTTTTTGCATCTTTGACTGGAGGCAGCCAGCAATCAAGGAACTCTGCTGGTGTACAGCCAAAACAAATAGGGAATTCCCTCAGATATTTTTTGTGAAGCGAATCATGAGGGCATAATCAGGTTTGGCTCCATATCAATAGATGCAGTTTGGCTATTAAAATTCTCAGTTCTGTGGCTGGTGCTTCCCAGGCTGTTCCCAGGACTACATTACGCTGTGATTGGGTTACGGACATGATAGCAGGATCAGGTGAATGGAGCAGTTTTCTCTGCAAGTGGAAGTAACTCTTTTCCCTTAATAGGACTTTGGATGTGTAGTGCAGTCTGCCCTTTCTTGCTTGGGATTGTCTTCTTCCTCATGGAGGAGTCACTGGAAAAAGAAAAGGAGCTGCAAGTCAGCTTAGTCAGTAGTGCAATAGTACCTCGAAACTACAGCAAGGATTGAGATCTGGTCTGCTTTCTAGATCCCCCTTACTGTAAAGTTCTTCTGCCTTTAGTACTGTCTTCATTCCTACCCATAAACACTTCTGTCTTTCCAGTGTATGTGATAACCATTTGGTTACTCAAAGTATTCATTTGGAGCTGAAAAGGCAGCGTCTTTCAGGCTCAGGGGCATCATAACTGGTGAGATATGCTATTAATGCTTATATATTTTTTTTTTTTTCCTGGAGGTATTTCCTGTTCAGTTGAGACTATCACGAGCAGCACTTCAGTGTTAGCTTAGTTTCCTTTGAATCTGAAGGTCTGGTGTGGAAAGAGGTCATTCTGGATGGTTAGTGTTCAGCTTAATTTAACATATTGGGAAGATACTGCATGGTAGTCCTTGATTGACCTGACTGTCAGAAATTGCTTGGGTATTTGGGAGTCTTCTACCTTGATGTTTCCTTTTGTTAGTGTTTTGTGTGCTAAGGATTATGAGTAAGTATGTGCATGGTTATCCAGCTCTCTGAAACACTGGAAAAATTCTTCCATGTTGTGGGTACCATGATCCCTGGACATTACTTGAATGGGAAGGGAGCATTTCTTCCCTTGAGAAGGCCTAGCTCTTTCTTGTCTTTGTCATTAAACCTACACGTGGTCATCTTCTCAAACACACATCAGTTGTACACACGCTGTACAGACTGAGGTAATTATTTCAGCTCAACAGCCATACTAGTCTTTCTCCTAGTGAAAGGTTATGAATATGGAGGCTATTATATGTCATTAAGATAATAATGTTGCTGAATATGTTAGCAAAGTCAATGACTCTATATTCCCCAGGTGTTCTGGTTTTAGTTTGATAGGGACATGTAAAACAATTCTGCTTGCCAGGTGGGAGGAAATTTGCCTTTCAAAAGATTGTTGCTTCAGCACTTGATAGGAGTCTTGCTAAGCAATGATAATAATAGTAAATGTTCCCAGGCTGCACTTGTTTTATAATTGCTCTTTAGCACAAATTGCTCCAAGTGAGGGAAGTCCATCATTCTGACTACACAGGTGGAGGTTATGATGTCATGTGTAGCAAATTCACTGATCCAAAAGGATGAGACATTTACATAAAATAGTAATACAATACAGAGTTATAGTAGTGAAGACTAAGGAAAACAATTAAAAGGGATTTAAAACTTAAGTGATAAAGCCAACCTCAATGAGGAGGTGAGGAAGGGACTTGCCTTGAACAGTTATTCTGTTTGTTGAACACCTCTCCGAAATGACTGGCCAGCGTCAAGGGCTGTGTCTTGGATGAGACATATCACAGATCTGATCGTGACTTTTCCCATGTTTTGTAAGTGTCCCAAAAGTCATGGTCATATACATGGCAGAATTGATGACTATTGTATCTGCATTAACTCTTAGTGAGTGAATAGCAGATAAGGGCTTGCAGAGTCGTGTTGCCTGTCTCGTACCATTTTTGTAGACTGTCTTTTATGATGAGTGGTGTTCATCAGGCAAATCCAAGAGTCCCAAGCAGGGCAGAGTCCTAAGCACATACTGAGTTTGTGTGGTCAGCCATAGCTTGTCTGCTTTTCTGGGCTCTGGCTATCACATCTTGTGTCAGGAGAGGAGGGAAAGTAGAGGCAGGGCGAGCTGGGCTGAAGCCAGGAGTAACAGAAACATAAAGTGATGGGTTGTTGGACAGTATTAGCTCCCAAACACTTTTTTTCATTTGCACGTAGAAGTGTAAATGCTCCAGTTTCAGTCCTTGGGAATAATTCATCCTTAAGCAGTGGAAAACAATGCAATATGCAATTGGTGAGCTGTCCTGACAAAGGCACGTCAGAGTGAAATTATTTTTTTGAGGCTGTTAAATATGCTGACTAACAGAGTGTTGGTTAATTCTGTAAGGATAATGTTTTGGGCAAATTCCCAGTCTCCAAATGCCTGCAGGCAGACTTGTCCATATTTGTGGTATATTTGAGGTCTAGTGTTCCTCCTTTGGGCCATATATTTTAAGAGGAAATTTTAATGGAAGGAAACATTGTTGCAGAGTAACAGCCTTCTCTGAAGCACTTTCCAAAGAAATGTTAAGGCCAAAGGTCTTGTTTTTTCAGGACAAAAGATGTGAATCCTCTAATATTTACTCAGTTATAAATAGCAATGGGCAAGGCTCTAAGGATGGATTCCTGGGAGATTGTATCAGGGGTGGACATTTCCCAAACTGAGCAAAGGCAATGGTTGTCTTTAATTGTTGCATCCTCTTTGGTGCAGAGAATAGCATTATTGTTAAACATAAAGCAAACAATTGTAATAAATTTGTGATTTTTTCATTCCTCTGCTCAGGTGCCTCTTACTTCTCTTCAATCCCAACAAGAACAAAAATGTGTCTTATTTCTAATAAGAGACGCCAGTTTGACACTGGGGAAATCCTCATTCTCAATGTTTTGGTTCTCCAGCCACAGCAGCAGTGATGCTGATTATATTAGCATTAGGACTGTGCAGATAGTAGGAGAAAGTGCAGCCTGGTGGGGGAAAGCAATTAACGGGGTAGGTTATAAGAGCAGTAGGTACTGCTATTGAATGACCAACTGGGCTTGGGCAGGTAGCTGCATTTATCCATGCCTCTCTTCCCCCATCTGTAAACAGAAGATGATCACTTTTCTTTGAGAGCTGCTGTTTGAAAATGTTGTGTTACTTTCAACTGAAAACAATATCTGCTAATATCATTGTTAATAAATAGATGAATGTTAGGTAATCCAATTAACTGATTAGTTTGCCTCCCACAGCGAAATTTGACCTCTTACAGTGCAGGTCTTATAAAGCTCAGCATGCACTTTATGCATTGCCAAAGAGTTAACATGAAACCCAGGTGATGCATAAGCCTGGCTGAAGAGGCTGAAGGCCAGAGCCTTCATAATGCCTTGATACTTCCAAACAGAGTTACAGCATTTGAGATGTGTTTAATAGACTCATGGGTCTGCCTGGAACCACAGGGAGGTCCTGGTGCATGTAAGGCTTCTGCCTCGTTCATATGCATCACCAGGAAAATAAGACCTAGATATAAAATTTTAAAAAATAAGAAAATGCACATCATTAATTCTTAGAAAAGGAGTGCAGTTCCTGATTTGCTTTCTAATTTTCTATATCAAGAATGAATGTATAGTAACTAAACTGACTGGAAAATGTTTGGTAGGGAATGTATTAGCAAGGCTTCAAAAAGCAAAAAAAAAAAAAGTATTTTTTAAGCAGTGATGTGGTTTTATGTAGATGTAAGTTTTTCTGTTGGAGAAGAAAAATCAAAATTAACCTCTAACAGTTATAAGGTAACATTCCAAAATCTTGCAATGTAGCATTTTTTTTTTTTTTTCTACCTCTGTAAGACAGGTATTTAACTTTTTTACAAACTTGTGGCTAAACTCTGCAGGATGCTTTAAAGTTTAGGGAACCTAAAAGATATCCCATTGTAACCTGTTGTGCTATCCACACCCAGAAAAATGGAATTAATACTCAGTACTCAAAAAAAAAAA
>VYXH01002575.1:115461-213365 GCA_013397275.1 Burhinus bistriatus | reverse complement strand
AAAAAAAAAAAAAAGAAGAGGTCACAGGGATTAAATGACAGAATTGCTGCTTTTTTTGGTGGTTGTTGGTACTATCATATATGCTAAAGACATTCCAACCAAGGGCATGTGGCTGTAATGGAATTTGATGTACAATCAGTTTTAGGGAACAGCCTGTGCCTTGTTAATATAATCCATAAAAGGCTTCCAAACTTCCTGAAACCAGTCCCTTCTGTTTCCAAATCTGCATATGATCTCATAGGAAATCATCTGGGAGAGGCCAGCTAACCCTTTTGCATAATCAAGGTAGCATTGTTCTTTTAATGCCTGAAGTGACTTGTTTCACTGATACAAGCACAACGATCCACTCTGTCGCCAGATCCTTGTTACCAGACTTCACAGTGATTTCAGTGGCATTAGATTAAAGAGTAAGTGAGAGAGCTGAAGTGTGACTTAAAGACTGGCCCTGATAATGTCATTCATGTGCTTTGTCACCCTTTTTTGTCTTTAACTATTTTAAAAATCCTAAACCACTTTCTGCCCATCGAGATTTGAAAGACGGAAATGCAAATACATAACACGAGTGGACAAGGTTTGTTTTGCAGTGGGCTCAGAAGCAGGTAAGCAATCTGCACCTTGCCAAGTTTCATAAATGGCAGTAGTAGCAAGACAGTGAGGAAAATACCTGCCCTGCTTATGGATTTGGTATTGTAAAACCCTTATACGAATGTTAGCAATAAATACAGAAAGTGTGTTGCTGTATTGAAGCCCTTTAAAACCTCCTTTTTGTGAGATGTTTACACAAACCCAGAGTGCCTCATACAGTGTGTCCTCTTTTATACCCTCGGGATACCCAGGATTTCCTTGCTGTGTCTAGCCCAAGAAGGGAAACACTCCAGGGAGCATCTACCTCTGAAAGCCTTGTAGGGCAGCTAGTGTTAATCTTCATTGGCAGGGGAGAGAGAACAAAAGTGTCTGGGTTTTGTAACTGTGTAGAAGTACAATTATGGTCTAGTTCGTGTGAATAGGTAGTAACTGCACCAAACTGAAATTACAGTGAGCTTAAGCAGAGGGCTCTGTGGCACTCTGCTTACTGCAGAGTTGTTAAGTTTGGCACTCTGCTCTGGGCTCCAGTCAAACATTTTCTTAACCATATTAGGTTATATGGAAATTGGCCAACAAGCAATAGGCTTTTGATGTACTTATTGTTTGTGCACATATTTTATGGAGTAGACAGCCACAGCTTTTCTTAAGAGCTAGCAGGTTTAATAAAATAAGACAAATGGAACCCTTTAAAAATTGTCATTAAAGTTTGATAGCAAAAAAAGAGCATTTCCAAAGACAAAGGAAGCCAAAGTTGACATTATTATAACACGACTTTGTGGTTCCTTTGTGCTTTTCATCCGTAGGTCTTGATCACTCTGTAAATCAGATCCAAATAAAAGCCCAATAGTTAAATATTATGCTATTATTCAGGTGAAAACAGGAGTGCAGTGAACCCGACTGGCTAAGGCACAAGCATACCCATTCCCTTTGACAGATTCATCCCAGGCATGGTAGCCCCCAGCAGAAGGTCAGAGTGAACAAGTGGACTGGTGACTCTCTAAACTCTTGCAGCAAGGTTTGCTTGAGTTTGACAGATGGAGCCTTTTCTGTCCTGATGGACTGTCAACAAGGTCCATTTATGTGCCTGTCCTGTTTCCTGGAGAAAACAAAGAGGAGGAGCAGAAAATACTAAATATTGAGTTGTTTAGTTCCCTTATCATTGCAAATTATCCCAAAGACAAACAGAATGGGATCTGGCATTTATTTTCACAATCGTTCTTCAGGACAGTTAGATGAGAGACAGGAGCCACTGGCGAATGCCCCATTTGAGACATTGTTCATCAGTACATGCAGGCTGATCTGCTTGTGTCACGGAGTTCCTAGTCAAAGTTGCAGCTTATACCTGGGGTAGTGCGAAAGCAATGGGTCTGAAATATCTGTGTTACTTCAGGGTTAAGAATATCCAAAATTTCCCCAACCCAGGATAGAATATTCCACTGAGGAAATTTCAAAACTTGTTTTCAACCTAAAATTTCAAAATAAAGTATTTTCAGGATTTAGCTGACAATTTTTGTGTTCTTAAAGGGAGAAAAGTTGAGAAGCAGTAGTGTTGGTTAAGCGTATTAGCAGGTCTATTCCATACTCTAGTAGATTTTGCTATTAAAATAACTTTTTTGATCAATACATATTTTAATGATTTTTAATTTACTACTACTCCCTGTAGCTGTAAACTCTTGTTTCACTAAAATGATTCTTTGCCCTTCTAATACTTGCAGACAGTTGTCACGTCCCCTTTTTAGGATTTAGTCAGTCGATGCAGCCTTAGCTCTTTTAATCTGTCTTTGTAAGTCAGTCCCTCTCTACTTGCTTAACGTTTTTATGGCCCTCCTGTGATCTTCCTCCATGTTGTTATTATCATTCAGGAAATGAGTTCTCCAGAGCTGAATGAGGTATTCCAGGTGTGATCACCACAGAGCTGTGTTAGGGATATTACCTTTCTGCCCTGTGAGGTTGCCTTTCTATTTTATTTAATATTGCTTGGACTCTCTCTGCTACCACATCGTGCACCAATTCGATGTGTACTCCTAAGAAAATGGATTAAACAAAGTGAACTTAAAACCCCTTGAGCTTTTTGATTGTGAATTTTGGTAACACCTTTCAAAGATGCAAAAAAGACTGAAGCCATGCCTGTGGTTTGTAGCTAAAGACAGCACTGTGCTGCCAGGAGGCTGGGATCATCTTATGAGTTCTGACCCTGCTTTTTGCTGATGATGCATATGGTCTTACACATGTCATTTGACGACTTGGCCCCCGTGTCCATATGTGTTAGAGGATGATAACACTATGGTAGCTGCATTTGGTAAGGCTGCTGGTTCAAGTTTGTACATGATCTGGAAAATATAAAGAAGTGGAAATGCAAAATATTTGGGCAAAAGGCTGCAGCAAGCCACATTACATGACTTGTAAGCTTATGTTGTCCAGGCTTGTGGAAATGGAGGAGGACCATCATTAAAATGTCTGTTTGTGCATAATCATTTGTCACCTTGTTTGCTGAAAGAAGAGGGGGACTAAATCAAATGGAAAAGGTGGACTTTATATTGAGTGTAACCTCTGCAAAGTTCACTAGAGACCCACTGAGGATACGATTTTAACATGTCCAAGTTTGCTTTGTTTTTTTTTCCAGCTGTTGATTTTTATTTTAAGAGACTTGCACAAGCAAGTATATAATCAGACGAAAATCTTGGAAAAGGAAGCGAGCCTGTCCTTTGTTTAGGTGTGTTTATATCAGCGCAAAATGAATGCAATATAATCAAAAAATGTAGCAGAGCTAGGATTAGAGCATGGAGAGAATGAAATATTTTTACATGTACTCTGAACTCATGTAAATGATGACACATCACAAATGCTTCTTCTGAATGCAGGCTGGTAATCCACTCACTGGCACAGTATATGGATTTACTGGATTAAAGAAAACTGCGTCATGAAGCAGTTGCATGAAGCAGATGCAGCTGGAGGCAGATTTGTCCAACTCTTCTCTGCCCATCATCTTTGTAACATACCAAGCTGGTGCAGTTTTTGCTGCCGAAACATCCAGATGATGTTAATTTGTGAGGAGGTGGTGTTTATTGGTGATATGTACCTGGTGAAGTGCTCCCTGAGTACAGTACCATATATGACAGCCAGGCTGACTCATGGGCAGTCTTTTTAATCAGGTCCAGTACTGCTTATGTGAGCTGGAAATCTGCAGTAGTGGTCCCTGAGGTATACAAATACATCCATGATTTGTAGTTTTAGTAAGCTAAGTTTATATTTGGAAGTGGATGCTCTGAGGTGGCTGAGCATAAACATACTTGAAAAAAAGTTTTCTTAGTGATAGTTGAATTTTTCACTGTATATAGTTGCTTGTAGAGTTTACTGATTAAAAGATGAAACCACTTGTGTGAAAGTTACTGCCCAGGTGAAGGCTTTTGCCACAGACTGGAGCCATGGAGGAGGCCTGAAAGGTGCGCAAAGGGTTTGAAAAGCGCAAGGGGGAATATGCAAAGGTGCATGAGCTCTTGGGGCATGAGGGAGGATGTTCTAGGTGACTATTTGTGGCGTTCTGCATTCCCACAACACATCAGGCTAGGACAAAACAGATGGAAATGCAACTTCAGTGCTGAATTCATTCAAGGGAAATAGGGAGGAGGTAGAGAGAGAAATACTTCTCTTGGTTCCCACTTTAGGTCCAGTACAGAAAGGAGCTCCGCTGTAGGGCTGTAGTTCAGTTTTTGCAAGAAGCATTTCTATGGAATTTTGGCCTTAGGTGGGCTTCCCAAGAACAGCTACTGTGGAGAAGATATTCCAGCTAAAATCTTCTGAGAGTAGTTTGAAAATGCCTGGCACTGGTTCATCTGAACTCTGATCCAACTTTAACTATGAGAGGAACATAAGAGGTTCTGATTTGGATCTAAATGCCTCCTCTCTACACTGTCCAGCTTGCACATAAAATGAAGAAACAGAAGAACACCCCAACCAAGAAAATCCCCAAATGACCACTCATAAAGAATATGAAAGTAAAAAAGTTGTACAGAATTTATATTTGACGAGACTGAGGTATAGTTTTAACCACAGATAGTTATGAGCAGAGGACAGCGTCTCCTCAGCAGTGAGAGGGGAGATTATGGCAGGGTAACACGGGGCAGAAAGCAAAGTGACCCGCACTGCACTTGCTGAAAGCGTAGCCTGTGTTTTGGCTGGGTTGCAGCCTTTGTAGAAATCCTTCCTGCCATATTATTATTGTTGTCAGCACCACAGCAACAGTTGTTAATGGCATCTGCATGGAGACCTTTCCTTGGCTTAATCCTAAAGCACCAGGAGTGGGCTAGTGGATTAAGCTGTGTGAGCAAAGACAGGAATTCAGCAAGATGCCTTGTTTCTCTGTACCTCAGTTTTCCTGTTGGGAATAAACTAATGTGGCAGAACCACATTAGGCAACATATGCTCGATCAGGAGTATTTGTGTGTCAGTTACAATATGCAGCTCTGTTCATGTGAATATTTAGTGAGATGTGATTCCTGCCTGAAGTGTTTCCAACTTAAAATAGACAAAATAGGCATGTGCAGAGAGGGAGCAGAGATGCAGACTGGCTTGTCTAGGGGTCACAGAGTCTGTTTAGAAGAGGGCTGGGTTTGGACTCAGAAAAGTCTTACAGTGTCTCACTCAGTAAAGGTCACTGTGTCCTAAATATTAAGATGAACTACCTTGATACAGGCAAAATACAGTTTTGCTTTGCACTAAGGGGGTCTTGGATGCTCAGAGCTGGTCCCTTTTAAGGTGACTTTGCTAAAGGATTCATCTGTATGAAATGAATATGCCTGTGACAGCAGGAAGGCTGGGGTAGCTGGGCTCACAGAGATTTCATGTCTTTCCGAAGCCCACGCACAAGTTTGGATGAGCTGGGTACAGCCTGGACCCAAACTTCAAAGTCTTCAATGAACTTCAAAATAACACAGTAGGAGATTTTTGGGGTTGATTTGTTTTCCTAGAGGTGAGCCAGCAATATGAAGCTGAAATCTGGTGTTCTGGATCCAGCCTCCTATTTTATGTGTACAAAAGGCAGCTATTTTGAAGCACTGATTGATTGTGGCCCACTTGTGTTATTTTTGGGACAGAATTATGGTGTTGCTTTAGAAGTCTTTTTCTGTATGTCTCCTTCCATATGCCTCAGTGGGTCATGTAACAGAGTGAGTTAAAGAGTTACTGCTATGTTTTCTTGTGTTTCGGGGAGAAAAGTCTTCCTATTGCTGGTTTGCCCCCCACATCTGTTCCAGAATTTTAGTTAATCAAATTCCTTGGCAAGATGATTAAGTAGCTTGGATATAAAAGAAGATTTTGTTTTATGACTCTTAATAAAATGTGTAGATTTGCCTGTGAAGTTAAAGGTAAGCAAATCTCATACTCCCGAGTGTAAGCTGAATGGTGAGGGATTCAGAAAAAGAATTCACCTGTCTTTTCCTGCTTATTATTGTATGATTTGATAGGTGAATTGTGGATTTGTTTCATCTTCTTCTGAATGTCTCATAGCCATAGTCTCATAGTTGGAGGCAGAATGCTGATGTTGGTAGAGAAGCAGCTACAGCTGGTATCATTGATGTTATGTTTATGATCCAAACAAATAACAGATCAGAGCTCTATAATAATACAAAAAGGAATCTTATAAACAAATTAAATATGGGGGAAGTTCAAGTGAAAATAGCAGTGGTTAGGGGGATAGTTTCAAGGAGAGGAAATAGGCACTCAGTGAAAGTCAAAGCTAGTAACTGCCCATTGTATCTCTTTAAAATCTCTAAATTTTAAGGTTCCTTTTTTTTCCCTTTAAGGAAAAGAAATTGAATTAATGGACTTCAAAACCATACGCTTGGCAAAAAAATGTTTGCGTCTTGATTTCATTATACTTATACAGCTATCTGGATTTAGACTGGGATTTTGTATGTTGATTTGATGGTTATCTATAGTTAACAGAGTGTCCATAGTCAGTGTATCTTGGGTTCTGGTTTTGTTACATCTGTCATCGATTTTTGATACCTTTTGGCTATGAGGATATGCTGACTTGCCAGTTGAATCCTTAAGAATCTTTCTCTGCAAATGCTTCTGTGGAGAATGTAATGACTGTGCACTTCCTTCTCCTTCCTGTGGTCTTCTGATAAGCTCCAGCTTACTGCTGCTCTTGTTCAAGACACACATATAGCATTTATGCTGAAATTGGCAGGTGGTATGACAAAATACAGAAGGTAGGCTAGAAGAAATGTTGTTGAGTAATCTGGTCCATTCTATTGGTCCAAACCAGAAGGTACTACTTAAATAATTTTGGGTGGTATATTCTGTTCTGGAAGTGTACCATGCAGAGTTTTGCAGTTTGCCTCAGTTGACCTGTAATGGTGCTTAATTGTCCTTCTCTTTACAGAGTTTCCCCATGTGTCTTAATTGGCAGGGAAATAGCTAGTATCAAGGGAGAAAAATCAGTGGCCATTGCTCCATCTTAAGTGCATTATGTCTTGTCCTGCCCTCAGTGGATATGAAAAGGTTATCTTTCTTTTCTCCTTTAACATATGTGAGGAGAGTTGCCATGTCTTTTAGGCTCAGCAAACCCAATTCTTCCAGCCTTTCCACTAAGGTTGTGTTTCCTAGATTCCTGAAAACTTTTGTTGCCCTCTTCTGGACCCTCTTCCAATTGGTCCACATCTTTTCTAAAGTGATGTATACCTGCAGATGGACCCAGGACTCCAGCCAGGAACTGACCAGTACTCAAGAAGAAGGGAGCGCTGTTTGTAATTGCTGTGTTTCCAACCATATGACATTGCTCCTACAGTGTTATCCACAATTAGCCCCGGGTGTTGGGGTTTTTCCCCCCCTATTTTTTTTTTTTTTTAGAAGTGACAATTACTGCTTCATTTAGTAAATAACTATCCAGTGTTTGTGAAAGCAATTACCAAACCACTATAATGATTTTTTGAGAGATTTAGCCTGCAAGTTTAGAATTCTCAAAGCTGAAAATTGCCTGGTTTTGCATGTTCTGTTACTAGTCAATAGTGCAAGTTCACTTGCAATTCCCAACTTTCATATTTTTTTAAGCTATTAATAGCAAAATATGTGTCAATGGAGTATCTTGACTTTTTTGATCAACGACTTGGGCTGCCTAATATATTCAGCCACATTATGACCACGTGGCTTCACAGGATAGGTCAGGCTGAAAAACAAAATAGGCTGAAACAGGGAGGCAAGCCCTGGAGCAATGAGGGAAATGGAAATGCATGCACGAAATGCTTCAATGTGTTTTTGAAAGCGATTAGAACAGCAATCAGAGAAACACTCTAGGAGAGAAGGATGGCTGTGGAGCCAAGTTTCTTCAGCACATATGGGCATACTTCATATTCTTTTTTAATATCTGGTTTTAGAAATCTTGAGAAAGAAGAGACAATGCTATGACAGAAGAGCAAACACGTTTTGTTGAAAGTGGAGTGAGTCCTGTGGAAGATGTCATGTTATTAGAGTGGAAGCCACGCTCCTTCCATATAAAATGAACAGCTTAAGGCAAGGTGCTTGCTCCTCTAATCCTTCTTGCTACCCCATGACTTTGGAGTCTTTGAAGTGAATTTACCATAGCAGTGGGAGAATCATCCAGATCTCCTTAGGCATGGCGTCCTGGAGGTTTCTTAGATGCTCAGAAGACTGATAATGAAGAGGACAGCTCTTGTCACATACATCTTCTAAAGGAATAAACTGAGAACATCTACATAGGTAGCAAACAGATTGCCAGTTCCTAACATCTGTGCTGTGTTTCAAATACACTGAATTAGGAATAGCAGCCTTGCAGGGAAAGATCCATATATGTTCTTTAATGCTGCTGAGCCATTCATTGAATTCAAGCCAGCTTTTTCTACTTTGTAGAAGAGAGGAGGAATGAAAAAGGGTGTTTGTCAGTGTAACTACGCAGTAGAGAAAAAAGCTTTGGAAATACAAGGCTAAGGAAATATAAAATTGGACCTGTTATTGTAATGAAGCATAATGGTAAGAGTTCACAATGGGTCTGTTACTATACCTAAGCAGAGAAAAGACTCTAATCCTTTGAAGAATATAAGTTTTTTTACGTTATTTGCCCAGGTGTGGGTGGGGCAGATGGGGCCAGGTGTCCGTGGTACAACTCTGTGTGCTCTGTGTAGGTCAAGCTGAATGTGGGACTTACTAAAAAGAGAAGCTTTCTTGCCTTGGTGACTGCCTAGCTACAGTATTCAGCTTTAGAAATACCAAAATTTACCTCTTAGGGTGACAGCTGATACACTGCAGGTTTTCACTGTTTTAGGAATAGGAAATAACTGCTGGTTCACACTTTCCCACGCACTGAATGAATAAGGACACATGTTTTTAAGTGCATTATCTTGTCTTTTTGAAAGTTTTCTGCCTGAACCTAGTAATATCTTATGCACATTACTGTGGTACATATGTAGATCTCAACTAAGTGCTAGCTATTGTTAATAAAATTCCATTTGTGTATTATGCACATTTACTAGATCTTAATGGAAATCCATGGAAACATGAAAGAAGCTTCCAAGTAGGTTTTGAGCCAGGCTCTGAATTAGAATAAACATATTGGTAACAGTCAGTTGTGCAAAGGTAAATACTTGTTTTCCTCTTCACAATGTAGCAGAAGTGTAAACACATTGAGCATTTGCTTAGTAATGTGATATCTTATTTGTGTAGACTTATGAAGAAAAATCAAGTGTTTTCCTTTTCCCTCCCCACCCTTTCCTCTGGGGCATTGTTAGAGTGTGTGCATATTTGATTTGATCCGAATCTAGGGAGCTGAAACAATTTTTTTTCCACTGACTTGATGTGTTTTGGTCATTTCCCCAGGGCTCAGGCATGTTAGTCATGTCACTTTTCTTTCCTCAGAGAACTCTTAAAGAGTTTGTCTCTGTTACAAAGGCCATAATAAATATTCAAGAAACATTTAAATAAAACTGTGAAAGCTGAAGTCCCCACCTCACTAGTAGGTCATGGTTCAGTGATAAAGTAAATTGTGTATTAGGGCTCCTAGTAATCAATAAGAAACATTGTCATTGGATGGTGTAATGCAACTGTGATACAAATTCTCTATGCTGATTCCTATTACTAGCAAGCAAACTGACAGGTTAACCTTATACTGGCAGGATTTTTGGTGGATTATGTATTGCCTTTGCTTGCAAAGCGGTCGCAGAGCTGGTACAAAGGTGTAATGCTAGTGTAAACTCCATAAATTAATAGGACCAAAATGTGATCACAGATGATCAGATTTGCAGGCTTTGGTGGTATGTTTGTGCACAAACCTAGTGATTGTGAAACCTGAGTCTAAGTGTAACTAGTCAACCACAGTTATGAATTCAAACTACCTTAGTTATCCTTAGAATTACAGGTGAACTAGTGCACTTTCAAGAAAGAGTATGTGAACAGAAAACCTAACTGCTTGCAGTCAGTTTCTTGTGTGAAGGCCACTTCCATCTCTGCCCTTCAAGCACTGTAAACACTCATTAAAGTCTTGCTGTATGGCATAAATAGTATATTTTTAATGTCATTTTTTAATTATATGACATGTCTGCTCTTGAAATCTGGTTCAGCTGACTGAAATACACATGTAAAGACAGAAAAAGGAAGAATCTTTTTAGTTATTTTATGAATGATATCAATGAGACCTCAGATATTACTGTCTGTTTTGTAACTTATGGTCTTGAAGTTTTTAGGTATATCTGTTAGATCAAGACCTCACAGTTAACATAAGTGATTGCTTTTGTCATACTGGAAGTGTTGTCTGTGCTCTGCGGTACTACTAATGGTGCTAGGAAAAACAAAATGTGATGTGTAATGATGTTTAGGTAAGGTTGACATTAGATTTGAATTGAATTAGACTTGAATTGAATTAGACTTGAATTAGATGCTCTTGATCACAGGATCTTCCTGACTCTCCCTAAATACAAATAAAGTGAACTCAACTAAAACACATTGCCAGTTAAAAAACCTCTGTGGTGGAGTACAGCTTGGCAAATAGAGAGCTGGATTGCATCTTAGAAGGACCAAGGTTATCCTCTTGCTGTTTCAGACCTTTTCCATCTCTCAAGTGGGAGGGCTTGAATAGCTTGTGTTAATTCCCTGGGATTTGATCCTGTAATGTGTATCAGTGAGGAGCAGCCTGAAGCATGTTTCAGCACATCATGATACCGAGCTCTTCGTTTCTAGGTGGATTGTCCAATGCTGGCTTGATTGCTTCTGAAGTTTATGTCACAGTCAGACAACCTTTTGGTTAGTATGTTGGATGCTGTGTATTTCATGGTTGATTTAGCTGGATTCATAGATCTTTTCTGTAAACCATGCAGTTCTAGAAAGAAATTTATGGGTTTGAGTGAGTAACCAGTTACATAGGGCAAATCGGACTGTCTCTGATTACTGTACAAAAGGAAGTTTGGGTTTACCACTAATTGCAGATAAAAATTAATATTTGCAAAGGAGACACATATGATTTATTTATAAGTGTTTTCTGTTTCCATAATGAAATTTCCTTCAGGTTTAAGTACAGTCATTTGGAGGAAAAAGCAGAGGTCTGTGGCTCATTAGTTTCTGGTGGTTGTCAGAAGCCATTAATCAATTGCCCCTTTTACCAACATAGGTCTTAATTCAGAAAAGCGTTTAGGCACATGCTTAACTGTAAGCATGTGTTTCAAAGCACTTTGCTAAATCAGGGCTTTAATGTGGTTCAAGCTTACTGCATTACTTTCCAAGTCTAAGGTTACCCTGAAATGGCAGGAGTAGCTAATACGTCAGCTAAGGTGCCATGTACCTTCCTTACCTGTCTTTCTAAAAAGTGACGTGCAAGGGGAGAAAAATGGGTCAATTTTTCCCTCTGCCCCCTTTCCCTCATTCTCTTCAAATCCTACCCCAAACGGAGGCTTCTGTACGAATAGTAGGGCATGTGAAATGGTAGCAAGTCAGGAGCAGGGAGAGCAAAATGAGGGTAAAGCAGTTTCCACTTAATTGTTTTGAACTTTCTGGTTTTGCTAGAGCCCACTTGACTATGTGGAGGAAAGGGAAAGGCAGCAGAGCTGTGTTCTGATATGGCCAGATGAATCCTGGTATGCAGGATCTCATTAGTCTAGGTAAGGGTACACATATATCTTAATTTACAAAGGAGCTGTAGAGTGAGGGGAACTTGTATTTAATTCTCCCATGCACTTCTATTCTTGTGAAAATTACAGTGGGACTTTCAGCGGTGATAAAAGGTCAAGACTGAGGGTTTTGTTCTCAGTCCCAGTCTTGTCCATTTTGTCTGGTGCAAAAAAGGACGCAATCCAACCACAGCTATCCTGTGGAGAAATCCTCTGGCTGAAGCAGCATCCTAGTTGGCACAATGCCAGCGTAACTGACCCCTGTGTTTACCCTTCCCGTTTTAACTCCAGTAAGAAAATCCAAAGGACATAAGGGTTTTTTTTTCCCCTTACATTTATTCATACACGATTCATAATTTAGTGGAGATGATTGAGAGCTGTCAGAAATTACAGCAGTTACTAGACCAATACGCTTTTTATGTATCAGCAGGAGGTTGGATGCCTTGAGCGTAAAGGGAACCAGTCTAACAGTCCCTTCAGAATTTGTTTGGCATGGGAGAGAGTATGGCCCTTACACACTTTTTCCTTCTCATCTATGAAAGTCAAAGCTCCCCAGCAGCGACAGCCATGTATCATACAAAGACCTTGATTCATTATGGACCTTGGAGTAGGGATGCTGGCCGTTGAATCATCAGCACCACTTTTTGATGAACATAGGTTTCCTTTGGATTTCCTTCTCTCAAATGTTGCTGCCACTCAAATTTGTTTTGCTTGTGAAATCTGACATCATTTCAGCCTGAGGTTGTATGGGAAAGGAAAATGACTTCATTGATTCATGTTTCCATTTTCTTCCCTTTCTATATTTGACAGCAACAAGAACACATGATGGAATGTTGCACATAAACCTTTGCTATGTACATTACACAGATGGAAATGACAACCAAGCTTTGCCTTTCATCCTGAAGCAAAGCCTCCATTGCTTATAATGGACCTTGACTCTGCAACATGCAGTCAATAGGTTAGTTAGTGTGGAAAATTTTGCATGCTTCCTTTGACTTTCTATTGGTATCTTCTCTATTTCAGAGAAAAGAAACCAAAACACTTTCTATTATCTGTATTAATAGTTTTATACCACACTTGTGAGGAGCTCAAGCACTGTTTGTGTTGAAAAGCATTTCAAGACCTCAGAGACCTGAAATCTGACCAGATGAGAATCAAAGGGCAGCAGGGGAAGAAGCACTGAGGCAAACCCTTGCCCCCAGTCTCACCCCCAAACCCTTTCCCCAGATCACGTGGCAGAGTTAGGCAGATAAGTCTCGCCTTGAGTCTCAGGTCACAGCCTTCTCTTTTGCTGGTAAAAGGGTGTCTTTCAAAGGCTCAAACTGTTTTCTGTAGCTTGACTGATAATGGTGACAGTGGCTGTCTCCTTACCATGCTTTTCCTCTGGGACCCTAAATAGAATTGTCACCCATGCTGGTGCTGGATAAAGATTGCTTTTCCACTCTAGCATAAGTTACTGAGGCAGGTAAAAGAAGAGACTTTTTCTGTGGTGCTTTTTTTTCAGTTTGGAATAAGTTTCTTTGAATGATTTTTGGTTTTGGAAAATCAAAGCAACACTTATGGAAGTTTTAAGACAGTTCACAGTTTTTCTTCATGCTTTGGTCATGTGGTTGCTTAGGATTCCTTGTTGCCTTATGCTTTTTTTAATGTGCAAGAGGTTTAAGGAGCTTCACATCTGATAGCTCTGCTCTATGGTTTGCTGAGCACTGTGTGCTTGGGTATTGCAGAACTGTCAGGAGCAGCAGCTGTGGGCTCGGTGCAAAACTGTGCACAGGGCAAGTCAGTCTTTTAGCCTATATGTCTATATAACTTTGAAGAGGTGACTTGCTGCTACTCCAGAATTCTTGCTCTAGAGAAAGCAACACATCTGAGGAAAGGGATCATTAACAGTAAACTGATTAATTATTTGTCAAGATGAACCGTTCAGTCCTGACAGATGCTGGGCAATTATAAGTGTCCCTGCAAAGTGTGAATCCTTAGCCATCCATAGAAGATACTCAGCAACAGCAGAGATGTGATCTTGAATAATTAGATAAAATGCCTGTATTTATTTATAGGCTATGAAGTTTAAGAAAAAAAGAAAAAGAAAAGATTGACAGGGAACAAAAAGAGAAATGGGTGGGATACGTGTGATTAATACAGAGTTAACTTTGCTGTCTGTGATGACGGTATGCAGTGATGAAGTGGATGTGTTCTGTGATTTATTTTCTTCTACTTTAAAGTAGTGGAGCTCTAAAAATGACTAATGAACCTCCTTTCAAGGTTCATATCTATGACCTAATTCATATGTGCAGGAATCTTGTCTTCCCTTTAACTGCAGCAGAAAGTTGAGGGTTGCTTATCCAAAGAGCGTTACAGGCCAAAGCAGAGACCCTGGACAAGATCCAGCACAAATAGCTGCATTCCACTGAAAACAGGAATCAGATGTACAGTGCACATGATAGTCTAATTGGCAGATGCTATTTACCATATGTTAATTGCAAGTTGTATTGTAAGTTATGATGTTGATTAAGGCAATAATTAGAGCAGTTCCATGTAAGATGCTGAGTTGTTAAAAATAACTGTTCTGATAGAAGCATTTTTATCAGGGTACCATTGAAACTTATTCTTTCAAACAAAACCTTGTTAATGTACATTGTTCATAAACTCCACTGATGCAAATTGGAATACATAGGGCTAGTTTCCACAGAGAAGTTATTACCTAAGGAATTGTCCTGTTGTACTTTTATACTATGGAATATAGTATGGTTTGTATGTTTGCACACTATTTTTGTGCTACATATATTGCAAGATGTATCAGTGTATAGTTATCATGAAACTCTACTGTAATTGCAGAATCACAGAATAGATGAGGTTGCAAGGGTCGTCTGGAGATTTTGTAGTCCACCCTTCCTCTGCTTAAAGCAGGGTCACCTAGAGTATGTTGCCCATGCTTGTGTCCAGTTGGGTGTTGAATATCCCTAAAGATGGAGACTTCGTGACCTCTCTTTGTTGAACTTCATAAGGTTTCTGTTGGACCATTTCTTCAGCTTGTCAAGGTCCCTCTGAAGAGCAGCACAACCATCTGGTGTATCAACCACTCCCTTCATTTTTATATTGTCTGCAAACTTGCATGCACTTTTCCATCATCTAGGTCATTAATGAAAATGTTACACAGTATTGGTCCCACTGTTGACCCTGGTGTACATCACTAGTGACTGGCCTCCCACCAGGTTTCATAATGCTGATCTTAACCCTCTGGGCGTGACAGTTCTTCCAGTTTTCAATCCATCTCTTTGTTTATGTGGATGTTATGTACTATGAGACGTGTCAAAAGCCTTACTAAAGTTGAGATAAGCAACATCCACTGCTCTCCTGATGTCAAAATAACCTAAACCAATTAGACTAATTTGTCCATGCTTGGAGTGTTATGCCATCTTTAAATTTAAATGAGTGTAACTGGGAATAAAAATTAGGTTATCTAAATCTGATTCTTTTCAGTCTTTGTTGAAGGTGATAGACTTTTTTTCAAAGAAATTTTCAAAGATACAAGGTGCATAAACCCTGTTGAAACTTAGGAGGTTTGGGCACTTAACTGGTATTTATGTCTTCAGAAATCTGTATTTTGAGTCTTCCTAGAAACATGCATGTTGGCCAAGCCAAGTACTTGTCTGTCAGAACTAATTTTGGAGCTTGAGAGAAAGGCAAGGGTGGGCTGCGATCTTGAAGAACTCCTTCCAGGGTTCTGTGATCAAAGCTTCTCCATTAAGAACACTTCATCCACTTTCATACTTTATTTCCAAGTTTATTTTATAAAGGGCTGGTAAGTGATCACAGGAAGTTACAGTCAAGTCGCTGATATGAGTGACGTTTGCACTGATACATATCAGTGGAAAATAGTGTTGCTCCTTAGTCATCATAACTAACAACCCACTAACATGCTGATTTCTGTTTAGGAATATATTCTATTCCATTGTAAACTGTTTATGACTAGAACCCTAATAATTCTTAGTAGCTTTTTTATTAATGTTTAATATTAGCGTTATCTGTGTTTTGCTTTCTATTACATTAACCTACATCCAGAACAAAACTCTTGACATTGAGAGTCTGTCTGTATTTACTCTGGTGAAGTAAGTTTGGACTCGATGACCTTAGAGTTCTTTTCTAACCTAAATGGTTCTGTCATTCTATGAATGGCTACCCTGGTTTTGATCTCCTTTAAAATGTGTAATTTTTTGATGAAGCGATCTGTAGACATAAACAGGGATTGGTGTCTTAGTTCCCAGGAATGAATAGTATAACACGTAGACCACCACACCCCCAGTGGGGATGCTAGTATATGAATGGAGCTCAGGTTATGTCCTCTAGACAAATTTCAGTTATCATTTGGAGGCTGAAAATCAGTCATTAGACTGTGCAAAGCATGTGACAAGCCCCTTACGTTGTGTTGTCTGTGTGGTGTCGGGTATTTCATAATAGAGAAAAGAGTAGGGGAAAACTGTTGCAAGAAGAGGATCAAAATGGTGTGCTCATCCTTCAGACCAATCCAGCAAGTTCCTTCTTAGCACAGAGTAGTCCCAGGATTTCTTCTTATGGGAGACCAGCTGCAGCTATGGCCATGGTAGTTCATACTGTTAAGGCTGAGCAGTGCTTCAGCTGTATCTCACTGCTCACATTGTTGAAATAACTTCTGTTCAACTAGCTGGGCTGGCCACCTTCACATGGGACATATAAAGGTATCCCAAAGGGAACAGAGGTAATAATCTGATTGCACTAAAGAGCGTGGCAGGGAGGTAGCAGAAATCTCACATGACTTTTCTTTTAGCGTGTAGTCTTATTCTGAAAAACATACTGAAAACCCTACCTTTGGCACGTGCTTGTGGGTACAAAGGTACTTGTCATGTGTCACCACACTTCCTTTATGCCACAGTGCTGAGGTTTCCCTTCGCATTTAAATTAGAAAGAAGCTGACTTTCTATGTTCTACAGTCAAGTAGTCACCCAACACTATGTCATTAGAACAAGATTTTAAGCCGTACCAGCAGACATGAGGAAAAATCTCCTTTTTCTCTCCTTAAAAAAAAAAGAACAGTACTTCGCACAATCTAGAGATCAGTGTATATTGCTTTGAAAGACTGATTTATATCCATTCTCTCAAAGTGGAAGGAACTCCAAGTAGGGGAAATCACCATGTTGAAGGAGAGGCTACTTTGATTTATGTCGTCTTCAAAGTGTTCAGACTTCCAGTCACACTCTAAGCTCTCAAACTGAAATAACTATGTCTTCCCAGGGATTTGTAAGGGCTTAGCTGCATCTGTTCAGAATTGCACCTCTCATTGAAGTAGTGCAGCTTTCCCTTCCTAGAAGAACCTGTTTGTGTATCAGCCAAAGGCTGCAGTTGTAAAGGCAAGATTGAACTGATGAAATTTTATGGGGTTGGGTTTGTTTCTTTGTTTGTTTGTTTGTTTTTTCTTTTCTGCTCTAGCAAGAAAGTTTACTTAGATGATGTGGTCCATAATTACTTGGCTGTGGACATGTTACCAGGGAAGTGTTGTGCAGGGCACCAGAAGAGAGTAAACAATGTTATGATTGCTATATACAACCAAACAGCCCTTGTATTGAGGCAGGTATTTGAAAGTGGTGACAAATCAATCCACAAAGAAATGTACACCTCTGAGAATGGAGTGATTTTTAAGAGTCCTAAAACTGGGAGAGCTTGATTTGCAATTGGTTGGTCTCCTCATGAGTCTTAGGCCATGGACACCTCATGGAAGAAGTGCAAATGGTTCAAAAAGACTTGAGATTTCATGTCAGAGTGTAGATGTACATATTGCATACCACTTCCAAATGCACTCAGGGAATGTCTTCCTTTTTAAAAGAATGAAGAAAGTAGGTAAGTGGGTACTTCTTAAGCTTTGTGTCTGATTTCAAGAACCCCAGTGAGGCAAGAACCCTTAAGACAGGGGCACATAAGTAGAAAATTTTAATTATAGACAATCTTTCAGCTTTCTCATGAATGTCCACCTGAAATTTTATTAGATCTGCCTTGAAGTAAAAATGTTGCATGGTTTGGGGGCTCATAAATCACAGTCTCTACATTAACTATATAGAGAATTTTAACCAAGTATGGTCTTCACAGATGTTTGGTCAATTACCAAGCACAGGTGATCCTACTTGCAGTTCCAATAGGGCACTAAAGATATTGTTGCTGTATTGTATGCTTAGAACAAGACAGTACTTGGGGCTTGTCTGAAGCTTCCTCTTCCTCTCATTATTTTTAATGCTTTGGATGTCATTTATAGGTGTATAAAGAGGCCCTTGAATCCATGTAAAGTGTGTGCTCAACCAAGGAAGTCAACAGCAATTGCTATTTCTAGAGAAGACAGCAGTTTATCATCTTCTGCCACACTTGTCACTGCCCTCTCTCCCTTTTCAGAGCATACCATTGAAAGAATTTGACAGAAACCAGTTTTGTGTTTCTAGGAAATAGAACATTTGTTTCTTTCAGAGAAAGTTGCTTTTTTTTTTCCTCTGTAAAGAAAACCAAATGGAAAAAAAAAAAAAAGCTGGACCACTGTTTGACACACTGGGAGGCCCCCATGTAAGGTCTTCATTCACAGAATATGTCTGTGACTGTACAAGTTATTTATTTTCCCGTTGTTACAATCAGCCTATTGTAAAATGAGAAAAGAAATTAATCCTTTCTCCATAGGTTTGTTGTGAGACTGAAAACTGTGAAACACTTGGTATTGCAGTGGAAATCATAGGAATACCATAGACAGAAACAAAACCTTTGCTATGGTTAACGTTGACTAAAAGTGATTAGAGGTATATTTGTGCTTGTGTATTGCAAGAAACCATACAAACTTAGCTAGGGGAAGAGATAATGTATTACCTGAAGCTTTCCCTGTGTGGAGTTTCAACCATGTTCCCTTCATACTGGGATGCAGCTTTTTTGATTCGCCATAGATATGCAGAGGGCAATGCTGTGTATGGAATCAGTGATTTGCTACTAGAAGGATCACTATAGCTACTGTCCCACTCTGACACCCTGGGTGGAAAATGCAAAGTAGCCAAACATTAACTGGGAGTCAGTCTGTGCCTAACTGGGCTGACACAGCTGCCACTGCCATCCCTGGTACTGTCTCAGCTTTGTAGATCAGTGAAAGACATCATTCTATTAGGCTGCTAATCCAACATCAGTTAGAAAACTTCGTAATTAGTTATTTGATTGCCCCCATCCCCTTCAAATTCAACCTAGAAACAAGTTATCACTCAAATACAGAAGTGGGAGCATACTATTAGTCTTCACAGTCTTGCTGCCAAGTGATTGAATTTGACATTGTTGCACAGAAGGCTAATTTCTGCAGTGTGGAGCTGGAATTTCAGGCATTGCACTGCAATAGTGAGGTCTATGGGAAAAAGTCGAGGAGCACTGTCTGGAGGAATTATGTCGGCCAGTCCAAATTCCAGCTGAGGAATCCCTAGATGATAATTATTTAGAAAGTTTCTGCTCTCTAGTGAGTAGAAGTCAAAATTAGAAAAATATCTGAGATGATGAATGGCTTGGAGGAGAACAGTTTAATTGTTTTGACGAAAGCTGTTTTGTAGATCAAACTCAGAGCTAAAACACTAGCCACCTAACTTCTCAAACCCTCAATCTCTCTCTCTCTCTTTTTTTTTTTTTTTTTCCTTCTTCTTCTTTGATTGTCTATTTTTAATCTCCTGTTTCTGGAAGGATAGGTAGAATGAGCAGTGCTGCATGAAGTATTTGTTATCATATCAAGCTTTTTGTGGAGTCCTCCTGTCTGACAGTAAATCAACACAGATTCCTTCTCCATTGGTGTGTGGGCCTCTTTCCTAGACACAAAATCAAGCAGTGCAGATCATCTGCCTTTCTGGTGTCTGTAGAGGGGACAAGCACCACTGAGGATGCTATAAATATAAAAGAATAAAGTGATCATGTCTTGAATGTGACACCATGCATCTGCAACAAGCTCCAGCCGTATGCTGGAGGAGCCGTAAGAGTTGCTTTGATCCTCTAGTGTAACGGACCTAGCTCAAGCCTACTGCTAATCTCGTACCTGCTAACCAGTTCTCAGGTTGGTCTCATTCCCTCTGTGCCAACTGTTCTCGCCATCTTTTTTATCTTCTTTGATGCTTCTATATCAATGCTGCTCTTCCTCTGTTTTTAACATCCTCTTTCCCATTGCTTTAATTTTCCACATCCCCTTTCTTCCCCATGTTGTGTGTTTTGGGTATGTTTTTTAGCTAAAACATAGGGCATATTTATTTCTATAGCTACTCCTTTTGTCAGCTTCTTTCACTGAACCACCAGTAGTAATGTTATTTCTAGTCTGCATAAAGTAGATGCAAGTTGTGATAGGTAGAGTGGTCTAATAGGTTTAAAAGCATTAGGACTGCAGAGACCAGGGTTCATCTCTCTGACTTGTATCAAAACAAATTAAACTAAACTAGTGCTAACTTCATGTCATCGTAATGTGACATTCTGAGGGTGTAGGCCTCTGCCATTTCAGCTAAAATATTTCCTCTCTGAACTGGGAGAAGTCATAACTTGGCATCCATTGCATGGGTGAAGCTAGGCATTATTTCACGTATGAACTACTTCTTTCCCAGATTTTCAACAGGACCAGGAAAGGAAGATGGAGCGTATTCAAATGGCAATGTTCTCTGAACTGTAGTTTTGTATATTATGTGGTAGGAGAAATTAGTGTAGTGGGAGGCTATTGTTTAGTTTTGTATATTTCTACAACTTAAAGATCAAGAAAATTCTGAGGCTGACAAGAGGGTTCTGTTTTAAAATACATAAGATTTAAGAATCAGTCTTCTTGAATTCCACTTAGTGAATGAATCATGATGTCTATATGATACTTTGGTGTTTATTAGTCTAATGTGACCCATATAGAAAGGTTGCTTTGGAAAAATGGCATCAAGACATAAAATTAATAAACTCTCCCTGAGTGTTGTTAACAATGAGAGCTGACAATAGACAACATCAAGTAGTTTCCCATGAGAAACAAAGAAATATCAAAGGGCTGTGAATAGCATTCCATTTTCTGTTTGCCAGATGAAGATGGGACATGTGGATGGTCTTAAATGTTTTGCCCATTTTGGCACATGCTTGCATTTTCAGTGGCCTAACTTCTTGGTCTCAGATTTAAAAGACAAAATAGTGCTATTACCATATGACAAGTTGCTCCCAGACTTTTAAAACACAGCAGAATCATTGAGTTATTCTTCACTGATATGACTGCATTTCTGAATAAAAGGCTGATGACTAAGTGACTTTGTTACAACTCTTCCCTGCTAGAGAGTATCTCTTATCTTCCATTTTTATTTTTGAGTTTCACTTTGGTTTCCCTGTCCTCCTCAGTATTTGAACGTACCTCCCCGCTATTATTCAGGTAATGGAACAAACCTCCCACAGCTTTTTCTTTGTTTTGGTTTTTAGATTGAGCTGTTGCAGATCTTGAAGAAAAGCAAAAATACTGTGGGAAGGATAGTAGAATCCTCTTCAGTAGTCAGAATTAGGACATTCCTATTTTGATAGTCAAAGACTCACCCTATCTGGAAAAGGAAGAGTTTAAATGAGAAGCCTCTCTGACTTCTCTGTTTTCATGTAACCCTTACATTCAAGCAGCAAGTGATCATCTGAAAGATAAAACCATCCCTCCAATCATGTTTAATTCAACTGAATTCTATTCTTACATGGAAATCAGTGTAAAACTCAAGGAGGCTGAAGCATCGCATGGTTAGGTTCTGCAAGTGCCAAGCTATTCTTGCCCCTGCCCCTCTTATTTTCTAATGCTGAATCCAATTTTTTGTTGCCACAAAAGAGAATTAATGTTCATAGAATTAATTTCAGCTCTGCTTTGATGCTGAATTACCCAGAAAAGTCATTCTCTGTTATGTACTCTTGGTCACTAAGCTGTTGAATTATTTACATTTGGTTGGGATGAGGAATAACATTTGAATTCCAAAGGCTTTTTAATGTTTTTTTTTATATGGTTTGGGCAACAATGACTTGAACTCTCACTAGTTGCAGCAACATTTCTTTGTAAGCCAATGTCCTTGAGACAAAACAAATACATTGCTTTGCCTGATGCGGTTTTCTTCCCTCTTCCAAAAAAAAAGAAAAATGTTTTGCAACCCAGTATCCTCTTTCTCCTGTGCTTGCTGTTGCATCACAAATAATATGCATTATGCTATTTAGTTCGCTAACCTTATGTTCTGTGGTCAACCACAATTTTTCTCTGGAGTCAATGGTAGATTCAGATACTGGATGTGAGTCATCAGATACTGACCAGAGCTGGGTGAAAAATTATTTCTGCATTTACATTTTCATAAATTCAGAATCTTTCTGGAAATGCATGGGATGCATAGAAAGACCTCATAAAATAGAAAAGCAGAGAGACACTTTCAGTCTAATCCATTGGCTATGTCTCCTTGCAAGACTGAAAGTTTAAATACCAGTCTGTGCAGCTGGGATGGAGGTTGGGTCTTTCTCTTGTGAAAATGTGGATGCATTGACCATCCTGTAATGCACTATTCCTGTTCAGGACTCTCTTTTTAGAGCTGCTCTGCACTGAATAAATAATTAAATATTCTGTTCCCTTTGTCAATGGAGTTTTTTAATGCAAACTGGAATAAGCCCAGATAGATGCAAGCAAATTATACTCCAGAACAGCCCTTAGACTGGTGACTTGCTGTGCATGATGGTACTTATCTGAGAGACAGGAAGTATATGCAAGTATTTTCACTTCACCTGTATTCTCTTTTCTCACCAGTCAGATCAATGACTAATCATTAGATAGCTCTTTCTTTGATTCAACCAGAACTGATACCTTTACTCACTTGAAGATGGTTATTTCTATAGAAAATTTCAATTTCATTGATCTGTCTTTTGGGAGATTTACCCCATTGACTCCTACATCTTTTATCAGAACAATTGCAACTGTCTCTGGGTACGTATTTCATATGAATTATGGCCTAAAACATCTTAAATAAAATGTAAATAACTAGTAAAGCAACTGGGGAGAGAGAAAGTAAAAGCTGATTAAGCAAGATAAGATTTTGAAATGTGATGTGGAAGCAGTGTGGAGAAATAATTGCGATAAGGCTGGTCTGTGGCTGAGACCTCAGTAGCAGAAAGCTTCTCTGAGGTCAAGCATAATAAAAGCACACAAGAAATGTAAAAGGTAGATGAATGAAAAACACAGGGGAGAGGGGATAATGGGGTAATCAGCCTTTAAAAGTAGTTAACCTTTGAGTCCTTGGAATGTATGAAAAGCCTGAACCCAGTCTTTGGATTCTTTGGTTTTTCTCTGCTAGTGACTTTACAGTCCTGTTTGTGAAGTGAGGACTGCATAGAAACAGTGTAAGACTTTTAGTGGTCTTGGACACAAGCAAATTCCATAAAAAACAGGACAAACCCCTATCCAGGAATGAATAAAAGCTGCTTTAGTGTTTGATTGAAGCGAAGCAAGGCTGAACTTGGAAGGATTAATGTGGGTCTGCTGAAACCTTCATTAGAAGGGCTATCCAAAGAGCCCTTTATCATTTACACACATGCAGTCTCAGACAGTGCAGTCATGGATACTTGTATAGCTAGCAAGGAGGTCGGCAGTAGAGATGAAATAATTAACAAAATTAAAATATTAGTCTCTGGCTATTTTTAATAAAAAGAGGCATTCATGTGAGAGAGGTGGCTATGTGTGGTGCTGCATGCTGACCTAAATTTTATGACTATGTTTTTTCTGCAACATCTATAAATACTTTTTTTTGGGGTGGGAAGGAGGGGGCAGAAGACGGAAGGGAGGTTAGGAGGGGAATGAGAATGAAGTAAAACAAAATTCCTTTTTTTTTTTTTTCCTTTTAAAATGGAATGCTAACCAATCCCTTGGCAACAAAGCCCATGTTTATTTTTAATTAAAAAATAACATAGCTGGGTTGACTTCAGTTTTCCCAGCTGCTATTCTTCCATCACAACAGCTCTCTGGCCTCTTTTCCCTTGCTGATTTCTTTCATCATTTGCACTTAGCTTGTATGTGTTACATGGATTTTATGTAATATTTCCTACCATTGAAAGCCAGGCTAACAGTCTAAACAAGTAGCTGGGGCTCAGTCATCTAGATTCTCATCTACAGTACCTGAGTGTGCCCTTCCTTTTGGAAAAGTAATAGGTGTGACCAGGATAACTTTATGTGCACATTCCTTGCTGTTTATATGGCTGCCAAGCAAGGAAAGATTTAAACTGCATATTGAATTTATGAGTTGTAGTTCATTAAAATAAATGGAGTGGTTTTGGCAAAGCTCAGGTATCACTGAGCACACAGATAGTGTTTGAAGGTTGACAAGCAGCCTTGGTGGTTTTTCTTTAGATGATCGATTGCAAACTGTCAGTTTTTGTGTTTGCACATTAGGTGAAAAGTTAGAAAATAGACATGCTTGCCGTGCCTTCTATAGAAACTTCATTTCCTCCACCCATGGGGCAGAACAGGAAGAAGTTAGGATGATGACCCATTTCTCAGCATGTCATGACACAGCTGATTACTTATATAGTGGAGAAGATGGTGTCCATCTGTAACAATCAATCTGGTTTCCTGAGTGGACTAAAATTTAAGTTTCTGTGTGGACATTCAGAGGCCCTTGAATATTCAGGAGTACCTGGTACTTTCTGCAGGCATTTTTAAGCTAATTAAAGTTGAGATAATAATGTTGTAACCTGAAAGGTTCACATACCAGTCATCCATACTAAACATTGCCAACAGCAGTGGGAGCTGACAACATCAAAGCTACCGCTGTTCCTAGACTGAAATGTCGTAGCTAGAATAAAAGTAGTGGTTTGTTGGGTCACTGGAACTAGGCCACGGAAGAAGATATAACTATATATATTAATCACCAATAATGTTACTACTGGGACAGTCTTTGCGATGCATGATTTGCAAGCTTTCCATATATAATATAGCCACTTTAAAAAACAGTTATTTGCACTGGTTGTTCCTGGATAAGTGGCAGCATTCTGGTGTACTACGATTTTTTTCCTATGTAGAAGTTTAGCTCTACTCATCTTGCCTCAGCTGGAAGACAAAAAGGTGAGGACAAATGCATATGAACAATTATAATCATTCGAAGAAATAATGTTATCCAAGCATTTTTAAAGCCCAAAAAGAATTTGAGAGAGATGGAGATTTCTGGAAAAACTTCTATGATGACTCCTATTTTATCTGGAGCAGTTTGCTCTTCCCTTGTTGTATACTTCTGCAGAAATGCATAAACAGGTGAAATATAAATAAGATGGTATATGCCAGTCTGGGCTAGGTGGATCTATCATAATACATGGAATGGTGGCATCTGTTGTGATGATACTGTGAGCCTTATGATGTTTGTTCTGAGAGTTCTTAAGAAATGATTCAAGAATTCTCATTAGTTTCTGATTTTTGCCTCATAGTATTTGCAAATATTTTCCCTGATCCAAAATGACCACGGTGGGGCTGAACACATATGTTACTTAGGAAAAGGTGCTTGCCACATTAACCTTTCATAAGTGATAAAGTTTGCTGTCATGAACTATGGAATCAGGACAAGGAACTGAGAGGTAGCAGATATCAGGAGGCTAGCAATAAGGAGCGGGAGGAAGCAGGGCAATAGGATCTGGGGCAAGAAACTGGTTAAAGTCTGGTGTAGAAAGAATGTGAGCAGGAGCGAGAAACAAAGAATCTGGAGAACAGTACAGTGGGGGAGGCAGGATGGATATGAAAGCAGGAGAAGAGCAGGGAAAATATGGGGCATGAAAGTGAAGATATGATGCAAATGAGGTGCCTGAAAATTGCTGGGAAGAAATCACTGCATCTGAATTACTTTGTTATCCTGTCTGAGGAAGGTGATTGAGAGAGATGGAGCAAGCGGAAAGAATCACCTTTTTTTTCTTCTTTTCTTCTTCCATTTCACAGTTTCTGGGAGATGGTTCAGAAAACTGGTGGGTACTTCCTGTGTGAACTGGGATGCTGTGGTCCTTCCCCTGCTTTTGCAATGAAGCAGCATTGGCTTATTTCCTGTTTCTTGTTTTGGCATGTAATGCTTTACCCCTTCTAAAAGATTATTTACTGGGGTTAGTACTTAAAGATTTGACAATAATCAAATAAAAGGCGATGCTTGTGGTCAATTTGATCATTTGTCCCAATGATTATATTGTAAGAGATTAAAGCAGTGAAATCGTGTTTTGGGCTGAGTGTCGCTAGGAGAATACTAGAAGATTATCTTAGTAGGAAGGTAGAATGAATTGGAAAACTAAAAGAAAAAGGTATTCAGTACAAATCTGAAATAAATCCCGAAGCAAAGGAAGTGGAACCAAATGTTTCTCTCCATGAAGTTTGGGAACATTCATTCTTAGAGTTTCATTTTGTATCCTTATAGAAACCTTCCCCAAGGACTAACCTAGTAAACTTGAATCAGACCTTCTGCACTCAGGGGAGGGTGTTCTCCAGGGACTTTCTGCTATCCCATCTCCACGGAACAACCAATGTGAAGGGAAGCCACAGAAAATGTTCACATGAACCTTCCCCGCTGAGGGAATGCCTTCATTTGCAGAAAGCTCTTTTCTAAACTGCTTTATTTTTATGGGAGCTGTGAGCTCCAGGATCCACAAATAGTAACTTTTAGTGTTGGCACTAATCCTGTCAATCTTCTTTCTTCTCAGAAACATCATTAATTAAACTTCCCTGAAAAGGATCCAACTCACAAAATTTTCCCTGCAGCTCCTTCTCTCCTGACACCCATCCCACCAGTGTGTTTACATTCAATAACTGAAGAAGACACAGGAGAGGAGAAAATCAGAGCTTTCACAAGAGACAACCTTTTTGTTATTACAGAGTTATTTTAGCTGCCCTACTCTGCTTGTTTTGAGCAAATTCTTTCATTTGTTGTGTTGAATGATGCTAGCAGCTGTTAAAATAAGTTTTAAAGCAGACAGTTTCCATTTGCTGTCTGTTGCAAGCGATTGTTTTCTGAATTATTATGCAGTATTCTTTATGGACTATTAATAATTTGGATTAGGGCTCTAAGCTTTCTGTAACCCTTTTCTGAGAGGGACAATGAATCTGCGAAGAATTTGGGACTTAGCAGTAAATGGTTTCCCTCAATAGCATGTCCTGTACCAGACATGCCTATATCCACTGCTGGTGACGTAGGGGAGCTTATGTTCAATCTCCAGATCATCAAAAAGGGATATGGCATGCTTTGGTTTTTAAATTTTAAAATGTTTGTTCTTCCAGATCACAATTTGAAAGGGGAAAACCCTCCTTGAATAATTGTCTTTTCTTTGCTGTCCCTATTGCTGCTCTGTTGGGGAGATAGGTTTACATGAGGACAAATGGCTCTTCTGGAACAGGCTTGGCCTGTTCTTGCTGCCACTGATGTCCATGTGAGAACAGCAGACCCTGCGTGGAGCAAGTGAAGAACACAACCTTCTGTTTATTCTTGTGGGCAGTAACTGCTGATCAAAGCAGGAAGAGATGAGGAGTCTGGTTTTCTGCTAATGTGAATGCCACTGCTGTGTGGTTAGCAAATGGTTTCTGCTTAGTAGCATGAACGTGGCCAAACAAGGAAGCAAGTGCTATATTTGCATGACCAAAGATGATGTTCCAGCCCACATCTGCTCAGACGCACACATACTTTGCTTATTTGTTAGCTTCTACTTTCAAGAATAACCATGCAAAGATCTTGCAATCTACTTCCACTCTGTAAGAGCTGTATCTAGTCCTCCTTATGGTTGTGTTTAACCTCAGGAAGCAGTCTCTTTCCTGTCTTATGCCAAGACGTGCAGAATGAAAGCCTGTATGTAGGGCAGTCGTATCCAAAAGATGTTCACTTCTATTGAGGGAGCAACATTGTGCGCGAGAAGAGTGACCTCCAAACTATTAGGGTGCTCTACTGCTGATGTTAGTGTAAGGATAACTGGCATTTTAAGATGGTGGAGAAGAAATAAGCCATTTTCTGAAACTTTGTAGGTCAGATGAGTTACTGTTTAAAAGCATATAGCAGCTTGGCTGAAGGGAAGATACAGATCTTTCTGCTTCACAGATTTTCTCCCCTAATGTGGATGGGTGTCTGGCATTATTTTAAAGACCAATCATGATTACAAGCTCAGATTCAAATTTGAAATTAAAAACACTCATTGAGAAGCTTAGTACATGGGATGGGATGTGCCCAGGGTGCCCTCGAGTCCTGCTTTTGGAGAACCATTCTGTGTACTGTTACGCCCATGGCACTGGGAGTGGATTGAAAGTGACGTCCAGCGGGCCCCCAAGAACTTGAACTGCAAAGGGTGGGTGGATCTTGAAGAAGGTTTTCTTTCCTCCCTGCTCTTTAGATCTCCAATATATTCTGTAGCTGGGCTGGAAGGGGCACTACTGATTTTCCTCTCCCTGACTCTTTACCTCCAGACCCTGAACGCAGCTCGACAATCAGGACTATCAGTCCTGTATGTAATGCAGCCTGTTTGGTTCAACCAGAAAATATGATGAGGTGGGAAACTTTTTCCTACAGCTCACATTCTCCCTATGAATCTGTACTTATTGATACTTTTCTGCATCACTGAAATGCTCTTCAGATGAGGCCACAGAAAGGTGAAGCTAGAATGGTCCGAGTGCTTCATAACATTTGAAAACTAACAACAGTATACACAGGTAGCTACGTGTTTGAAAAATGAAAGTATTTCCTTGAAGACCTGTGGGCTGTGCCTTAATGGTCATTCTTTAGCTGAGATTAAGATGGCACTTGAAGTCTAAACCCTTTCTTTAATAGTATATTAACATACATAACACAATGCCATATTAAGTTCATTGAGAGTAGCTATTAGATCAGAAATTTCTAATGTGCAGCTTCATCCCTTTTCTACCAGGATAATAAACTCTTTGGGAGTAAGAACTACCTTTTTGTCCTACTGTTTGTATAGCACTCAGAAAGCTGGGGTGTGGTGGTACTACTGCAGTCCTAATACTGACAGTCCTAACATCAAGAGAAAAATTGATAACTAGGAGATGGCTGCAGCCCTCTGGGAAGTAGAGCAAAATGTTCAGCAGAGCACGCACATGTCTGATTAGACTGAAGTCATTGGGCTTTGACTATGGTTTTTAAATTAAACTCTAACTTAAGTGTATTGCTGCATGAGAGTTAACAGATGTTTTTATTCACTTTGAATGCTGATAAGCTGCTCATAAGTGGTTAGGCGAGCAGTTCACAGGAGGCAACACACCTCCCCTTTTTAGGTCATCCTAGAAAATAAATTCCTTGGGTACCTGTTTAGATAGTAACGGATGAGTTTGAGGCTTCCTATTCCCCTCTTCTGTTGGCAACACTTGTTTGCTAAACACTATAATGAAAAGCCTTCTTTGTGCACATAGCACATCTGTGGAAAAGTTGAAAAGTTTTAATTAATTGCTCCCTCTGTAATGTCTTCATAAGCAAATAAACTATATGGCAATCCTGACAAAAATCAAAAGGAGAAAAGGAGATCTGGGTGAAACGGATAAACAAAGAAATACTTCACCTAGACCATCTTTTTAAAAGGTGGTTTCCTGCTCTCATTTTCACAACTCGAGGGAAAAAAAATAATTTGTACAAGAGCCAATACTGAAATCTATGGATAAAAATTCCTAGCCGTAACTGGAATGAGCCACTCCATGGCTGTCACACGCTGTGACTCTGTGACTATGGGAGGGGGGATGAATGATGACAAAAAAGACAGAGCCAGACTCTTCTCAATGGTACTCAGTGAAAGGACATGAGGAAAGGGACACAAATTGAAACACAGAAAATTCCATTTAAACATAGGGAAAAATTTTATCACTGTAAGTGATCAATGCTGGAACAGATTTCCCAGGGAGGCTGTAAGGTCTCCATCCTTGGAAATATTCAAATGCCAACTGGACGTGACCCTGGGCAGCCTGCTTTGAGCAGGGAATTGGACTAGATGATCTGTAGAGGTGCATTCCAACCTGAACTGTTCTGTGATTCTGTGAAATGATTTGCTATTTTTAAAGACTGGAAGAGGAATGCTTCTTTTAACTAATAGATTACTAACTCAGAACTCAGTAGACAGACTGTAAAGTGCACTCTCCAACTATTCTGTATGGTGGTCCCACTCTATTGTCCTGAAGTTATTTCACTTTTCTAAATGGTTAAATATGTAATTGGGACTGAAACCCAGGTGTGCTATTTCCAAAACAGCTTCTTAACCACCCTGCTGTTGGGTAACTTGGGATTGCTCCATTATATGTGATGCAACGAGGAATACTTCCTATGTGCATACCACACCTAACAGAGCATTAGGTGAGTGAGCCTTCAGCTGGGAAGTGGCATAGTTGAGTCCTGGTGTCAGTCTGAAGGTTTAATTACTTGTCCAACGTGAACTATATCTTCACATAGCACATAATTAAGTTGTGGAACTCTCTGTTATGGGATGTTGCTAAATGTTGGCAGCTACTGGAAATAATAATGGAAAAAAGCTGCCATGGAGATCAGTAAATACACAGATTCCACCTTTCACTCAGGCATTCTGGAAGTCACAGGCTGTTGTAGGCTGGAAGAGTATTTGTGGGAAGCATCATTATAGCCTTTCCCTGTTCTCATGTTCTACCCTAAACATCTGATATTGTCCATTATCACAGACAGGATATGGAGCTAGTTGAACCTTTACTCTAATGTGTTATAGTTCCTCTTATAGTCTTAGCAAGAGCACTGGGAGGAAAGGATGTGGAAGAACATCCTAGTACTAGAATGTCCTTTGGGAAGACTAAAATCCCTGCAGGAAGAAATGAGATCTGAATCCTATCATAGCCCTAGCTGTTGAGCTATTGGATAAAATGGAGCACCTGCGGCACATAGTTTAGGTAATCGGGCTTCATGACTTTATTTCCATTCAAAGCTACCTGGTGTAATGGAACCAAATCCATTAACAGAGTAGAGAGGAGTGAAACTATACTTTTTTTTGTGTGTGCACACATATACTTTTACTCAAAAAACCACATTTAAATGTCACATGTCAACTTCTGAATGACCTTAGATGTGCTTTCGTTTCCCTAGTTTCTGTAATCAAGATAGTAACCACTTCCTCATTTCTTGAGCTACAAAGTAATTCCAATAAAAGCATTTTCAAGAACTTCTGATAAAAGCATTTATGTTGTTCAAATTGCATTTAATGGATATAGACATACGTTAGCTGAGAATCTAGTACCTGTGTTAGCTGTGAATCGAATTCTGCTGTGTGCTTGAATGTTCCGTGCTGGGTGTGTGCCTAGGTCTGCAATGCTATTAATGCCACTGTAAATGAGAGCAGAACACAAACCCAATGTTTGTGGTCGGGGGAATTTGAAGGACTGAAGAATCAGTAAAAATTGTGCCAATGTTACCACTGAAGATTAAAGCCCCAAATGTGTCCAAACCCTGGTGATGTTTCTTGGATTGGTGGGTTTAGATTTATTAAGTCTGATTTTCGACCTGGACCTGAACTTACTTTATACTTAAGCTGTATGGAAATTTCCTGTTTGTTAAATTGTTCTTAGCCCTTCATAGTCAGCTCACAATGGAACTGTGGTGTGACAGAGGTTCTTTTGGATTGCAAATAGTGAGAGAGTATATTTCAGTCATTTTATTGATATTACGAATTATGTTGAGCTCAGTTCAGAAAAATGTTGCTTCAGGACAGAACAAATACAAGGAGAATAGCAGAGGAGGGCTTTGTGACTGCAGAAAAGAAAAAGGAAAAATCTTTCAGGGATTGTCTGCATTTTTAAAAAAAATCTTGAAGAGATTGAAAGAGAGCAAATGATCTGAAGCAGAAAAAGTCTTTTAGACCCAGGATCTTCCTAATGTATGGTCTGAATGTCATGAAGTTGTGCCTGCTGAGAGTCAAGTGGGGCACACTAAAGAATAGAAATGGGCAAAGTCAACCTTTCAGGTTAGTGAAGAAGTTTGAATGAATTCAGTGACCCGGAAGGACTTTCATGCTATTCATGAGCTGGAGCTCTGTGGACTGATGGAGCCCAGTCTGCTCTCACTGTAAAGCAGGAGTGAACAGTGAGAGAAAGATGACTTTGAAGTTCTTGGTTGCTCTTTTCAGACCTTGATGATTTGGGATGTCCTCTTACATTGCCATTTTCTGCTATGAGATATTTGCATAGTAACACTAAGCATCCAAAGGAGATTCTGCCTAGGGAAGTGGTGGAATCTCCATCCCGAGAGGTATTAAAAGATGGGTAGACGTGGTGCTGAGGGGCATGGTTTAGTGGTCATTTTGGCAGTGTTAGGTTTATGGTTGGACTCAATGATCTTAAAGATCTCTTCCAACCTAGGTGATTCATGATTCTATCTCTTGAATCTAATACTGAACCTTCTAATGGAATGAATAAAAATCTTGGCTTTCACCACCCCGAAGTTTCAATAATACAAATCACAGGTGGCTATAAAACCCCAAGACCATTCTGTAAAATCATTTTTTAAGTTGCTGAATAGTCGTTTACATCAGGAGTCTTCAAAAGTCTCTGAGTTTCCAGTGAATAACCAGAAATGAATACAACTAATGGCCCCACACTCTGATCCTAAATTACTGAAAATAAACTTTAGCTTCTGTGTTGCCACCAGGATGTTCTGTATGAAAGTACCCGGGTCTAAAGAGAATGGACGATGAAAGATGCTCTGAAGAAAGCTTACAGTTTTTGTTTTTAGTCTGGTGCATCTGTATACTATCAAGTGGTAGCTGAGTGCAGAGTGAGTCTTCAGGGAAAAAATACCCCATTTCAATGAAGCTCATTCTTACTGTATTTCCTGCTATCCATTATGAGTTTCTACTAGATCACTAGATCACCCACAAATTATTGTACTGTCCTTGTATAAGAGTGGCAGCTCATTTGTTCTGCTCTCTGAATTGACATTTATAGAATTGTTGTCATGACAGGTCAGAGCAAGGGTCCATCTCTGTTAGTACCCTATCTCTGACTGAGACACTGAGACAGTCACTTGCAGTTAAGCAAGAGAAAGCAGATGGGTATGGAATAGGTCTTCCTTTTATGTGCTCTCCCAGAGTCCGGCAATCTGTTTTTGTGACTTTCTAACCTAGAGATCACATTCAGACTATCATATCTCATAGCTGATGAAACTATCCTCAATGATTTATTTATTTTTGATTCCTTCTTCAGTCATAGTTCTTGTATGACAATATACAGCATTTACTGTTTAAAAACCATTCAGGACCTTTCTCATATCCTGCCTCAATCATTTCCCTTTTTCTAATGGAAGAGTCATACTCTAGGTAGCCTCCTAGACGGGAAGTGTGCCATGGCTCTGATTGTTACTGGTGTCCCTTCCTGGGGGGGTTCTTGAGAAAGGGTAACCAGAACTTCATGCAAAACTGAAAACACAGACATACCATATATTTATATGTGTGACCTAGATAGAACCTAGACTTTTCCCTAATGATTCTTAACTTGCCTTTTGACAAATGCTGGCTAGTCAGCTAAAATTTTCAGAGAGCTGTTCCTCAGACTCCAAGATGTGTTTGCTGAGTGTTATTGGCTCATTTAGAATCGATCACTGTGTGTATACAAACACGAGGGTTTTATGCCTGTATATTTACTTATGAACACTGAATTCAGTTTTCCCATAGAAATTAACTACTATTAACTCTTTCCCCAGCTCTTTGTATTGAATTTGGATTTTACTATAATGAATAGTTTTATATCATCTACAGACTTTGTCTTCTCACAGCGCATCTGCTTTTGCAGGGTGCTTTTATGACTATGTTGAATATGACAGGTCTCAGTATAGATCCTCGGGGGAGGTACGCTGGAAACCTTGCTCTTTTGTGAAAACTCACTGCTAGTCTGATGCTTTGCTTTGTCTCCTACAAGAGAATGTTCAGCTTAGCCTGTATCGGCTTCACTTCTTAAAGAGGTTTTAGTGAATGGCTTTGAAAGATTTTGGGAAATCAAAGTCTGCTTTGTCAAACACAATTTATAGAGCTGTTGATAGTGGGTTTTGTCTGTCTCTTGAAAGATTTTTCTGTTTTATTCCATACTTTAAAAAACCTTTGTAGGGGTGTTGTTAAAGAAGATTTTACCAAAGAAAAATGAAGAGTGCACAATAATTATGCTATTGCTAAACCATGTTCTTTATTTTTTATTTCTGTACAGTGATCACCTCTATTTTCTGGAGTCATCATTTTGAACTCAGCAACAGCTGGTTTGTTACTGAAAATCTCGGAATATTTCCTCTGCTTGCCTTCCTGTGAGTATGATCAAAGTAGTTACCTCAGATTTCCTTGCCTGTGGTATTCAGAAGGCTTTTCTGTATTGCGTGTTTTGTTTTGTTTTGTTTTTGTATTGAGGCTTTTATATTGGATTTTTTTTTGCCTGTGTGCTTGCTTGCTTCTTTGGGAACTGATCCAAATCCCTCTGAAAATCAGTGGACAGCCCTGCAGTCAGACCCCTGACTCGTATTCCTCTGGGACCACTGTCATCAGAGATTACTTTCTTCAGAACTGATAGTAGATTCAAAGGATTTTATCTTTAATTTTATGTTCAAATCAAAATCCTTGAATTTTACAGTAATGATTTTGTGGGTGTATGGCTATTCTTTTAATAGCTATATTTATTTCTCCACTGGATTTCAGCAAGTTTTTTGCTTGCAATGGGAGTCTTAAATCGTATTTACTTGTGTTAAGATCGTGCACTGGTGGTGTTACTGCCCTGTTGTGTCTTCTGTTCTTTTTAGAGCAAGCAGGCTCTGAGGAGTCTGTGAGAGTCCAAGTAACTATGTTTACTGACTATTTACAATGTGTAAGACTTAGGCATTTTTTATAAACATTGTTCTTTCACTGCCAGAACTAGTGAGAGCTCACAAACCATTTAAAGGAAGTGTTTATAACGTGTATAAACTTCGTCCCCTCAATATATGGAAATTCCAGACTGGAGACAAACCAAGGACTGGCTCTAACTTGACCATGTTCTCCATGTGCCTGGACCTCCTCTGTACCTCTGCTCCATTCCTTCTCTTTTTGGCAAGAGCAGTGTGGAGGAGAGAGACATGGCGGCAGGTGGAACACTGGTTGCATTGCCCTTCTTCTCCAGCAGCCCTCTCCCCCACATCAGGAATGCTGGGTCTGAGCCCGTTTTAGCTGTTTTTGTCATCGTCCTTGAGGAAGCAAATTTAACTTTGCCGATACTTCTGAGAAGGTTTGTGCAAGTGCTGAATAGGCTGATAATTGTTGCAGGCTATTCTCTGCCACGGTTGCCTTTTCAGAGTTCTGCATTACTTTTGAGTGTTTGTGTGGGGAGTATTTAGGACTGAAGCCAGATACAATCTGGGATTTCCAAGTTGTAGGAAATTTTGGTATTTCAAAGTTAGGATTTCTTTCCGATTCAGAACCTGCCTAAATGTTTTAAAATTTCCCATGATACTTTTTCCAGGGAGATCACTGAATTTAAGTTCCGATGTGCTTCCTTGGGTGATGCATTTACGAAGGACACAAATTCCTTAAAAATTTGATGTAAGGAGAGGTAGGCCATACTGTCCAAAAGCAATTGGGATGAGAAATACAAGTGCTTTCCCCCTGTGCTTAGGATAGGATATTCAAAGAGAGCAGTGACTGCCCTCCAGAGTTTTTCTGACAGCTCAGCAACTGGAGTTGTACTTGTAGACATGTCTGAGCATGCAGACTCTGTGGTGTTGAAACAAGTCACTTCAGTTCCTCAAAACCAAGATCTGCGCTTCAGTGTATTCTTGAGCTGGTGCTAGTGCCTTATTTTGGTGTATAAATTGCATCTGAAAATCTGTCCTTCAGTAACTTATTCATCTACTCTAAGTGTAGGACGGAAGGCGAGTGTCATCTGTCTCATGCTGAAGTCTCCATGACGCTTGCATGGCACTTGTCAAAGTGGTTGAAGAATTCTCTTGTGAAGAAGGAAAGGCAAAGTCTGATAATACTTTCCACACTTAACCTCCTCTTTCACATTGTAAAGCTGGCTGAATAGGAGTATGGTCTTTAGGGGACATGAATGAAAATACCATGAAAAATGCCTTTAGAAAATCATTAAAGCAAATGCTGTGGACCAATACAGTCATTTGGAAAGGAAAAAGCACGCATTATCTCCATAAAGTACTGGAAACAAGACACATATCTCTTTATCTAAGTATAAAAAGCAGTAATATAGTTTAGTATTAACATGACAGTCTTGTAACTCTTCTGTTCTTGAACATGGCCAAATCTGACTTTGGAAGACAATCTGAGACATGCTTATATCAGTTACTTTCAAACAGAAGTGATACCCTATAAGATTAAGGTTCAAAGTCGCTGGCTAGTGATGACTGTTTTTTATCTTCCTTGGAAACGTACATTTTGTTAAAAGTCAAGATGTTTGCTATTAGGAAACATTGTTTAAGAAAGGTTTTGGTCAGCTTTTCTCTTAAATATTCAAGACTGAAAGCATTTCTGTAGAGTCACTTTTCCTTGAATCTCTGAAAATCATAGAATGGTTTAGGTTGGAAGGGACCTTAAAGATCATCTAGTTTCGACCCCCCCTGCCATGGGCAAGGACACCTCCCACTAGACCAAGTTACTCAAAGCCCCATTCAACCTGGCCTTGAACAGTTCCAGGGTTGGGGCATCCACAGCCTCTCTGGGCAACCTGTTCCAGTGTCTCATCACCCTGACAGTAAAGAATTCCTTCCTAATTCTTCCTAATTTCTTCCTAGAGTCTCTGAAGACTCATTTTTTCTATGGCTTTATTGTGACGAATTATACTGAGATGAGTACAGGGTCTTCCTTCTTTCATCTGTCTTTGCTGCTACTTGGAAAAGGAGGTGCAGCGCCCCATCTTACCCGAGTTTCCCTGTAGCTTCTGAGACTTCAGGTGACCTCTACTTGCAACCAAAGCACTTTTTGGTAAAAGTTCTTTTGTGAGAGATGAGAACCTGGTGGTTTTTGTGTTGTGCTGCATTCCTGAAGAAGTGTTCAAGCCAGCTGTTGGGAGTCTAGTTTAGTACCAAGGGATCAAGCTCGGGAAGTAATATGTCATTCTTTCTGATGCAATTTGCAGTCCCATGAAAATGTGATGGCTGCCGAGCCCAATTGGTGGGCATCATTCGCTAGAAAAGTCTTACTGCTTGAAAGAAATTTGGAGCTAGTAGGCTCCTGAAACAAAGAAAACCAGAACATCATTTAGACAGAGAAAGTTCTGCTTCATTTAAGGGTGAACCCAAACAAGTAAACCTGCTGTGACTCATCCAAAATTTTGGATGAAGAATATTTTTTTATTTTCCAGGAATTACACCACCTAGGAATTGTAAAACTGACACACTGAGTAGCTGAAGAGAAATGTGCTTCTAATAAACCATGCCTTGCCAGACAGAGGTTTAAGAACATTTAAAAAAAAAAGAAAAAAATCTGAATAAGCACAAGGATCATGTGTAGGGGCAGAGTCACTGCTGTGCTCGGAGTGAAGGGAGTGGAGTTGATTATCTGCATCTTCCCAGTAGGTAGAGAGCAGATATAGCTCGCTGGAGAGGATGTGGCAGGAGCATGCTGCGCTTTGGCTCCAGTGGCTGGCAAGGAGTCCTTCAGAGAACAGTGCCAAGCACAGCTTAGGCACAGCAGAAGCTGTATCTTACTGTCTTCTGCACAGTATTAACCTTCTAAGGCAGGAAATGCGTGCACTGAGGGAAAGATAGGCTGGGAGCTGGGATTCTTCAGTCTTCATTGACAACTGCTCTTTCTCAGCTCTGTCACAATAAGCTCTGCTGTCACTTTAAAACTGCATTACTGATACTGCTGCTTTGAGCTTCCCAGGGACGTTGTTCACTTGGAGTACTTAAGTTTACAGAGCAGGCCAATCTCTTTCTGACACATGGGGCAATTGTTCAGAACCGTGGTAATCATTATACTGTGTAGCATTAAAAAAAAAAAATAAATAAAAAAAATCCCTATTTCCTGGGATGTTGTGAGATTTTCCTTGCATACATTTCCGTGATGCTTTCAGATCACAAGATGAAAGAGCCTAGGTGAAATACTTCTAGATTATCCAGAACTGGGAAGTAGCTGAAATCTCAAAAGAATATCCTGTCTCCAGCTAATGTTGTAGACTCAGGTGCTGTGGAGGGTAGCCTCAGAAGTGCAGCAGCACCATTAGATGTTTATCTGAACTGAGCTTGAACTCCCAGTCTCTGGAAGTTCCCCCTTGCCTGTTTTCCAAGGAGAGCCTGATCTTTGCAGCTCTTTCTCACACAAGCGCTATGGGTTTGGAGCTGTTAAGTCTTTGGCCTGACTCTCACTTTCACTGCAGTCCCTTTACACAGTTCAGGCATTCTGCTTCAGGGATCTTAAAATGAGAGTAGATGTCATTTAATAGCATAAATGAGAAACAGGTCCCTAAAAAAAAAGAAAAAAAAAAAAAAAAAGGTGAAATTGGCCTTTCCTAAATTGTTGAGTGCTGATCTTGAAAAAGCCCTTAAAGTCTCTGCAGGCAGACTGACATTTTTTTAGGGGAACGGATACCCCAAACTGCAAGAGATTACCTGAGGCAAGTAAGTTGTGGGTTTGGTTGTTGCTTTTTTTCTTTTCTTTTTAAGAGAAAATTCTTTTTCATTACACTTGGTACCCATATGTCTGTCTTAAAGCACTATTTATTTGTCACAGAACTTCAGAACTGCTGGTGTAATTTTTTCTAGTTCTAAAGATTTTCATATATTCTGGCTATGTGAAACATGTTAAAGATTCCATTTGTATTTTGAATATTGGGTGTTTTTTTTATGTGGGAGGCAATGTTTAAATATGTTTTGAGAAGGGGGGAGGCACGAAAAGCTGTCATCCATCAAGTGGTATTAAGTCCAACTTTGAAGGTTTGATACAAACTGAATCTGACTGTTAGTGCAGACATGATACAAATTAGCTGTGACTTTATGATACCAGCTGTTTCTCTGACAGGGTAAAAGGGCACATAACTAGAATAGCATCTTTTGTTGAAAGCTGTGTTTCCCTTTGTTAAATGTGGGAGCCTCAGGCAAAAAATCATAGTCCTTAGTTATGTGACATGTGCAGTCTGCAACATGTTCATGGAGCTTGGGGGGCTTTTTACTGATGTTTTTTGAAGACAGGGTTATCATAAGTGTTCTATTTTCATTAGTTTTATCACTGAAAGACAAATCTCTGTCATGTTTTTGCCTTGTGTTAAAACTGAGAATTATCTAAGTGGTATTTTCCTTACAAGTACAAAGAAAATACCGAACAACAAAACCTGAGAAAAGTCTGCAAAAAAGAAATCACAAATCTCAAAGTAAAATTTAATTTCATTAATTATTGTTATTAATTGATTCCCTCCAGTTATTTTTTCTTACCAGAATTTTCAGGTTGGTTTTTTTTTTTTTTTTTTCCCCGTACAAATTAAGTCTACATAGTCTTTATCAAACTAACAATGAACATTAACTGAGTAGTACTGACACAGATGCAGGGACACCAGAGCCTAGGTCTCTGCGGTCACATCTTGGGTCTTGACTCATTTCTGGTGCTAGGTGGCTGCGTGCAGCTTCCCTACCATGTCCAGTGCCTGAGAGAGGAGGGTGCCAGGGGCCTAGGGGATGCAAACGCAGAGCTGATGCACCTGAGGAGCTTTGTGTGGAAGCAGCTGGGGGGGCTCCCTTGTTACCAGAGCTCATAAAGCCTACTCATAAACTGAAGTGGCTCTAAGCAAAGCTGTTTGGGTGACTCCACATCACTGTACATCTGCGTCCCTACTGTGTATCTGTGTAATCTTAACATATCCCCTGACCACCTCAGGCAACATAAAGTTGGCTGTAGCATGTAACTAAACTGAAACAATGTGATTTATTAAGCAATCAAATTAATCTTACTTCAGCCACTCAACTAAGAGCCAGTAAGATTTCAAAACTTACTACTACAGATAACAGACATACTCCATTTGAATCAATCGGGAAAGGGGCAATACTAAGAATGTAGTTATGTTATTAGCATACTAGTGGCTACTAGGATTACTAAGAGGAACAACATTTAGGCTAGAACTACTAAATAAAGCAAAATTTAGGCTAAATATTTCATAAACTTTCTTAGATTAATGGTTATCGGTGTTGATGCTAAACTGAGAAAGAAAGCATCTCAAAAGAGGTAACTTTCAGAACTAGATTTTTTTTTAAGGGGCCATGCAGTAGCGTTAGGACTACGAGCAGTGTGAATGGCATTGCTCCTTCCAAATTTTAGTTGGTACTCCACAAAGGGAAGGATGCCACTGCTAAGGTGAAAGTGGGAAACTTCTCTGCAGAGCATAACTCCTATTTCAGACAGGTGGAAGTTAGAACGACTTGATGATATTTTGGCCACAGCAGAAATTATCACACGAGTCCTGCATATCTTTCTACATGGAGTAGAGAAGCCTCTGTACTATGTGAGATGTTAGAGCAGACAAACCCAAATCCTACTGAAGATGCAGAAAAGAAAAAATATGTGGACATAGAATTGTAGCAGGCATATGAGTCAAGGGGCAGGGTTGAGTGTTGAAAAATACGAACTGATACTCATAAACTTCTTGGAGTAAATTTAAAAAATAAATACATTTCAAAAGGAAAGTTTAGGATGCAATAGCTGTTGTGTTTTTCATGCATTGCTGGTGATAATGTGAAGCACAAAATAGAAAATTGCAAATGCTAATAAATAGATCTTGGCCATTTCTGTTGTAAACATGCGGTTTTACTACCTAGCATCTGTTTCTGAAATTATGTGAAGTATTTATTTAAAATGTTTTACCATGATAGTTTAAGTGACTAGAGAACATCTTGTTTTCGTGAATGTATAGAACGGTATGTCAACAAAGGTCCATACATGACATTCGAAGAACAAAACCCAACCACAAGAAGTTCTACATTCTGAATTGATTTTTTGATGATGTAAAAATTCCCTTGGCCGGCTTTCTGGTTATGGTTATATCCCTGCAAACCTGGAGTATCTCCAAAGACAGCTTAACGTATTCCTTCCATTCATGCAACGAGGCTGAATATGGGAACACAGGGCCTGGTTATAGATGCAATCAAAGTAAAAATGTGCAGGAGATGCTGGAGAATGTGTTTATCACTAATGTGCAGTAATCATTAAGATGAAAAAGATCATATGGAAAACTTAAACTGGTAGCATTGTAGCAAGCAAATGATATGCTCTAATGTGTGATAGCTGCAGAAGCCATCATCACAGCTGAATTTTACAGCCATAATGTCAGAACCATCATAGCCTCTTGCAATGTCATATTCAGAACATCTCATAATAACTTCAATAAGAGAAGGGATGCTAGCCCTCAAATCCCAGAATTTAAATCAATCTTTTCATTCTCTGAAAGTACATTACTTAGAATGAAAATGACATTTTTCCTCATTTTGTGTTCTAAACTGTTGAGTTGTATTGTTCTAAGCTTCAATCAAGTTGCCATATTTCTCTCCAAGATGATTACATTCAGTGGTGAAACGATGTTGGCTCCTTTGCCTATTTGGGAGAGAGCAGACAATATATTGTCCTCAGCTGCCTCACGTCCTCTGAGGGGAGAGGAATTTGTGCAGTGACTTGAGTTACAGTCAAACACTTGGGTACCATTTCAAGAACTCAAGGAGGCCTGGGACCACTGGAGAGCTCTCTTCAACCACGTGGCAGATAGGAGGGTATTCCTCATGTTGAGTTGCTCTGGGATTTATGGTTTATGATAAGGAAAGTCCCTTTACTTTAAGTGCCCGCTGTTTTGTAGATGCTAATCATCCAAAATGACTCACTGTGTGTTTCATGCTGTTACCCGCCTGGCTGGCTCACTGCTACCCTCATATTCCTTTGTCTCTCAACTTGATTAACTCATAAGGGTCAGTAGCTGTTTATTTTTTTATGGTTATTTAATACCACACTCTCTGACCTGTCTCTTTGGAAGACTGCAGGCAAAAATCCTATTCTGTATGAGGAAAAAGAGCGAAATTTGACCTTGAAAGTGAGTAAACAGTAAGGACTTGCTTCTGCCAGACAGTGGCACACTGAATATCAGGTTAGTCCTTATATAGTTGTGTTGATGATATGAGTTCTTTTCTTTTTCCTTCTTTTCCTTTCTTTNGTTTCATCTTTTCTTTTTCCTTCTTTTCCTTTCTTTTCATCTCTTCCTTTAAATTGCCTTACTTCCTTACACCCAGCCCAAAGCAAAGATCTGTAAGCAATGGTCTTGTTCAAAGTATGGAAGCCGGCTCCAAAACCAACCAGATCTAACCTTGCTTCAGTTTTAAAACCTTGCTTGAGGGAGCCAGAATCCCTTTACTTAAATGACTTAATTTTCAAGCAGTATGAATCATGCAGCAACTGCACAAGCTCTGGCTAGAATATATTGTACATATGTTTGTTCTTTAGGCAGTAAGAATAGAATACAGAACTGGAGGTCATTTGAGTTACAACTACTTTGGGGGATTTTTTTTTTTTTTTTAAACATTCCTTCTAACAAATGCAGTTTAAATAGGTTTGTTTATATGGTGTGGAATTGGAAAGGCCCAAACTAACCAGGCTTTACACAATGTGGCCTTCTTCCAAATTAATCTAAAATATTTTAATCCCTCTGGAGTTTCTTTATCCTCTGCATCTGTGCTATAGTGGAGACACATTTTTAACATTTCTTTGAGGAAAATTACCTTTCTTTCCCTCCAACTGTACTCAGCAAGGTCAATGGAGCACTGTTATGTGCTATTTAAACATCTGAGATTCATCATATATCTGCACACCAGAAAGAATCATCATAAAAGGTCTAATGAATCCCGACTGCTAGCCAAGCAAGGGAGTCCCCCTTACGGATACTGAGTATTAGGAAACAAAGAATACATGCAAAAATAGTTTTTACACTTTAGCTTTATACAATTAAGAATGAAAATGTCCCTTAAGAAGGGGGCAGGGAATGTTTGTGACCCCAGAACAATTTTGGCAAATCAAACTCTGTTCGAGCCAAATTCTGAAGTCGTTGCAAGGGCCAAGATGGTTGCTGGGTCTGCCTGGGAGTAAGGGGCCTGCTGGCCCTGTGGGACCAGACAGGACCTGAACAGGAGCCTGGAGGGGCTTCTCGCTCCTGGGGAAGGAGATGCTCCGAGTTACAGTCAAGCTCCAGAGCCTCTGGCTGTGTGCCTACGCTCGGTTTTAAGGCCTTTTTGTTTTCTAGTTCAGTAGCAAGTTTATGGGACTGAACTCATTTTACTACCCAGCAACTGAAATAGTGAAGGAGGCCTAGGTGGTGGTTTTTTTTCTATTCCAATTTTTATAAAATTATTTTCCAGGCATTTCAAAAGCTGGTGGTCCTTATTCAGCTGCCAGTACTTCCAGTCAGTCTGAAATGGCCACAGGGAGCAGCCACAACTCTGATCTTTTGGAGGTTTTATCTGTTATAGGGGACATTTTTATCTGAAATATTGTTCTATAACTGTTATACTGTTGTAGATGACACCAGGGCTGGTTTAATAGCAGAGTTTATTCTAGGCTTATTCTTCCTTTAAATACTGCTAGGTCACAAAGTTCAGAGAGCTTTAACAAAGGTCAAGTAAGTAATTGAACCTCTGAAGGAAAAATGATATGCTGAAGGCCCCTGTTCTGTGAAGGCACAGATTTTTTTTTTTCTCACCACTGGAGTTCTGCAGGGGCTTCAGAGAAACGAGCTCCTCTGCTAACCTGCTCCAGGCCGGTGTTGGCCTTGTCCTTGATCCTAGTGTGCTCCACTTTTCCCAGCTATAACATGCGGGTAACAGTGCTGGTCTCCTGCACAAGGGGTTGCAGGGCATGAGTTGTGGGGTGGCATGCCAGGATAATGATGGTCTGAATGAAATCACCCACTAAGATCAATCACCCCAGGCTGTCTCTGCTTTTGAATGAAGAACTATAACTACCCCAAACACGCTTTCCCTGTCTTTTCATATAGTCAGAGGTATTTTGGGACCATTGCAAGGCATATAGTAATGGAATAAATTCCAAGTGCAGCAGGAGACCACATCGGGGGAAAAACTCATTAAGTGCCAAGGGCATTTCTTTTACTTTTCTTACTGGGACTGGAAAATATTCCCTAAATAATACATCTGGATGTAGAGGAGTAGAGAAGGGAAAGATGAAAAACAATCCTTTAAATTCAGTAGGAGCCTACTTTAATGGCTTGTTTAATCTGCCAGCTGGCACAGTGTTGACTTCTTGCTACACATACTTTAAGGAGACCTATGTAGTTCTTGGAAGCAAGTTCATATTAAGCTGTAGAAACTTAAATATTAATAAATTGGCAGGACTGATTTTTGGTACTTAATAGAAATCAAGAAACTGCTTAGTCATCTCCAAATATATTTCTGTCTCCTTTTTAATGTAAATATCAAAATAATACGGATTTAAAGGAGTAGTAAAGATAGTACAAATTCAGATCTGTTCCCAATATGTGCCCTCTCTGAAGTAGGTGCACATCCTTCAGACTTTGCAATCATATGTATTCCCTATACAACACTTTATTTTGGGCAGATTTTTTCTAATGTCATTTGTGACACCATTTTGTTTGAAAAAAGTACATTATGAGTTTGTGTCTTCTCCAGCACTTCTTGGCCAGGAGAAGAACTGGTGCCATCTTTATGTGGATTTTTATTTGAGGTGTCTTGCAAGTGGTATCACTTAGGTGCTCTAGGATATTTTGCATGTGTATTTTATGACTGCAAGTGTTCACGCTTTGTTTTTTACCTGTCTTTGTGTGAAGGTATATGGGTGCAACCAAGTGCAAATTTGAAGTGCAGTGTCAACTATATAATGAACATTTATACTTTCTGTTCCTAAAAAGTTAGGCTATATCAAGAAGCATATCTTCTGTTTTCAATTACTTTCAGCATTGGAAAAGCAAAGGAGAAAAGATTAAACTGCAGACCAACCTGTCTTTTATATTTAGGGAATTCCTTAATAATATCCAAAGTGACACTTGTCAGTATTTACAAGTTGTAAAGGTTTGATTTGGTTGAGGTAAGCACTGAAAAATCTGGCTAGTTTACTCATGTTTATTTATGAATTTCAGATCTGGCTTTTCTTTGTTCACCTTAAAGGGTGCAAGCTATTTTCAGGATTTTTATCTGGGGTATGGATCGTAAAAATCCTCCAAGTTTACAAGCATTGTGATCTGGGATTTTTAGTTTGATTCTTCGCTGTACCTCTTTTCCAGAGTCTATTTCTTTTTTCAGACCTCTTTTCCCATCCTTGCCTTCTGTTCCCTTGCCTTCCTAATGTTTTTTTCCACATATTTAATAGGGTATCCTTGCATAGATTGTCTCTCTGGTTGTACTCCACTCCTTTAGAGCCATCAGATCTGGTGAGTTGTGAAGCATTCACCATCAGGAGACCTCGGTGCACACATGCCAGTCAAAAATGCAATTATTTCTGATTTTGTCATTTTGAAGAAGGTATAACATTTGAAGTCTGAGTTCAACAATTTTTTTTCCAGCTAGACCATCACTAAAGATGAGGTTTCTGAGTTATGAAGACCAATTTGCTTTGTAATCATAGGCTGCTTTCCTATTTGTAGAGCATTTACAAACAGACTGGAAGTTGTCCTCCCTTTCCTCCCCTTCCACCTTTGTATTTCTGGTTTTGGCCAACACTTTGTACATGTACTACCCCACTCTGTGGGTTGACTGTGAAAAATGTGCTTCATGTGCATTCAGTGCCCAGAACTTAGACTGTGACCAGCCATGTGTGCTCTATATCTCATTCTGAGCTGGGTAGACCTAACATGGCAACAAGGGAGGCTGGTGGAGACCCCATAGGAGTTTTGGTTCCTTTGGGAAGAGAACCTAGGGAAAGGTAGCAGATAATGCAGGGTATAGAGATTTTTTTTTTCCCCATTTATTTTTTGAAGGAAAATTAAACATTTTCTTTTCTGGACCACACAGACATTGTCTAAGGCACCGTTCCTAAAAAAATTAAACAACTCTAAAATTTATTGGCTTGATACAGTGCTCAAGCCTAACTTTCCTTTGTCACATTAATACAAAGTAAGTATGTATGTCTGTGTGCTCCCAGTATTAAGTGCACAGGATACTGTCAGGCCTCACCTGTCTTGTTTAATCGACTCTGAGCCAGGTTCTGTTGAAAGTGTTGGCGATGCTGTTCCCCTGCAGGGCGAAGAAGTGCACAGTCGCATACAACGTTACTGATGTACCAATGCATTGCTGTCACAATATTTGCTGGCAACAAGTGTTTGTGCCTGAATGTCTAGATAACAGTCAGATTATTGTCAAGATTATTTAACAGCTTCTCTGTGTGAATTTCATGAGGGGAGCTGGCAATATCGAGATCTTACTGTGTCAGGTTTTATGCTGGCTTATGCACAGCATCAAAGTCTGTCATCTTGCCTATTGGGGTTTTTTTGTTGTAAGAAAGCCTCACTGCTGTTGAGTCTTCTGGTTTGGTGACACTGTTGTGTCAATGTTTCCTTGCTTTCAGCTAAACTTAGCATAAAGTGAGGTCTATGATGTAAACTTCAAATAGGACAAATGTTTTGATGGGCATCTGTTTCGCGGTACGCTGTTTGATTTGTCCTGTCAAAAGGCTTTGTGTTTTTGCTGCCCTGCTTTACCTCTTTAAAGCTGGGACTGACCTCATGCTTCAATTTTCAACCAAAATGACACAGAATTGGTGCTCATTAGAGATAAGTTGATATAGCTACCTGGCAGGAAAGAATCTGGGTTTCATTTGTAAAGATGACTTTAAAAGTGTGAGCTGGAAAAGCCCAATAGAAACTTCTGCAGCTGGATCCATTCCTGGTGGAATTCCACAGATTTCCATGATGTTCTGCCATTGAGTAAGTGGACTTTCAGCTGCAATGTATCTATCATGGTGACACGAGTTGCATCTATGCAAAGTAATTGTACAGGTACTGGGAGGGAAGGTGAATTAATTAGAGTTCAAGAGCAAGAGGAAAGACCTTGAACATTTATCATTCATTTCTTCTAAGGAACTGGTTGGATTCGAAATACTTAGTGTCTCTTAGGACACAACTAGTAAGATGAGCAAACCAAAGAACTTCTGGGGCTGTGTTTTTATAGTATTTCTTTTTTTTAAAAATGCAGCGATGACAACTAAAACTTGGTATTGTTGCTTATTGCTGGTTCAATAGAGCAAGCAAGACCCCTCAATTCTCATTAGAGTTTATGATGCTCATCACTAGGCAGAGATGGATCCTAGGGCTGCATGTTTTAACAGGAAAAGAAAAAGGGTTGAAAATACACAAATGGAGCCACAGTGAGCTGGCTGTATTGTATCTTCATATTATTTTCTATTACTTTTTTATGACAGACTATGTAGCTTAATATATCATGATTTTGTCTTTTGAAATGCATTCCAGAAAACATGTGGAGTTTCAAGTCTGGCTGAGTGAATGTTGCTGTTGGAACCCTACCTTAGACTTGCTCGAATATTTTACTATTTTTAACGGCATTACCTTAGCTTTTTAATTCAGGACATGAGAGATGCAGAGAAAGAGTGTGAATAGAGTGCTAAAACATTCATAAAACCTACTTGGACACAAATAAGTTCAGACAACCTGTTATTGAAATACTGTATGTGAGCATGAAGGTCAAAAGGGGTGGGGCAAGGATAGGACAAGAGGGGAGCACCAAATGAGAGGGGCGGGAGCAGAGTAGCAGAAGTCAGGGAGGCAGAGAGGCAGAGAGGCAGATACTTCCAGTCCTTACTTGTTGTTGGGCCTGATCAGGTCCTTGCCTGGAGGGAGAAACCCTTCTCTCTAGTGGAGAAGCAAGTAAGGAGAACTGCGCTGCTACTGCTGGCTTCCTTGCCAGTTCTGGTGCAGAATAATAGCTCCTGCACTTGGACAGAGCAACATCTTCCCTGGCTGACACCTGCCCTGCTCCTAGCCCAGACACTCTACCTGTTGCCAGAGCTGTGACTGCGGCTCCCCGTGTGAACCTCTGCTTGTCATGATGGACACCAGACTGCCCTGTCTTGTGTCACTCCTGCCTGCATCATTGGGTGACTAACTCCACTAGGCAAGAGCAGCCTCATCATGCTTTCTGCTCCCGTGGCTTGTCCTGCTTCACACCACTGTGGTGGTACCTCGCCACGTGGGATCATTGTGGCTTTGCACATTGACAAGGGACTAACGGCATCATGGTGATTAGCACTCAGTGCGTTGCCATGAGCTCCTGTGGGCATTTCTGTCCTCAGCTGCACCTCCACTGCACCTAGCTCCAGTTTGGGGTCAGGCTCTGCCCCTCTCCCAGATGGTTGCTGTCCCGGCCAACATTTGTGTCGCTACATGTCTGTCCTGATGCACACTCCACCAGGCACACTTGCATTTCTGTCATTTCCCTCAGAGAGGAGGCAGGCAGCAGGATTAGGGCATGTGGTGCATCTGTGACACCTGCCAGCTGAGCCAGCGTGAGGCTCCCTCCCCAGAGGATGTGAAGTCAGATGAGAGAGCATTGATAAAAATAAGTAATTTTTCTTTTTCCCTGTGCCTGTAAAGGCACACATTGAATGGACATAAAGTGGCAGTTTTATTTGTGTAGGTCAGAAACTGAAGACTGGCTTTTCCATAGCTGTGGCAGCTTCTTCTGCCTGTGTGATATTCTTCCCCATGCTCTGATTTTTCTCTAATAGAAATCAATGGGAGAATTGGCATTGCCATTTATAGGGCAAGAGGAAATGCATTCTCCTATTCAATATGCCTTGGTCTTCTGAGCTGGACATAACCTGTTTCTTAGTGATGTTTTTCTGTTCTTTCCTATTATTAAGAAACAAATAGCTCCTGACTGGAAGATGTTGGCATAGGCACTGGTTTTCTGCTCTTAGAGATTTCAGCGAGAGATGAAGCTGGCCAACAGCTGGGGCATTGCCACAAGTTTCAACAGTTGGGCTCCAGATCTGGGTCAAAGCTTGCAGGAGGACTAAATGCGTGATGTGGGCATTCTTGTGATTAGATTAACATGATGAAGCTGAAGATTTTCACTGGTAGAAGCAGATAAAAGACAAAGGTAACTAGTGAATTATATCCCAGGACCCTGCTTCCCAGTGTTTGAATGCAGAGAAAAAGTGAATGCAAATCAGAGCTCATTTTGGGACTAAGCACTTTTACAAACTGTTTTGTGGACTATAAAATCCCTTCGATTTCAGTGTGCTTTGTTCTTTGAGATGGGGGAGCCTGGGATATCTTCATTTATGATTAAGCAGTAGTAAAGGACAATGCAATTTTCAGCTGCCCTTAGCAAAAGCTAAGTATTTCCTCAGTGATAATGATATGAGTGAAAATAATTTGTTTCCCACAAGTAAGCATTGCAAGAAGAAAAGAAATTCTGCCTTTATGTGTGTGTGCACAAAGGTATGAGAGGATGAATTAGCCTATATTGCCATAATCTGAGATCATACCAGTTTCTGACATGCAGAGTAAGCTCACTGATCTTTCATAGTGTGTATTAGATGAATTTGGCCTGCGAGGGTGGAATCCAGTCCTGATTGAAGTCTCTGGGAAGTTTGCCAGGGATTCCAAGAGGACCAGGATTTCAACTCTAGTCTGTATATGAATAATATTTCAGTATCTTCTGATCTTTGGGGACAGCATATTTGAAATACTTCAGAGGACACTTGAAGGGGAGAGTCAAAGGTCAATCCTTCTAACATGAGAACCAGTGGCTGTGCCAGCAGCTTCGAGCTATGTCTTGTTTCTTCCTTTGTCTGCTAATGGGAAATGATAGACAAATGTCACAGACATCAGGGGTGGGACCAGTATATACAAATCCAAATGTCAAGAGAAAGCTCTTACATCAATGTGCAGTAGGAGAAGGATGAGGGAAGGAAGTGGGAGGAGTGGAAATGGCATACCTGCACTCAGCCTGCCCAAGGGAATAAAGACAAATGGGGGCTTTCTGTTGCAACTGACTGGCTCTGAGATGATAGGTCGCACTGCCACATGCTTAGAAATGTATTGCAGTGTTAGTAGCAGCACACTAGATGTTTGCTAACACCGCTGGGATGGTGCGGCTCTGTAATGCTCCTTCCCCAGTGCTGAATTAGATCATGGATATGAGAGACAGATCTGAGCAGACATTTAAGGCCATGGATCTTTTAGTTGCAGACCCAAGGAGTGAACTCTGTGGCAGGGACAATGTCCTATAAAAAACTCCCTGTCAACACTTTCATGTGGTTCACCCTGCAGCAGCAGGAGCTGACACGGCCTGGCACCTTCAAGGACTTGCGTGGCACTCACTGTGGTAACCTGTGCTGTAGCCAGGGTGGATGAAACCTGTTCAGCACCTATTTGAATAAAGGGCCTGGACCATGGTGTGGTCCTGTTGGGCCATCAGTAGTCTGCAGAGCACCGCCTGGGAATCTCTGTTTTGTGTAGTCACTACACAGCCTCCAAAGTTTGATTTTCTAATACTAAGTATGAACTGCACTTGGTTGGTTTGCTATTGAAAAATCTTCCTTGGAAGTCCTAAGAAGCATGGTCAGATGAAACAAGGCACAGGCTAGATTGGAATAAAACTGTGTGTTCATATGACCTAATAGGTTTATTTTGCCTTGAGTCCCAAACGAGATGTTCTGTTTGGGAAGGAATAAAGCTGCTTGCTATGAGTATGTATGTGTGTATGTATATATATATGTAAAAAAGTTCATTATTTGCAGTCAACATGAATACTTGGCCAAGTTTACAGTAACAATTGCCGATGTGGTTTTACATGAAAGGAACATTAAAAAAAAATTTATGGAGGAAAGAAAAGCCTCTTTAAATGTAAGCTTTACTATTGTTAATATATGATTGCCAGTGACATCCAATGTCTCAGATTAAAGAAAGAGCATGCATGAAGTGCGACAAAGAACAAATCAATCTGTTGAACTCCACCTTTTGACTTCAATGAAGTTGCACCTGTTTCTGAAAGATCTGAGTGGTATTAAATGTTTCTAATGCAGAATTAAAAGAGGAGCAGGGACGATAATTTCTAAACATTTTCTGTCAGATTTTCATAGAAAACAGATTTATTTGTTTTGACTGAAGATAGATTAAGGAACTGTAATTCTCCCAGATATTGCAGTAGAATGCTTGTCATACTTGCATTTCATGGGTGCCAGATTAAACAGGTCACACTTGGACAACGAGTGTTCCTTGCTGAGTTGCTCTTAGCTGCAAAAAGGGCAACAAAGAGGTTCTGTTTTCACTTCTGAGGTGGAGGAGGTAGAAAGAAAGGGCAATGGTAGTCCTAGCGATATACTGGATGTCATGGCACGTAGCCAGCTGGAGCAAAATATTCTTCATGCTTCTCACTGACCAGGCCTTTACTCCACAACAGGGCTTTGGGGGAACGGAAGTGGAAACAGATGGGAAAATGGGACATTTGGATTAATGGGGTACAACTCACAAAACTGCTTGCAGTCTCAGTTCATGTCAAGCTTTAATGAGACATTTGATCATGTTTGTGGGGGTATCAAAAAAAAAAGGCAAAAAAATAGGGCAATGACAGAATAACTTGGATCTTGTGTTATCACCTGATTCTGCAGTGAGGACAGGTCAGGAGTCAGAGGTCTAGCTGCATGCATGTAGAAAACCTTTGTGTAGTTGGACTTGGAAGCTTTCCCTTTACTACCTCTCTGTAGGAAGGTTCAGAAAGGATTTCCCTTTATCATCTTTGTTCAACCGTTCTCTGCAGCAGACATTTCCATTTGTAGGTTATGGCTTTTTTAGTATTGATGTTACAGTTACATCCAGTAGCCAGGACCGAACCCAGGGCCTGGTTGTGCTTTAGCCTTCTGCAAATGCACAGTAAGAAGAATTTAGAATTAGTGGAGATAACATAAGGACTAAGAGGCACAGAATTGACTAAGGCTCAGTCCCTAAGGCCACAAAGTAAATCAAAGGTAGAACCAAGCAGGAATATCCCCGGTTGCTGGGTTCACCCCGAATGCTAGGCACTGGGCCATGATATCTCATTGGCCTCCCTGTTCTGTGCGGTCCTACTTGAGTGCTCCTGGAAATCCTGAAGGCCTTTCTCTTTACACTGTTCCTGCCACCCGCTGGCACTAGGAACTGGTCATGGTTTCTTTCATGAAGAGACCCAGTATTGTCCTTTTTAATACTCTAGCCCTTTTCTGTGCTTCCTGTGGGTCCTAAAATTTCTACCAAGTGCCGCAGAAACCAAAGGCCAAATCCCCTTGCTCCTCTTGAGGTGAATGAAGCTATGTTCTGCCCTCATTCTTGAATGAAGAATAGGCCAAACTGCTGCGAAGAGGTCTGGTAAGAGCTCTGATCCGTGCTCTCTTGCATGGGCAGCCATCACAGCTTGCAATCTGCTTAGCAGTTGTCTATGTGAAGCTTGCCCTGGGCGTTCACAACACTGGAGAGGTGAGTGTTCCCATGTTAAGGAGACAGGCATGACTTTCAGGCTTTTTGGGACTGAAGGTCACCAAGAGGAAATCTGCAATTGTTTCATTGTACTGGGAGGGAAGCAAGATGGCATGTGCTTGCACAATGCTGTCACCAGCTGTGGCCGGCACAGAGCCCTGTGCAACACGCAGCCGTGCTATATTAGGGAATAAGCTCTGCCTTGAAGTTTCTTGGCTCAACTAGGTTGAAGTTCATATAGAGGCTCAGCATAAACTTTGCAGTCTGGGAGTTCCTTCAGTCTAATGGAAAGGTGGTTTGCACATCTTGAAAGAAAGACATTTCTGTCTGTTAAAGACCTGGGTAGCAGTTTGCATTTTCACTTGCTTGTTACCAGTGTAGCTCTCATCTGTTTTTAAGGCCCCCTGTGTGCTGAGTTGTCTCCAAAATCAGTGCTTGGAACGAGGTGAGGACAGTATTAAATTTGAGCCAGAGCAGGAGGTTATTTTGCTCTCCACACTGGAATTATACAGATGTATGGTTGCGTGTGTATTTCTACCTAGCCAATTTACTGTTTGCTTTCAAAGACCATATTCCCGTTAATTGCTATTAAAATATTTTGTCATATATTTACAATTACTGTGCCTTTCTCTGATTTTCCACCATGTTGAAAGCTAAAAGAAGACAAAATTTTAAATTCTTTTATGGGGTGAGACATAAAGGGGAGTGGGATTTGCATGTGTGTGTGTTATACCAGGAGGGATTAAATGTGGCTGTCCTTGAAAGAAGCACTTCTAGCAAGACAATGAAAAACTCAACAAATTTTAGCAATAAACCATAGCCAGCTGAAGATCAAAGGCATTATGTGAAGTGCAGCAATGGAAGGGAGAGAGGGAGACTGGTACTGCTTTTGAAATGAAGAGTGTTTTTGCAGGGAGATGGTATTTGCAGGGCACATACTTTGCTATGGTTCTGATTCAAGTAATGCGTCAATGCTGGTAAATGTTGTAGGTAAGTTACTTTACTTATCTGTCTTCTCTTAGTCTTTCTCAGCTTGTCTTCAGGAAGACCACAGGGTTCATCAGACATCCCATGATCTAAAGGTTCAGTCTCAGAATCAAAAGAGATAGGGACCCTGAGAAGGCCCTTGTGTGCGAGGCTGTGGAATATCTGAGGTCCTGAGCAAGAGTTATATTCAGTAGTTTCTGAGACATATTTAAAAAAAAAAAAAAGCAAGGTCAAAGATCTTTGTAATATTCTCCCATAGATCCTTCTTCTGAGTCTGGTGGTGGAAAACTCCTGAGAGTTCACTTCAGATTCTTTCAGTATTATTTCAGTTGTATAACGTTTGAAAAGATGCTGAGCATCTTCTTTTGATGTAGAAGCAACAAAATGCTAATTGTTGTGGTGTACTCTTTCACAGTGTAAGAGTAGCCTATATTCCAGCAATTTGCATATGTGTGTGGATGTCAGGGGTACGGAACTGGTCAGATAGTTTCAGACATCTACTTCTATTTGCTAAAAAAAATTAAATATATTTCTGCTTCTTTAAAATTTATTGATGACTTCTGGTTGAATTAGGTGGAAAACATACCTGCAAATAATTTGGAGAAAAAAATTGAGATATCAAAACATTTTCCATGATACTTTGAAAACAATTTTTTTTTTTAATTTAAAATAAAACCAAGGAATTTTATTTTTTTTTTATTTTTTTATTTCAGGTTGAATGAAACATTACTTTTGATTTGAAACAGTTTTCTTTGGGATAGTTTTCCTCTTTTCAGAAAAATGAAACTTTTTTGATATGACACAAAATTTATTAAAAATGTGTTACAGGAAAAAACCCAGATGAAATCAAAGAGTAAAAAAAATAATTTCTTAGTACACCTGGGAAGGTCACACAGAGAGACATTTTCATATTTGGCTCTGAAGGCAGGCCCTGGAGTGGAGCTGGGTGGAGTGTTATCTTTTGGCCCTGGATGTTTTCACTCATGAACAATAACAATCTTCATTTTTAGAAAAGAAACATCAAAATGTGCATGCTCCCAAAAGTGGTTTGTAGAAAACACTTGAAATAATTGGTACCTTCATCTATAAGCAAAGTAATTTTTGAATCTTCTGAGAGGCAAGGACACTGAGAAACTCTGATTTTATACTCTCTTTTTGTGGCAATAGGAAACATTTTTAGAGAGTGTGATGAAGTTATAGTCTAGTAGTTTTCAGAGGCTGAAAGACAACAAATCATTTTGGGGAAGACAGCAAACAGAACTGAATAGTGGACCTTCTAGCTGATGACTCATTTTCTTGCGCTCATATGGCTTTGCTAACTAAAGGTCGTACTCTTGACCTGACCTCCATTTCCCAAGTGCCTTCCTCATTTTTGAAGAAAGGATTTGGCTTGCAAGTCATCTGAATGTCGTGAAGTGGCTGGACCTCAGCCCTTTGAGAGGAGACACTGTACTCTAATAAACTCCATGCATCCTCCCGAGATATCCACCCATCCATCCATCCGATCTTCACTAACAACAGAAAAGCACCCTGTAGATGGAGAAAGGTTGTTGCTTCACAGAACTTCTCCCGACTGCTGTGCAATCTCCCCTACACTCCTGGGAAGAAAAGAGGGGAGGAGGGACAGGAATAGTTCTGGGTTGTTATTATTATCCTCTTCAGCTTTCCTCATGAGGAAGAGAGGTTGAGGTTTTGGAGATGAGAGATGATGTTGAAGACCATGTAGGAAGGGCAGAAGGTGGAGGTATTGGCTGGGACATTTGGAGAGGGGCTGGGGAAATGTGGGTGCACAGAATCTGGAACTAGGGGGAGGGAAGTAGTGTACCTTAGGAGAGGTGGAGAGAGGGATGTACCTGGCTGGGTAAGAAGTGATGAAGGTTCAAATAAATCAGATGTCAAAACATGTCTGCTTTGGGGAGGTAGAGTGGCAAAAAAACTTTGGGATTCTCAGTTCTAGCACATGAGGTGTCAGCCTAACAGTGAGCTCTTTATATTTTAAATCCCTAGTGGTGACTGTACTCCACAGACTAAATGCTGCTGCCTGGTGAAGTCTTAGTTCCTGTGGACATGGTCATCTGCCCTCTGTGCACAGAAGCCCAGCACGCCGCTTCGAACTTGCTCTCTGTAGTGCACCATTCCTCCTTTGATCCTCATCTCCCAGCCAAGGGGAACCACATCAGTCCTGCAACTCACGAGCCCTCTAGCAAAGGAACTGAGGCAGGATTTAGGTGCACACATATGCTGAGATGAAAATATTTCTTGGGAGAAAACGGCAGATTAGCTGTTCTGTGTTGTTCAAGGGGTACAGGGTGGTAAGAGTAAACAAACACAAGATTTGAAAAAAAAAGTCGTGTTACAACTTGCTTTTTATATTTATCATCTAATTGTGCATTAAAGAAAAAAAAAAAAAAGAAACGCAGCAGCAATTGTAAAGTCATTATCAGATTTGCAAAGTTAACATTCCCTTTGAACCTCCACAAAACAACCCCAGCCAGCCAAACATGAAGAAAGTCACAACAACAACAACAAAATTTTAAATCCCCCAATCCAGGAACAAATCAGAAAGAAAAACACCCCCAGGAAAAGTAAACTAATAAAATAACCTTCATAAAACCCCTGCCCTCAGCAATGTTTTAATCCAAAAAAGGGGGCAGAAAAAGCCACGGATTCCCTTAAGTTATGAGAGGCTTTGCTATTGCCAGTGATTTTATGGGGAGGGTGCTTGGACGCTGCACCAGCGGGCAGGAATATAAAGCTGCAAGGCAGATCTACATCTGCAACCAGAGCACTTCAAATAATTTACAAATGCACCTTGGCTTTGTTTCCCTTAAACTGCAAGCAGTTCGTAAGCCACCTTTGAAAATTTCAGTCTGCATCTGCACTCTGGCTTTCCCTGCGGTGTAAATGGCCGGTCTTGTACTAACGGGCTGGAAAATGTTTTTTTGGGGGGGATGTGGGGGGGTGGAAATCCTCTGAGTGCAGCGCCTAGGCTAGGATTGCAGAGGAAGCTGAGGCCTCCAGCCCTGCACAGGAAGCAATCTTAGAGCAGGCCTTAAATGCCAGATTCCAGGCAGAGTTTAACTAACCACTGACAGCTCTGTAAACAAAGCAGGGACAAAAAGAGAACAGCTTTCCCTTTTCTGGTAGTCATTTTTGGTTTGGGGGCTGCAGGGGAATTCTGTAATACTCGGCTTGATGGGATATAAACCAAGGCTGGAAAGGCTTTGTATATGAAGAACTGTAAAGGGGAAAATATTTCATGGACTAAATCATAAAGAAGAAGGTAGGGCATGGGGAAAACGCGTGGATTGAACTACAAAAAAAATATTGCTACTTTTGGTTCTTTGAACAGGATTTATACACAGTTTGGCGGCTTCTGGGTGGTATTTAAAAGCTGCGGCTTATTTTCCTTCTCTTCTTTTCTCTTCTCCTTCTTTCTTCTTTTCTCTCTCCCCCCCCCCCCCCCTTTTCTTAATTTCCTTTTCTCTTATTTTTCTTTCTTTTCTCATTTTATCTTCTTTTCTGTTTCTTTTCTCTTTTCTTGAAGGGGAGGGGATGGGAACGGACAGGCGAGGACTAACTTTTGCAAAACTTTTAACTATCTGTGCAACTAAGGAAAACAAGAAATCTCTTGTGCAGCGTTTTTACTGCTTCCAGTAAAAATTGGAAGCTTGAAGTTTAAAATCCTGCTGAATTGTTGCTTTTGTTTGTAGAAAAGACCTGTGACGTTACAAATAGCTAGTCTGCGGCTAGCAGATGTATACAGTCCTTACTTAAAGCATGTTGATTTAATTTTAACTAGGAAACTAAACACAGGCATGGGCTTTGTTTATCCTACAAGGCATTTCATTAATCTTGTTTATCTCAACAATACTGAGGAAGTTAAAATTTTTGATGGAAAAGGAAAATAGTTACAGCAAAGTTAAGAAAGCAAAACAAAACTAAATGGACTCAGTTGGTTAAACACATCCATTGTGTTTTCTCTCTCATCTAAGTGGTCATCTCCCTTTTAGATTTGGATCTTTCCAGAACTCTGAACGCTTGAACACCCACCATGGATGACTTTGAACGCCGCAGAGAACTCAGGAGGCAAAAGCGTGAGGAAATGCGCCTTGAAGCAGAGAGGTGAGGTATTACGTATGGAAAATGATGCCGGTGGCTTGCCTTTGAGTAGCAGTGCCTTTGAGGATTTCTGTCTTAAATTCCAAAGTATGCTATAGCTAATCAAAGAGTCCTTGCTAACGATATGTTCCGTAAAGTAACTTTACTTAATATTGAGGGAGAGGCTGGCAGTCAGAGGTGTCTAGTGTCTAATTCCCTTAGGCTGCTGTAAATGCCCTGGCTTCTAGTTATTTTGTTATATAGATAAATGTAAACAGTGAAGGTGGACTATGGCCAAGTGAATTTATTGGTAGGAAAGCTCATGCTCAGATGCCATGTGAGTAAGTGCTGTGCGGAAAGGATTGTGTTTGTCTTTTCAGACATAGATAGAATTATGATATCAACTGAAAGCTAGATACGCTTGGTGTATGTAGTATAGCATATCTGTGAATTGTCTGCCATTACTGTGCAATTGCTGTTGTATTTGTACTGCCTGTCCTTTTTTACTCGTTTGTAGCCACTTTATGGGGGTAACAAGGGCAGTATTTGCCATCAGTTATTACAGGTTTACTTTGGTGCAAATGAGAAGAGAACTTGATGTGGGTACAATGATGTCAATTTATAAAAAAAGCTTCATGAAAATACTGGGAATGACATTTCATTAACTAAGCCCATTTTACACCTGTACAGTTCTGTTTGCTTTAATGGAATTTCCCATGATTTACACTGGAGTTAGCAGGCAGAAAGTCAGACTCCGTTTATTTTTGTAGTGTCTTCTCTGATACAAAGATTGGATTTAATTTATTAACACTGCAGTGATTTAAAAGAAATGGAACTTAGGTTTAAGCACATTTTATTCTCATTTTTTGTATTTAATTTTGAAGATGGACTTCATTTTTGTTTATGGTCTTTCCCATGAGCTGACTAAACCATGGTGTTTTGGATTCTGAATGCTGTAGGATAAAATACATTTTCAGAGAAGTTTTAAATGGAAGTCAGCAGAATGCAGCTGCATACCAAATCTATTTTATATGCCTGCTTTGAGCTTTTTTTAATAAGGCCCTACTGCATAAGCAGGGCTCTCTGATGGACGTTGATGATACCGGGGGGAGCGGGAAATCCCAGGCAGATGAGACGCGATAGCCGCCTTTCTTTCCAAAGGAAGTGTTGCCATGCAGAACTGGGTATATGAGCTCTCGTCAGGCTATAAGCTGAACCCATGAGCTCTGGAAAGCAGCAGCGTTGCCTGCAGATAAATAAACTCACATGAAGCATGGTGGCCAAAGGGAAATGAGGCGGCAGCCTCCCTTTGCAACATGCAGCTGTCACCTGGTCGGTGATCTACCCTAAAAGGCAGAGGAGCAAATGTGCCGTGCCACTGAGCTGCCTTCTCGGCCCAGAGGTTTCCCCCTGCCAGGCCTGGGATGACATATTTTTGTTGGGCAGTATGGGATAGATTGCAGAGCCCGTGCCAGTGAATGGTATAGCACATATTATTTATACACTTCTAGTGTAATTCTGCTTTAAGAAATTCTTTTTATGGAAAGGTTGAGGCTTTAGGTTTTGTTGGTAATAGAGGCCCTGGGCAGCCTGTGGAGGATGCTGGGGAGTGCAGTCCAGGAGGTGTTTTCTGCTATGGAAAAGTATTACTTGAACTTCCCTCTGAAGGCATCCAAGCTCTTACGTGAGTGTGCAGAGGCTGTGGGGTGGTCTGGACATCGGCGATGTGGCATGGCCAGTTTTTAGATGCAGTGACAGCCCCAGGGGGTTGGGGATGGGGCACTCTGCCCTCATCACCATGGAAGCTGAAATCCAGGATTTCAGGTGTATCTGTAAGTCACTGTGCCGCCTGTGTTTTTACCTATTGGCCTGACTCTGGTCCCTGATCACACACGGGAAAACTGGAGCCCTGGGGAGGCAAAAGCTGCAGGCAGCATCTCACCTGTGTCCCTCAAAAGAGCTGTCCCCGGGGAGCCCTGCAGGCTGATGGTGATACCTGTCCCTACCCTGCGTGACAGGGAAGCCAAGCATTTGGGCCAGAGAGTGATGGCTGCTGACATGGGAAATGGCCCCCCTCCCCACCCACGCCTGCTTTTGGGAAGTCTTTTTGCCATGTCTGGGTTGACTTTGCTGGGATTTTGTGTGGTTACCTTTGTGGAGGAGGCGAGCTCGGTAGCAGCCCGGTTGGAGGAGAAGGGCTTGAGCCCATGTTCCTGTTTTCTGCTGAATCACTGGAGAAGTGCTCCATGCCCTTTCCCACACATTTGAAGGCTTTTAGCAATAAATCGCTGTACACTAAATCTTGCTGTACTCCCTCTACTGCTGCCAGCTTCAAGCATTCAAGTATCATGAGTCAGACCCCTTAAAAGTCACAAGACTGCTTTAAAAATCTTGAGATCTTAAAAATAATTTAGTCTGGCCTTTTTATTTTTGGTTTGCTTTAACAATAACAGAGCCTGATTCTCAAGTTCAGATGTGACTCTGGGAGCCGGGGCCTCCCAAAACATGCCCCAGCAGGGGCAACACCGAGCAGGAGCTGAACATCTGCCCCCATTGCATTTCACCACTCACGTAGAGCTGAGGGCAGCAGCATTTGGGCAGTTATTAACAAAAGAATACATCATGTTGGATTCTTTTTGGTGAATTCCTGTTTTTAGGGGTTTGGGGATCATCTTCACCTTTAAAAATACGACTACAATGTGTTTGTGTACGTCTTAAGCCACAGCAATCTGCTTGCCAGACCTCCCTCTGTCTGAACACTTGCAGGTGTTTTATCAAGTGAATTGTGCAGTCCTAAAGAGCGCATGGAGGCTGAAAATGCTCCATCAGCTCTGAGCACGGGTACCTGCTGCGCAGGCACACGGTATTTCCCTGCACCCTCCCATCAGGGGGCTATAGCCTTGCTATGGAGAAACCACCACTGGCTATAAGCATTTCCACTGGGAGACGGACAGATGAATGATTGTGTGTAGGCTGTAACATGTTTGCTAGGTCTCCCAGACACTGTTTAGGCTTTTTTGAGTTGAACGGTAAACGCAGAAGTGCAAGCAGCCGTATCAAACAGCAGTATTTGTAACTCAGCCAGCTGCAGTGACGCATTTTGCCATTTCCTGGGATAAAGGCACATAGAAAGCCTGTCTTCCCAGCCTGACGCCCATACCCAAAAGAGATTGAGGGGTGAAGATGCCTTTTAGCAGCGTGGACTCATGCACCACGTGCCCGAGAGGGAGTGACTTGACCTTACTGTGTCTTCCCTAGGGGCCATGTGAGGAGTGGTCAGGAGACATGTGCTGTCAGCTTCCGAAGTGTCTGTCATGCTGGAGCCACCAATGTCCAGCCATTTATGTCTAATGTTTGGAGATGCTTAGTGCAAGTTTGATCCTTGAGGACTGATGTTAGGTTTTCAGTTTTGGGGTTTTTTTGTTAGAAAACTGCTAGAAATTATGCTTTGTTGTGCTGTGTAGCCCTAGCATTCTGGGTTGGTAAGTTTAAGATTGATGCTGAAGAGTTCCTGGCTTTGTCTTTTAAAAACCAACAGTGCGATTCGCTCTTGGCATGTGCTTTGGCTAGTAGTTCATGCTGTGGCAACTCAGATTTAGATTGCCACCAGCTCAGAAAGTGGTTTTTTTCGCATTTTAAGCTCTTACCATTTCAGGGTATCCCATGTCCTGGATTCCCCACATGGGCTTGCTGCACTCTCCCAGAAATTTTGTCCAGCCAGAATTTTTTGACTCTTTGTATGCGTTTGGGATCTCTGGAGACCTATCGGCATGTTTGGAGTAGCAACGCAGACCTGTCTAGGGGGCATGTGGCGAACAGCAGGCATATGGGGCTCTGTCCAGCTTTCTCCCAGGCTGTCAGATTTATTGCATGTTCTCAGGCTGGCAGGGACCCAGCAGCTCTTGTACCTCATGGGGGAGCAAGGCTTTCCAGGCATGGGCTGGGAAACCCAGGACAAAGTATGGCAACATTAACTGTGCCTGTCTGCTAGCATTTTGCCATGTTTTTTACTGATCAGGTACGAGGTCAGGGAAAATAGGACCCTACCAGTCATTTGGGTGATGGGATATGCTACGTCTCTAACTGCTCTGTGGCAAAGCCAAGGCTTTATCCTGCTCCTCAGAGGCAAAGGGAGTCCTGTGCCTGGGACGGTGGTTGTGTGAAGCCCTGAGGTCCTGGTCCAGAGCTGGCTGAATTCAGTGGGAAGCTTTCCACTGATTTCAATGGGGTTTGGATTAAGCCCTACCTGAACTATTCCAGCCAGATGATTTATGAGACAGTCTCAGTGGCAGCCTTGAAGGAGTTGGATGAACGCTTTGCCTTCCCAGCCACAAGGTACATACCGTGCTGGAGTATTAGTGCCATCACAGAAATGGGTTGCACTTAACCGACAGGAAGAATCCTATATGTAATTGAAGCACAGGGAATTGACTTCTTTCAACAAAGGAAAAAACAAATGCCACCAGCTGCTTTGTGCTTCTTCCTGGGCAGTAAAAGATGTTCTCTTGCAAAAAAACCATCAGGTTTGTCATTTTGATGTTGTGACTGACACTGGAAGAATTTAGCCTGGGCTGGGTGGAGAGTGTGTGTGTGTCTGGAGAGGTTGTGAATATCTTGCTGATGCACTTTGATCTGTCACAGCTGCAGTGAAAAATTGAGGTGAAATACTTCTTGAGGTGACAATAGACCTACTTCCTTGATTCAGCATAATTGAGAGCAAAAATTGGCCCCTTGAACTCTCTAAAGAATAGCTCTCAGGTTAATCTATTTAGCACTTAAGCCACAGTTTTACGACTGGCTGACTTGCCATTGCCCCAGCAATGTATTTTCACCTCTGCCTGGTACTGGGGCTCTTAAAAATTATACTAGGAAGCTGATCCAATTTACTTCATTGCCATACCACCACTACTGCAGACTTCAGGAAGGTCTTGGGGTCATTGTCAGACTGGCGTCCATTTAGCTGAAGCTTGACTTTGAAACTGAACCACAGCTTTGCCCTGCACAATGCTCTTCTCTAAGGTATTGCAGGTCATTTTACAGAAAAGGAGAGGTGTTGGTCATGCTGTTGTGAAAGTACAGCAGGGTGGCTATCTACCATTGAGGCACTAAAAACACTCTCTAAAACTACTGTATTACTTTGTGGGTTGTGTAGGATCTCCTGACAGGGGCCACAGCTGTCCTGACTAAAGTGTTCATCTCCTTACAGACCAATAAGATATTACTAAACATACCCTAAAAGGGCAAGTAGGTAGGGTGTACAGAAAAACACTGCCATTAAGCTTTATGGTTCCTGATAGCATCAATTACTAAAGATAGTAGGTAAACATTGGTTTTCTTAAAACTGCTTCCAACAGTTCCATCACAAACTCTCTCCAGCCTCTTATTTGAATAGTTTTATAAGGTAGTGTGGTTCATGTTCATGGACATACGTTGGGGAATGCTCATAGAGATAACCCAGCTTGCAGGTTGAGGACAGCAGCAGCCTGCAGCAGGCTCAAAGTCTTCTGGGGTGGTAACTTGCTCGATGCAACTTAAGTTCTTTTAAGAGGATACATAGTTAATCCCAAAACACAAATCCTTGGCATAACTGAAAGAGAAGTCAAGTGAATTTTAGTCTGGACCTGTGAAGGTAAGTACAGAACCAGCAAGCCATTTAACATGCCATTTACTGGACTAGTGCTCATGTTGAGGCTGGTGTAGCTCAGATAAACATACAAAGGACCGATTCTCCAAGTTAAGAAGGTAAAACCAGCATCATCAGACAGGACACATCTTTGCAGGACTTAATGAGAAGCCTGTTGCTTATCTTCTGGATGGGTAAGACAGGACACATTTGTTGCCCAAGTGTCTTTATGCTTCTGGAGAGCAAGGAAAGGTCATCCTTGTCAGCCACCGAAAGCGGATAATTTCCATTCTTCTGTCCAGGACAGTGAGGATAAGTGAGTGTTCATGTTAGGTCAACATTGAATGACCGCAAATAGCTTTTGAAATTGCTTCTCATTCCTGCACTGGAGTTATCTTTGGTATAGAGTGTACATTAGTGACAAATGTTAAACAGTGTTGAGAGTTTAGGAATGAACATAGGTGGATCCTTTTTAATTATCCCCTACTTCTTGAAACACTAGGACTTGATCATGTCCTGTTCCCAAATGTCTGGTTACATTTTTATTAAGAGTTTTCAGAGACCGTGCTTTGATTCAGGCTTGTGTAGCGGAATGAAGAATATGATCTTAATACATATTTTCAAGGAGTATCTCTTAAATACAAGAGATGCTGGCTGCATATGCCTAACACGTTGTTTCCCAATGTTCATGATTTATTTCAGAACAGTACATCCAAAAATGTTCAGCCTCTGTCCTCTTGAGGCCTTTGCCCTTGTCTAGTCCAAGCCTCTTTTGCTACTAAAATAAGGGGTATGGTGGTTTTATCTCTCCATGAAGTTCATATATCCTGAAGTTCTAAATACTTTGAGGGTTTCTGCTTTTCTTTCCACAAAATATTCACCATCTGGTAGAGCTGAGACATGACATCTTCTGCCCAGGAGTTAACTATTAAGACAATGAATAAATAAGATTAGAAATGCGTGAGGGTTGAGAACAAATTGAGGCAATGTGCTCCAGCTGTTAACCTGTCTTCACAGCTACCTTGAATTCCAGTACTGACAGGATGTATTTGGGTTGTCGAGTTGAGTTTGACCCTTCACATTGCATTGATCACTGTTGCTGCAGTTCTTGGAGCTCATTCTTAACCCAGACAGAAAAGCATGACCCAGTGGCTCATTAAAGCATGTTCTGCTGCTGTCACTCTCAAGTGAGGGTGGATAATAGACCAATCTTTGCTATTGTAGCATTTCAGATGCCCTGAAGGAAATAATTGAACATATGCAAAGCTGGGTAGAACCCTACCACTTAATTTTACAGCCATTGTGTGTTTTGCAAGTCATATTTTCTTTAAAGTCCTTATGGAGAAATGTTTTATAAAAGCAGCTTTGTTCTTCTAAATAGCTCGACATACAGAGTATAAGCTTTACTGAGCTAACCCCACTGCAATTCCTAAGCAGACAACAAAATCATCTCCTTAGTATTTCAGATATTAATCCCACATGTATGTTAACATCATTCTGTAATCTCTCTACTACATCTATTATACCAGCCAAGCTTTTAGGAGGAGAGCTCAAATGCAGCACCCAGACAGCTGGCAAAATGCCCCGTCTTTCACCTCTCTCAACAGAGTGGCAGGTTTGCTTTGGAAACACCAAGGAGTTTGGGAAATTCTTGGGGGAAAAGCAGCCCCTCCAAGCCTATAACCAGGTAACCCACCTACCACCAAAGGGAAGTCTGCCCTTCTGTTTCCTACTGTATTTTTATTAGCTTTAAGTAGACCAAAGTCCTTGATGAACGGGATCTTATTTAAATGCCTAATAAATATGAGCAATGAGGCACAGCTTTTGGTACTTGTTATTGACAATTTTAGTATGTCTATTTAAAAGGGCACCACATGAGGAGTAATACAACATGGTATTTTATCAAGATTTTCAGAATTAAACTGAAGCATAGGCACTGCAGAAAGAAAATCATAAGGCTGAAGGAACGTAGCCGGTATAGTACAAGTAAGTGTCAATGGCTGTCCTGTCATGTTTATGTTGAAAAATAACATCTCTTTAATATCATATGTGCAAATTGGCAGTATGCAGTCATTTAAGCTGGAGTAGCCTGCAGTGCTCTTGCAGCTCTGTGCATCTTTCATTGTACCTTCAAATGGTGTAAATCGTATCTGCCATCAGAATTTTCTCATACAAAAGACTTCAGAAACTTGAAATGAAACAAAAAGCTGAACATTGGCCTAAGGTTTGTGAAGGCACAGAGTGGTGCTTGTGACTATAAGTATGTATGTCCTTTGGAGGCAGACACGGCACCTCAGTTTCCCCAGGAGCATTTTCTGTCCCTTGGCAAGGAGCACGTCAGGCCTTCATGTAGGTTACCTTCAGTTAACTCAGTGTGGCAGAGACCAAAGACACTGTCCTAAAACAACCCAGAATAAAGGAGGTTCAGTTCTTGGTCCTTGGGTCTAATTTTGTTAGACTCCTTTTTAGGCAGGGCAATCCCCCATCTTCATTGACCTGGACAGCCAGTGTCAGTTGTCAGAAAAACCTACATGAACCATTGCTAAGTCATATTAGATTCCTAACCCAGTCTGTCTTCACAAATAAAAACAGTTGATCTGTATTTCCTTCTAGTAAGTATACGATTGAACTCTCGGCTGCTTACTCACTTCCCACATGCTTGATATCCACAACTAGCATAAGACGCAGAGTTCATTTAATTCATTGTATAAAGCCTTCTCAGGCCATAGGATGCTGCATACCTCATCGCACAAACGTATATGCTTACAAATGAGTTGGCTTAAAATTCTACATTAACCTTTCTTCTCTTGATTAAAATAAGGCCTTATTATTAATAGTAATGCTCTGCAACAAATTTCATTTTGTTTAAAGAAAGGCAAAAAGACTACTGCGTTGTTCCCATAACAAAAGTAGCTGATGGTTCAATATCCCTGTAACTTTTAAAATGTTCTAAAGCTATTTTCAGGCAAATATATTGTGCATTAATATATTCACCTGCAATAATACATTCTATAGCCTTCACGTTCTTGCTGCAAGTGCCTGATGGCATACATCCTGGTGATCCAGTCTGCCAACTGAGATGGGCCGTATGGGGTTTTGATGCTTTTTTGGGCGGACCGTCATCAAGTGCTGCTCAGACAGCTGGTTGCTTCTCACAGCCCCAGCCATGCAGGTTGATTGCTAGTGCAGCCCTCCTTGCTGTTGCCTAAGAAGGAAGGTGGGAGCAAAGCGAGCAGGGCTGCCCCGTGCTGCCTCCCTGGCACAGCACTCGCACCTTGGCCCCAGAGGCTGAGCAGCTACTTATGGGTAGTGCATCTTGGGCTGCGGGTCCCGAGCCCAGCTGCCAAGGCGTGAACTGCCCTGCGCACATGGTGACACAACATTGCATCTGGAGAAGGTGTTGAGTAGAGGTTGCTGCAGAGGGAGAGCATTAGTGGTGTTTAATTTACTCTTTTCTCTAAACAGAGTAACAGAAAAGCAGCCCTAAAACCGCAGATTTCGAGACTTGGAAATGATCTCTTAGCTGTTACATTGCAATGCCTTCTTTTTAGTGAATAAGAACGTTGTTGAACTTGTTGCTTAATTGTGTCATTATTCTTCAGGCCATTCTGGGCTCAGAACGGTAAAAGTTATTAGGCATGATAGAAACAGCAATTATCACCCAACTGTGAGACTCTTTAAGGAGTGACATGAAAATGAGTTTAGCCAGTGGATTTCTAGGAGCATCTACTTCTCACTGTGAGTTTGCATTTTACTAACATCTTTATGATGTAATATCTGAAATTAAACCAGATAATCAGAAGATTAGTTTTCCCTTTAAAAAGTTGAGGCCAATTTGTTTGCAGGGATAATAGATTAAATGAAGTCAAATGCTAACAAGTTTTACACACGAATAAGTGCAGTATGTAAACACTATCAAATTGCTGGCAGCCTGGGCAAAGTTACCCTTTCACAGCTCATTTCAAAGAACTATAGAGGAAAAATGTGATTTGCAAATGAAACTCCAAACTGATTTCAACTTGTAGAAGCATCTCATTTGGTCAATTAGCTCCTGCATTTTTGGCTTTGTGTCTTTAAACAAAGCTTTAATTACCTAAGATAAATATTTATAAGCAGCTTTATTTTTCTCATCATAACCTACTTATTAGCTTGCGCTAAACAAAGACAATCCCCCTTGCCAGCCAATTGTCCCTGTGTGATCAAGGGCTTTCATAGATAATGGAGATATCAGGTGGCTGTGCTTCTTGGGCAACTGAATTCATCAGAGCAGAGCTCAAGAAATATTCCTGCCTGTAACTAAGGTCACTGGGCAACTGCTTCTTAGAAAAGAAGTCTGGTGGCAGCGCAGTCCCTGTGGATGATGCCATGCAGTGTAACCAGAGGGTCGGGTTAACAGAAGTGATACAGCTACAGTTTAGAAGGAGCAGTAGTTGTGTCAGCTTTGCAACTGAGCCCTTTTCTTCCTGGGGAGCAGCAAGGGTGATGGGAAGTGGAAAAGTAAGCAGGATGCTTTTCTTTTCGTTTATTGGAAAGTATAAACCAGTGGGTAGTGTATTTGACAGTTAAAGGTTAGCCTCATGTTGGTTGACATTAAGAAAATGTAAATAAATGTTGTTTTTCTCCCCTTTATGTCAAAACCTGTTGGTTTGACTAAATAAACTTGCTTATTAATAGTCTTTGCTGGATAGTCTGTTGAAAAAAGGCCAGCAAGTTTGTCATGCTGACATAAAAAGTCAAGGGAAGGCTGTAACTCGACAGCTAGTTGTGACTGTCTTTTTTTTTTTTTTTTTTTTTTTTTTTTTTTTTTTTGTGTTTTTTTTTTTTTTTTTTAATTTATTGAGGTTTTTTTTCTTCTCTGATATTTGCTGAAAACATGCCTTGGTTTCCTTTAAGGTAGCTTATGACCCATTTTCAGTGTGGACATAAGTTAAGCCAACGACTAGAATCATAGAATCGTTTTGGTTGGAAAAGACCTTTAAGATCATCTAGTCCAACCACTGACCCTACTCTACCAGGCCTGCCACTAAACCATGTCTCTAAGCACCACATCTACATGACTTTTAAACACTTCCAGGGATGGTGACTCAACCACCTCCCTGGACAGCCTGTTCCAATGTTTGATAATGCTTTCAGTGAAAATTTTTTCCTAATGTCCAACCTAAACCTCCCCTGGTGCAACTTGAACCCGTTTCCTCTTGTCCTATTGCTAGTTATTTGGGAGAAGAGATCAGCTCCCATCTCACTACAACCTCCTTTCAGGTAGTTGTAGAGACCAAGAAGGTCTCCCCTCAACCTTCCCTTCTCCAGACTAAACAATCCTAATTCCCTCAGCCGCTCCCCATAAGACATGTTCTCCAAACCCCTCACCAGCTTTGTTGCCCTTCTCTGGACACACTCCAGCACCTCAATGTCCCTCCTATACTGTGGCGCCCAAAACTGAACACAGGACTCAAGCTGCGGCCTCACCAGCGCTGAGTACAGGGGCACGATCACTTCCCTGCTCCTGCTGGCCACACTGTTCTTGATACAGGCCAAGATGCCATTGGCCTTCTTGGCTACCTGGGCACACTGCTGGCTCGTGTTCAGCTGGCTGTCCACCAGGACCCCCAGATCCTTTTCTGCCAGGCAGCTTTCCAGCCACTCCTCCCCAAGCCTGTAGCATTGCCTGGGGTTGTTGTGACCGAAGTGCAGGACGAAGGACTGCTCTCACAAGAAGTTATCTTCCAGGCAGACTTTGTTCTTCTTTTGCTGAGGCCATAAGAGAGGTGCTGAAAATTGGTACTCAAAAGCAGGGCTTCTTCAAAGGTTTTGTTAAGTTACTTCTCTGTACCAGTACTTCCCTCTTCCATCAGCACACGACAACATCTGTCTACTGGTCTTCAAACTGATTCACTTGAACAAGTGCTCCCTTCTTTGTGAGCCCTCTTTGTATGATTTAAACCTGATGTACGTCATGGTAAATTTTTAAGTCAATTAAGTGCACACGGTCAAAAGTAACCAAATTACCATGACTTAATTTACTGCTTGTCAGCTGAGACTCTTGCAAGGGAGGTGTCTTATTGTTGAACAGTGGGAGGGAAAGACTGTTCAAGTTTGGACTGGGAGGTTTACATATATCTAATGTACTTGGTTTCAAACCAGGTTTGAGGTAAACTTCTGTGTACAGACAAGGTCTTTGTGACCGTGGTGAGGTACATTAGTGCTGGACTCCCAGATGAGGAATCTCTGTTTATCTTCACTTTCCATGCAAATCTTGCGTCTTCTTATAGCTGCTTGTTCCTATTCTTAACGTGGCTCTGTGGAGAGTTGAGTGGCACAGGTGATGACAGACAGGGAAGTTCAGACACTGACCTACCTCCAATCCCTGCATGTTATCATGCTGTATGAGGTCAGGGGAAGGGTGGTATTAGATGGGTGAATCAGGTGTTACGCACATCCACCAGCTGCTACTGACCACATGTCAAGAAACAGAGAGCTCAGGGACTCGCTGCAAGCCACTGTGGAGTCAGCAAATGGCTACAGCTATTCCTGGTCCTGGCAGCTGGATTCCTGCAATGGCTTGGACTATTAGATGTAGCTGCTCCAAAGGAGTATCCTGCAAAGATGAATATAGAGCGACTAGAAAGAAAAGTCTGAGCAACATCACTTTTAAAGTGAGAAAAGCGCTTGCAGAAGTGACAGAGAACATATACAGTTACTTGTTCACAAGACATACAGCTTCTTACCACAAGAGGGGCTCCTATGTGTAATAGCTTAATTCTCAGAAATATGTCTTTTTGGGTTGGGTGTGGGGAAGATGCTTGTGTTGAGCAAAGTTCCAACAAGCAGACAGTGCTTACAGGAGCAAGCTGGTTTCATTTATAAAATTGCCAGCCCTCTAGTGATAAGGAGAAAAACAAATACTCTGTATTTCTGAAAGGCATCATTATAATACATTGGTGGGAAAGATACAGGGGTGAAGTTGGCCCCAGAGCAGAATGCTTCCTTAATATAGAGAATAAAACTTTTTCCATCTGTATTTTTGAGCAGAGAAAAGGAGGAAGGTGGTATAAAAGGGTTTTAGTGAAATGGACCTCTTGGTGAAAAAAGAAGAAACCTCATAAAATTTGTTTGTGGCCTTCATGTGAATTCAAAAACTTTTCAGCAAAATCCAGCAATCATATTTTCACAAAAATACGGTTGGAAAGTCAACAACCACGAAAGACTGTGTCCACTCCTCCCACTTAGTGCTTACCATCTTGTGAGGGGACCAGAGCACAGCGCAGACTGCAGAGGAAAGCCCTTCTGATGATCTGTGTATAGATGATTTTTTGTCTTTATGTCCTGTCATGAGATGATTATACCATTGAACTAATATGCCACATCCTGCCATCCCTCGAGATGGATGTTCTCAATGTCCAGTCTGTTTTCTCCCTTTTTCCCGTATAGAAAATGTTTATGACTGGCTTGAAAGGAAAAAAAAACTCTTGTGCGTTTCCACAGGAATAGCATGGCTGTAGTTTCTTTAGGATAGGTTTCTTTCACCAGCCTGCAACTGCTAAGCTGAACAGTACTCACAGATTTTTCAAGTTCATCTTCAGCCCATACAAAATCACAAGCTTTTTTTGGGCGCTGCTGCTCAGAACATTCCCAAGATTCTCCAGTGACTACTACTTCAGTGTCTTAATAAGGCAGCACCATAACTGGGAAAGACAAGGAGGTGGCTTTTCTAAACACTGGCTACACATGGATTCCTTTTATGGTCCAGCTTGCACAGTGGGGTATTCCTCTGAAGGTCAGTGACATGGATAACAAAGTGCTTCCCACTGCAGCTTACTTTTTGAGCACAGGCATCATGTGTCTGGTGCCACATGTTCAGCCTGCTCTGAGAAGGAGAAAGAAATAGTTGGGTAGGGAAATGTAGAAAGAGGGTAAAAAAGCAAAGTGTGAAGTGCTGTATATTTTATGTTGATGCTATTGCTGTGCTCACTGTGGCTGCACAGAGTAGTTGTGAAAACCATGCAGAGAGTATGTGTGCATGTGCTGGGATGATATTTCATAAAAAATGCCCCTAAGAAACTCCTCAGTAAGGTTTCAGGGTTCAGGTCATCCCACAGCAATACCAAGGGCAAATTTTCATGTCATGCCTATGAATTTGGCTTTTCATTCTCCCAGCAGAATGGAATAGAGTGCTAATGACCTTTTCAAACCAGTGAGTTATGATGGCTGGAGGGATTGTCTGTGCTGGAATGCCACAAGATGAATTTGTTTAAGGGAAAGGTTTAATTCTGCACCCCCACCCCCCTTTCTCTCTCGTACAAGCTAGTGAGTCTTTTCTCTCATTAGCATGTAATCTTCTTATACTGGCAGTTGAATAATTTCCTTCAGGGCTATTGTCTTATTTATCACCAAAATGGTGAGTCATTTCAATATTCTTTGGAAGGAATATATTGGTGATTAACTTAATATGAGACACCCCCCCTACTAAGTAATGAAAAATTCATCATGTTTTGTCAGGCCTGAATACATGTACAGGATATACATAAATTGAATGAAGAAAATATATCTTCAAGGCAAACCAGAAATGTTTAGGCATATTCAATGGGTCTGTAATCTAATTTTTCATTTACTGATTATTGTCAGATGGACTAATACAGTACCTAATAAACCATGAAGACAATGAAAGACTTCAACTGTGTCACCAGCTCTGACACTGTTTGAGAAAAGAGAAGTACTTGAAGGTGTTGTTTTGGTGACTCACATCTTAAATTCTAACTTTCTTCATCTGTTTCCCTATTGTTTTGCTGACTCCATCCTGATTTCACCTCTCATGCTCACATCATACTTACAATGAGATCCTGATGTACCGGCTTTGATATCATTATAGGTCTTGCGTGCTTGTGGTTATGCTGGCTTTAGAGGGAATGTGAATTCTCAGCCTGTTGGCTGCATGGATTTGCTGGATATAATATCTTACTTTGAGGAGATAAATGCATAAATACACAGAAGTGGAGCAAACATCACAAACCATGCAGTTTCGTTGATGAAAGCTTTTAAACTTTTGTCGATGCTTACTGTAATGCTAGAAGAATTCTGAAATAAAAAAATTATTAATGAATATGTTTTAAAGCAGGATAGATCTAGGACAAAATGGCTAGCCCCCAGTTAAACTCAAAGGACACATTTAACAGGCTGTGTCACACCTTCATAGCTGTTCCATGTTATGTTGCATTCAGTGTTTTAAGGCTTGCTTTTAGTCATTTCAGTCTGAATCCCATTTTCAGTGGTTGTGCATGTTTGGCAATTACTCTGGATTTAAGGGACTGGTATAACTGAGAGCAGAAATCATCTGTCCTGTCCTCATTATACTGCTGGAAGAAAATATTGGTAAGATGTCTCGGTGACTAGGAATGACTTTTCCGTCACCAACCCGTCTTCCTTTATTTATTAGTTGTTCTTCCCTCAACTTGGGCTGTACCCTGTCATCAGTTTCTAAGCCAAATTCTTTATGGAAGTCAATAGGGAGTCCTGCGCAAAGGGAAATGACATAATGTTGCCCTTTAGTCCTACCTACAGAGAAGCAGACTTGGGAAACATGCACATTTTCCTAATTACCAGGCACTGAATTTACAGCATGTGTTCATTTTCTATCGACATCCGGCAGCTACCCAACGTATTGTAAATTGGGCCATTTGTATTCAAGACAATTGTTTTTAATAAAAATATTCTGAATGTTGTCTTTATTTGGATTACATATGGTAAATGTTGAGGTCTTCACTGCTCTGAGGTAAAGAATGTGCCATTTTTATGGGCAACATTGAGTGTTCTCAGCTAAAATGTCTCCTTGTCCCACTGGAGTGCATGATTTTGTAGGCTGCCACCCTTTACTCAAGCAGTAACTGCATTTTTCTGGAGATGTGTTTCTCTATAGTTTGTAAAGCACTTTTAATATGAAAGATGCTTCTGTAAATGTAAGCTATTATCATCTGAACTGTCAGATGTTACAGGAAATGGGGGTGCAGGTTCATGGCCCACTTCTACAGTGCCTTCAAGTTGTTCTTCTGCAGGGCAGGATAAACAGAGTTGCAGAAGGGGTTTAAAATGAAGACTTTTTAAATAAGATAATCTCTTTGCTGATTAGAATTCATACTCTTTAAACCTTAAGTACTTAATTAGATGAAGGAAGGATGTAAGTGTAAGGGCATAAAACATAAAGAAATTTGGCCAGAAGAGACTGCTTGAAAGGTAGCTGAAAGTGATTCCTTCTTTTTGGAATAGTAATGTCGTTTTTACTTCTTCCATTAGCACTGTAGTGCCTCTCTCATAATAGAAGCTGCTTTGTACATCCCCATAACCAGCGCATCTGAGGTCTTGTCGACTATTTACTAAATGCATATATCCCTGCATCATCCTTGTAACATGGTAGTGCTGTTCCTTTAGCTTTGCTAATAGGGAATGAAGAGGGACTCAGTGGCACAAACCTATCAGAGGGGATGTATGAATCCTTTTGGGTTGCCTATTTGTTTATTAGATCTTCTCCAAGGTGCAGAATTTGGAAATGATGTGGAAATCACCCAGGTCCACAGTTTTTAGCACCATTGTTTTGGTACAGGCTAGTTTTAGAAGGAGAAGACATGAAAAGCAGCTTTTGCAATGGGCTTCAAGAATTCTCCTCCGTAAGTTTCAAGGTCTTTAGATTGGAGGTTGGCCGACCTCTCTTGATTACATTTAATAAGAACTCCATGTATATTTTATTGTATGAAGAATTGGATGTGGAGCCTTTGTTTATCTCTGCCACTCACTGGTGAGTCTTGGGTGTTGATACGGAGATAATGCAGTGCACGTGCTGATGATTTCCCCTGGCAAGGGAGGATGGACTTGTTAGCTGTTGGGTGGCTGGCACTGAGATGGCATGAGCTGATTTGCATAGCCTATAGGGTTTTTGCAGAGCAGCTCTGTTCTTAATTCAATAAACACTTCCAGAAGCTGGAGAGGAGTAACAGCACCTCCTTGTAGCCCTTTTCCACCGGATTTTGTGGGATTTCACCTGGTATAGCTTTTGTTTAAGGGTAGACTGAAGAGCCTTTCAAATGCCTGTGCAAGCTTTAGAGTCACATCCTGAATGGTCAGTGGATAGGGCACTTTAATGTGTTGCTGAGTGTCTGTGTGAGAGAAGGACATGGAAGACATCTGGAGACTTGTTCTGGCCAAAACTAACAAACATGATGCTGATTTTTTGGGAAAGCAATCAGAAAATAGGGCAGGAGCGATACCAGACCCTTTGACTGAAGGTACTTTTCTGCCATTTGTGAACTGAATTCGCCATCTGGGATAGCAGCTATGGCCATATCAGAGTATTATTTTTTCCNCTCCCCTCCCCCCTTAAACCAGAACCACGTCTCTGTTTCTTGTAAATGTGCCTTTGTCATCACGGGTTTAGGCTGTCATAACACATTTTACCTCAAGCTCCATCTTTAATCACTTAGTGGCAGACCTGGGAATAGAAGCCATGTCTCAGCCACAGGACTGCATCATCTCTCTAAGGCAGAGAACAGCTGTGAGCTTTCTTACAGAGCAGCCTGCTCTGCAGTTTGCTTGCAAGCTGTAATTTGGGCATCTCATAAATTAGGGCAAACACAAGTTCACCTTTTAATAAAGACCGATATGAGTCTCAAAAGACACAGAACTGCCTGCAACCTTGTTTTGGCAGAGGAAGGGAACGTGGCAGTTGAGCCTGTACATTTAGTGAACATCGTGAACAGATAATAAATTAAGACTTTTAGCAAAAAAAAAAAGTTGCTTATGTAACTCAACTTCATTTGCTAGACTTCCTCCTCCCTAGCCCCATTCCCTATTATTTATCAATTAAATATGCTAGGAGTAGTGAGCTGCTGACCACAGAATTGGGAAGGGGGTGGGATAATAGTTATTATCCTGTTCCAAAAACCATAATACTGGATACCGGAAAGAATGAGAGTCAGATGTAGATGATGCTGTTGAGTTGCCATTGGTAGAACAGACTGTACTGTACTATCCAGCTATGGTCGTTGCTGTGTCTAAAACCATATACTATGACTGAAATGTGGATGTCAGTCTGTAGCATTTGTGTGGTTTATAGGCTCCTCATTACGTCGCTAAATTGTGTGCAATAGATTAAACTACCATTAAAATTCCATGTCTCAAAACAGCTTATTTTGCTGCACTAATGGATCTTCCACGGTGAGTTGCATGCAAGTGAAAGAGTCTTATCATTCCGGCAGTGGAAGGTTCCTGTTTGTTATTCCTTCTGCGGGAAAAATTCTTATTGATTTCATCTTTACAAAAAGTGGATGAGGTGCTTGTTTTTCATGAAAACGTGTATTGGTAGAAGCTTTTGGTGACGGGGAGCTAGAAAAGGTGCTGAAAACTGGGAAAATTTATCCCAAACCCTTTTTTACAAATGAAATTGGGGAGGAGGGAAAGTTCTACATTTCCTGCAAGGCGACAATGAGCAGTTCTGGTTTTCTCCAGATGGAGAACACTCTCTGAAGTGGTAAATTGTTCCATTAAGAAATAAGGGTAAAGGCCTAGCTGTACTAAGCTGCGAACTGTGTGTCCTGAGAGGGCTGGGGAGTGGGGCAAAATGCTCTTTGTTTCTGGTGGAAGGCACAGAGGTTGATGTTACCACTGTGAAACATGCGCTGCTGCAACGTCAGTTGCTTTGCTGCTCTCCTCTGCATTAGCTAAGTTGTGCTTAGCAACTCCTCTTTTGCTGTTAGGTGTACTTACCTTCAAATCAGTGGTGTTTCAGTACTATCTGGAGTCACAAATTAGAAACCAGCACCAAAGATTTAAACTGAATGTGAACTTGAAACTAGTTTAAGCTGTTATTCTTTTCTTGAACCTCAACTCAGTCCAAATCATTACTTTAAAAAATCTCTTTTTAATTCAAATCTTAACTTGAATTGAAGGAGCCAAACCAAAGCTGAGCTGAAAAATATACATCACTTGAACTTTATGATCAGAATTGTACTGCAAAGTCCCTTACACATATGCAGTGAAAAGAAAGGCCTCTGATCTCAAATTCTTGCAGTCTTAATTAACACAGGGTGTGCACGGCTGATTGACAGAGAAGCAGCAGAATATACAGTCAGGCAATTACAGATAACACAAACTGGTCACAACTCAGCTAATTAACTGTGGAGTCATTAGCAAACGTGAGCCAGGCACAGAAAGACAAGCTTTATAGGGAGATCTGAAAAGGGACAAAGGAGGATCTCTCTCACCTACCTTTGTACCCCAAGATGCAACTGCTTACCTAAGACCAGGAGATAAAAAAAAAAGGATATAGTTCCTGGGAAGAGTTAAAGTGGGCTGTTGGTCATCCTATTAGACCTATCTAATGGGACACAGGCACTTTATTATGTGCAGTGATGCTGGTACAGGCCCCTTCCCCCCATTCCTATCACAGGTGTACCCTGCCCTGAAAAGACATACACCTGAAGTCTGATATCATGGGATATCTCAGCAAAGCCTCCCATGGATTTCAAAAGTATTTTCACAAACAAATTGCTTTTATTTTTTTTTTCCTAGTTCAAAGCTGAAGGAAACCAAAACAATAAAAAAATATATGGTGGCAGGTATGAGGAGTGATCAGCCCCCTCTTCCAAACTCTACATGTGATCCCTATCCTTCCCTTCCTCTCTATTCCCATTCTGTTTTGAATGTCAAAAACACTCAGGACCCCCCAAGACTGGGGTGAAAGCCCTCCATGTGAGCTAGCGACTGCTTACTTCTACACAGCCATCTTCACCTTTGTGAAAATGTGTGGTGCTTTGGGTTCTTCTTTCTTCTAAATTAAACATGTTCCACATATTTCTCAGCCCACACCCAAAGACCAACACGAGTGAGAAGATTTAAAAGTGGAAGAACAGACTAAGAAAAATAATAATGTTTTAAGCACCTCCCATGTGATGCGTTGCTGACAAACTGTGCCTCATGACTCTGCCCCGGTTGGTTTCCCAGTGGCGTGAGATCATACTCATGGCACCTGGCTTGCACGGGGCCCCTGGCATGGTCCTTCCCTGGGTTGCCCCAGGCAATTCTGTCTCCAGGATCTTGCTGCGCAGGAGCCCTTGGGCGACCACGGAGGTGCTGAGCAACTTGCATGCTCTTGGGTGTTGGCCTTTTTGACAATGGGTATTGGGCTTATGATAAATATACCAGGGTTTTTTTTTTCTTCCCTCCATTTAGTATTTAATGCTCAATTGTCAGCATCCAGGAAAGCAGTGTTTAGACTGCATTGGAAACGGGTACCAATATGGCTAGCTGACGCAAGAGTGGTTTATTTTCCATTTTAATAGCTCTTTAAAGAGGTCCTGCATTTGTATACAGCTCCTTTGTTGGAATAAAAATCTTTGTCGTAGGCTACCAGACAGCTATAAATAGCTATTGTGAGTATTTATGCTGAGGATAATCTCAGGAGAAGGTATTTTTAACTTTGCACGTTGTTTAGAATAGGAAATTCTTTTAATGCCCACATTTTCCATTCCCGGTGCCATTAGCTTTTCCCCACCCCCTCTTATGTGCCTTGCTCTTTCTTTCTTCCTCTCATTTCCTTGAAGGTTCAAGGTTACAGCCAATCTGCTCCAGAGGCAGACTTGAGTTTATTTTTTTTTTTTAAGGAAAATGCTAACTTTGGCCTTTTGCGACTGTGTGGGAATTCAGTTCATTTCATGGAGCTATCAGAATGTAAACGAGATATCTTACTAGGCTGTCACCGCAAATTGGGTAATGAATGAGCACTTTATTTCTCTTGCGCATGGAACTAATGGGCTTGTTAGAATAACAGTGGCCAATCTATTTTATACTCCCACAGAAAGTATTCCACTTTTTTGGCAAGTTTGTGAGAGCTGCTACTTGTACCAATATTCAAGTTAATGCTGGACAGAAAAAAAAAAAAAAGAAGAAAGAAAAGGAAAAACAGTATTATGCTGAACCATACTTGTAATTTAAAAATATGGTGCCCAGCGAAGCCCATTCCCACACAAGTCAATAAATAATTGCAGCCTACAAAATAGTCAAATTTTGTGTGAACTTGAGAGAAAGTGCTGTGTAGACTGTGGGCCAAATTCAAAGCAGGTATAAGTTGGCACGGTTTAAAGTGTAGCCTTTGATAGAAGTTCACAGTAGACCTGTGAACAGCTGTGCAGTCTAGTCAGGCTTTTTTTTTTTTTTTTTTTAAGTATTGTTTTTAATCTTAAAAGAGAATAAACTATGCAGAAGTTCACAGTTAATGGGAATTAGGTAGCTTCTAGGCAGGGGAATCCTAAACGTTCACTATGAAGTTTTAGCTAATCATTTGACAGCTAAAATTAGGTGAGATATGTCCCATCCAGACAGTCAGATTTTAAAAGGTATTTCAATATCTTCTGTGATTGTCTTTGAAATCTCTGTCTATCTCTAATGGGGCTCTGCGGAAGCTAATTTGTGTGCACTCCTGAAAATGTCACCCAAGTTCCCTGCTACTGCCAGCAGCTCCAGAGCATCCTTTTAGCCCCTGTGAGAGGGGATGGTGGTTTTGGAGGTGAAAGATGGACATTTCAAGCCTTACTTTCTTTGTAGAGATGAAAATAATAGGATTCGTGGTCCGTAATCCACATCTGCTCTGTTTGTAAAACAGTGCTGTTGGCTTCATGGGAATTGTGTTTGTGTTTTTGACAGCTCATGTTACTGTTAATTTGGCTATTACATTTGTGTTTGCCACATAAATATGTAGGAAGATGTGTATGCATACCCTGCAGTTTTTAAACACTCCTCTGTCTGAGGCCAGGACTGGTGACCACACAGCCCACTTGTGCTAATGATAAGAGAGAAGAAAATGGGAGGACAGAAAAACTCACGCAAACACTTTTCAGTGCAGACTGCACCTTGATTTGACCTGTCGAGTGAGGAATGTAATATTCACAAAGATCAGGGTTTAATTTCCCATCTGTAATGTTGTTTGCCTGAAGATCACAGGTTATTAAACATTACTACTAAATAGAAAATTTTACCTTCAAGACTATATAAATGTTAGGGAAACATGCTTGCTGCTTGGTGACTGGAGAGAGGCTGAGTGCTCAGCTGTGCCTCGCTGGAGAAAATGTTTGTGGTATATGTCAAGTAGGCAGGCAAAGGGGCTGGGGTCTTCTGCCCAAAGGCAGCTGACAACCTACCCCAAGCAGATTTTTGTAGTCTTGGAAGGTCTTTGCTGAAACCCATCAATGGTCCACCTGGGGAAGAGCTCTGGGGAGTACAGTAATGAGTATGCGGTAAGCTCAGCTGCTCTGGGGGGAGACCCCTGCCCTGGGTGGACAAAACCCAGGGGGAGCAGCAGCAACCAGATGGATGCAGGACTCAGTTTCATGCCTTACTCCAGGGTCAGGACTGGCCATGCTATTCCAGCAGGGAGGCCCAAAACCACTGGATGACATCAAGTAAGAAAGGTGATGGATCACAGCCACATTGATGTCTCATCTCCCAAGCCAAAGATGGCAGGGTGCATCATGAATGGAAATTTGCTGCACGTGCCACAGCCTTGATTGAGAGAAGGCTTTGCTGAGTTAGCTTGCAAGGGTGCCAGGTGTAATATGTCCACTAAAACCTGGCTGGAGACCACCAAGTTTCTCACATTCTCGGTTTATGGGATTTAGTCAAATGATTTCTTTCACAGTTACCTTGCCTTTCTTATCTGATGAAACCATGGCTTTATTCAGTCGTAATAGTTTTCTCCTTTCTCTGTTGTCTAGAATGTGACTAGGTCAAATTTCTCCCTTCTGTCATGAACATTAGTAGCTTAAATTTTTTTTTACATGAAGTTTTTTTCGACAATAAAATCTCTCCCAGATTGCAGTTACATAATATTCAAGGTCACAGTAATCATAACAGAATCCATCTCACTTAGTAGGACTGCACTTATGGAAATGAAAATGCCCCAGCAGGATTTTTTTGCAGGATTTTGCTACTGCTCACATAATTTGTGAGACTTGATCCATGAAAGATGACGCCATTTTTAGGCCCATTGCATTGAGCTGTTCGTATCTTAAATTTTTTAGTTGTGAGGCATAAGTAAAAGGCATTTGGGCTGTTCTCTCGGAGCATAAGGCAAGAGATGACATTGTATCTGCAGAATTTCTTTGACGCTGTTGTTCTGCACATATTCTTAGGGGCTTTGAATACAAAGTGGCACAAAATTAAAGATAAGCATACCTATAGGGGTTACAGGGTCTTCTCAGAGGTGTTTTGTGCTTTCATTCCTTGTATTCCCTCTATTTCCTCCTCACTGTCTTCTCAGCACCACAGCCACCACAGTCCTCCATCTCTAGCTCACAATCATCCTCTCAGGAATTATTCATGTCAGAGGAAAAGCTTTAATGTGCCTTTGGTGGCTTCACTGTGGGTGGAAGAACGGCGATCTAGGGGAAAGCTGACCAGATGTAAAACTCACGGTGTTTTCTTCATTCATATTTTTCTGTATCTGATATTCTTTGTCCTCTATCCAGGGTGGCTGGGAATGTATTTTGTCTTTGAAAATTGTGAGACTATACATGACTATTTGCAGAGAACGTCAGGACAACAAATTTCACAGAATCACAGGGGTTGGAAGGCACCTCTGGAGACATCTGGTCCAACCCCCCTGCCAGAGCAGGTTCATCTAGAGCAGGTTGCGCAGGATGGTGTCCAGGCAGGTTTTGAATGTCTCCAGAGACGGAGACTCCACCACGTCTCTTGGCAGCCTGTTCCAGTGCTCTGCCACTGTCAAAGTAAAGAAGTTCCTCCTCATGTTTAAATGGAACTTCCTATGTTCAAGTTTGTGCCCATTACCTGTTGTCCTATCACTGGGCACCACTGAAAAAAAGACTGGTCCCATCCTCCTGGCACCCTGTCTTTAAGTATTTATAAGCATTTGGTGCAGTTCCACTGAAAGAAGAACCTGTTGCTAAAGGGACCTCCTACTCAAGTGAGACATGGTCCTCTGTCGTGAAAATACAACTAAGTCCTCAATATTGAAAAGTACATTGTAAACAAAGAGCCATGTCCACTCATGGGCTCCCCTTGGTGAAGTAAGCACAGGAAGCAATTGCCTGGGGACACTGTCATCAGTGAAGCTGTACAAAGAGTGAATTTGGCTTGATTTTTGTCAGGGCCAGTCTCGCATAGCTCCTTGCTAAAGGTGACTTCAGCAGACATATAGAAGCTCACAAAGTATGGCCACTGCTTGATCAAACCTTTTCTTTAGAGTCTTCAAGAGTAATTAGGGCTGGTAATGGTTGATATAACACTTGTGGAGCAAGAATTTGTGGTACAGATATTCTTCTGTGCCCAGTCTGTATGGGGAAGGGGAAGGAGAAGTTCTTGTTTTGTGTTATCTGTTTAGGATGAGCTGTAATAGCTTGTGTGGTATCCCTGCAATCCTTTGTGTTCCCACTGCCAACATGGCAGTGGTCCCTTCAGCACAGTCTAGAAGTCTGTTAGAAGGCTTCGACTGATGTTGCTAATCCAGATCGAGCCTTTTAGTCTTATAAAAATACCAACACTTTAATAGCAGACATAGATGTGTGCATCTTTGGTTTGCAGTGTGTCGTGAAATGTCGATATCATTACCACGTTTTCCCTGGGTAAGGATGCTTTCAAAATTTATGTGGTGCCTTCTAATCCATCTGTGTGGGCTGCAACACATAGACATGTACACACTCATTGCTATCAGCAAGATTTAAGGAAGCCTTGGAGAGCTTTGCTGTGTTGGGGTCTTAATGGTTTTGAAGTGCTCCCTCTGCACAAGATTAGAGTTAAGTTTTAGTCTGTTCAGCCTGTTTTGATCAAAAGAGGCACTATTTAATTCCACTGATGAAAATATGCAGGCCATATGATTTCTGGCACTGCACAGGTGTGCTAGAAGAGGCGCAAGGTGTGGGGAGTCTTCTTCCCCATAATACAGCAAGGTGACAGCATACTATGCAGTGGGTGGAAGTTGCTAGAGAATAGAAGCACTGCCAGAACAAATTTTGCTGACTTTTCTGTGTTGAAGGGATGCCTGGCTATGCCATCCTAATGCATTGGTGAGACATTGCAAATTTCTTAACATTCTGGGTTAAATTCTGAAAATACAGTCTTGGTGACTACATTTGTTTATAATGTTTTGTGTAATTTGATGGTAATTTAAAAATTATTTAAAAAATGTGTTTGACATCAGTAAAAATGCTTGGTTTTATCCTCCCTTCGAAACTTATGGGTAGCTTAACTTCAAAATTAAATGCAGGATCTTGTAAATATGGACAAAGGTAAAGGCACAGTAGCGTATCACAGTAATAGACTCAAGGCTGTGCCAGCAGTGGTTAATTTTGAAGGAAGCATTAATTTCCTTTTCCTGTTTTTCAAGAATTTTTATGTGTAGGAGAAATGCCTCTGCTGCATAAACATTTTTTAAATAATGGATTTAAAGGGCATGAATGAGAGCCTGAATCCAAATGTTTTGCTAGTACTTAAAGAATCTTTAACTCTTGCATTTTTTATTTTTTTTTCATGCTATAGTCTGGCTGGAGCCAAGATCAGATCAGTATAGGGCAGATGTGGGCAAAACCCAGTGATGAAATAATGATATCTGTCTGTCCATCATAACCTGTCTGTTTGTCTGGCTAGTGCTTTAGCCAAAAAAAGAGACGAGCAGCAAGAGGAAGGATGATGTTCTCTTTCTGCTGCAGGTACAAGAAAGTGAATGAACACAACCACCAATTTGAGATCGCAGGTTTGGGTACACTTGTGAGAATATTTACTTTGGGTACATTTGTCATCCCACCTCAAGGGGAATAGAGACACCAGGTGATATTTGTTTCTGAGAATACCATTTGGAGGTAGCTGGGCATGTGGACTGCATCTGGTTGCCTGGATAAATAGAGGAGCACAGTTGGTCTAAACTGGGGCTGAAATAGATGCATAGACAAGAGCTGGGGCACCTGATTACCACAAGGGGATTTGACACCACTGGGTGTGGAATATAGACCAAACTGGAGTAACTTTCTTCACTGTTGCTCTTCACCACCAGTAAAACCTTCTTAAAACAGACCAAGAGAAATTGCTGCATTTGGTGGAATAAAGGGAAGTTACAGAATTAATAAAATCCTTCGTGCACTTTCAGACTAGTTATTGGGAAGGTGATAAAATCTATCACCCAAAACAGAAGAACTTGATCACCTGGGACTGCTCTCGGCTGTACCACTGCTGGCGACATTTGAGCTGATGTGCATATTTGTGGGTGATGAGGCCATCCCTCTGCTTTCTTCTGCTGCAGCTGGCAGCATTGCTCTTCGTGCCACGAATGCAAAGAGCCGGCAAAAAACAGCTGCTATTCTTAGGTCTTAGTCTAAGTCTGCAGAGTGGCTAGTGGACTCTAAACATGAGCTCTGGAACTGACTGGGACAAAACATGTGTATGTGTAGGTATCTTAACCTTATAGTGCCATAAATGTATTCAGCTGGTAAACAGTCCAAACAAATATTGTGTGCTAAGTTGTGAGATGTATCAGTTGTTTTCTTTTTACCTGTACTAGGTATGTTGTTCTTGAAGGGGGGTGTTGTCAGATACAGTAGTGCACACATGTAGAAATAAGGCACGGCATCTGAATGATTACCACTGCTTTGTGGAGAGGTGGATTGGAAAAGCCATTATCCAGTCCACCTTTCAGGGAAGAACCGCACCACATGGGTGAGGACAGCTGGTAATTTGTTTTGATTTGCTCAAGCAATCTCTCTTTTCCAACCTGTATTTGTGAGTAAGATGTTCACAAATGAAGAAAGGTAAAGCAGAATATAGAGAAACGAAATGTTTAACCTCATTTTAAATAATGGACCTTTTCTGAATTTATATGACAAGTCTGAGCCTCTTATGAGAAAGCAGATGGAGTGACTCTTAACATAAAGTAGCAGAGATTATGCTTATTGTTTAGATCTTAGTCCTGTCTCCTTCAGTGGCACAATTCCCACAACTGAGGACGTGTAATAAGTAATGATTAAGTTATTTCTTTATTGCAGGCAGTTCCTTGAGTCCTCTGCTTGGCTGTGACCATATGCGGCCAAGATCCTGGGGTTTAGATGCATTCAAACGATGGGAACAAATCAGGTTTTTTCCATGCAGAGCTCCTAGTTTCCTTACTGGAAGTTTAATTATATTGTTAAAGAATTCAGTAGGCTTTCCCCATTTGGTTTCAAGATTTCTGTCTGCCACTGTTTAGAGTGCATTATTTTCTGATCCCAGTGCTGTCTAAAAGTATATAGGAAAAAAGCTGTTGCTTTGGGGTAACTTCTGTGAAAGAACTGCCCTAAATGACACTGCCATAGAAAGACAATGGACGGAGGAACTATATCTGCGGCTGTGACTTTCCCTTATTACTGATTCTTCCAAGCCATCATGTTGCATACATCTGGGTTCATCAGGTAGCAAAGGACTGTAATGCATAGGGCCAAGACTGCAGAATTAAGGATGCTCTGGTAATCCAATTTTGGCATGTTGAAGGTGTATTCTTACCATAACAAGTTTTCCTCCTTTGCTCTGTGCTTGATTTTTGTAGCCAGGCATGTACAATGACGTATGCCAGATTGACACAAAGTAATATGGATTGTATGTGCAGGGGCTACTATTAGAAGCATGGATTGTGTGTATGTTCATGAAAAGAGCTTGCTATAACTTTAGCCAGCCACACTGTACAATTATTTCAAGTGCAAATTGTGGATGAAAGCTACTTTTCTTTATTCAGTAGTAACAGGCTTGAAATTACTAGCCTGTGCTTGTTTTGATTGTTTTGTTGGGCAGGGAGAGAGTATTTTTTATAACTTTCAGAATTTTTGCCTGTAGAAATTTTTGGACAGAAAACCTTTTTATAAGATTCTAACCCCTACCTTTGAAACAGTGTTTCACTTCTAAGTGAGCTAAGTGCTTTTGGAGAATTTCATGTAAGTAATTAACCTATTGTATATTAAAGATAATAAGAGAGAAAGCTGGAAGTAACTTGTTGGAAGTGGTGTATGTAGACCATGCTGTAGGTTAAAGTAAACCACAATGCTCTCCCTAGGCCCTTCAGCTGCTGTGTACTTTTTTTAATAATGTTTGCTCTTTCTTTCATTGTGATATTTTGGCACATCACAGACGGGGACCACAATAATTACTACTTAATTTAGCAGGTTTAGGTTATAAACTGTAGCTTATAAGGAGATGGCATAGAAAAAGTAGTCCTTTGGCCCTCTCTCCGCTGGGGCAGGGAACTCCTGAGAATAAGGGAAGAGACTGCTGCCTATTTGATACCGAGCGTATGGCTGGGATGCTGCCTGGTCTTTACACAGACCATACAAGATCGGGCAAGGCTCTGTACGCCCACTCCTTTAACTGTGCTTTTAAGGAAGGATTGTGAAGCATCTGGCCCTCAGCTAGAAAGTTAGAACGCAGGAAATGCCTTTGCACATAGCATTTGCCAACTGTGGTTTCTGGTATGTTGGTGGGTGGGTTCTGAACGTGGCCATCTTGATAAGAAAATGCCTAAAGCCAGACCCAGTTCATCAAAGGATCGTTTTCTTTATCTCTCGTTTCAATTAAATGTAGACTTTCTAAAAACAAAACCCACCATATTCCTCTCAGAACCACATTTAACCTCTTAAGCCTTGTCATGTGCATCAGGAATAGCCAGGTCACAGTCAAGGATCAGGTTTGTCTTCCCAGTTGAATCAATTTCCCTTGACTTTCTCCAAATAATTTTGTATCCCCTGAAATTTTGCATGCCATGTCTTATCATAGATGAGAGTTTTTTCTGGGAAGATTTTAGAGGAAAAAAATAACAAAAAAGGTTATAATGTTTCAAAAAGTGTCTCTATTTTGATATTGTAAATTATAAAAATGTAAATATAAAAATATTCTGCTGTCTGGGGATTATTACAATTCATATTTTTTCTCCTAAGGAAGAATGGAGACAGAAAACATCCCATAAGTTGATTAGGTTATTTGAGAGGTATGTTGTCTAGGTTTTGTTTTTTGAGAAGTATGCTTTTAAAAAATGTATTTGGGATTCAAATAGAAGGGAGTGAACAAAGTTGGGTTTTGGAAAGTGATTGCGTTTAACAGGAATGCATGTTTAACTAATACTAATAGGAATAAAATACCAGTGAAGGATCACACTATGCTTGTTTCTTTTCAGTACAGTTTCTTACATTCCCAAACTGTCTACCATCTACTATTTTTTGGGTTCAGAACTGGTCTAGGCCAGCTGTTTTTGTATAAGAGCCCAAGTATTGCAAATGTTCATTTAAATCCCATCAAGTGATGCAGAAGGAGTCTTTGTCCATGATGGTGTTCCGAGAGGCAGGACCTGCTGTTGCTCACTTCCCCATTGCTGAGAGGTGGCATCTCCACTGGGGTTTGCCTGAGGCCTGTGGACCCACAGTGTGGAGTGAAGCCTATGCAGCCAGAAATGTTTCTCCCAGCTGTGTATTTCCCATCTGCTTTAGTTGCATAAACACCCAAGGTCCCACCGTGTGGGGTCAGGGCGTTATTTTCCCGCCCCACAGGCTGCACACACCACTGCCAGGTCCTCGCTGTATGTGTGGACGTGTGGGCGAGGAGGAAAGGGGCAGGATGTCCTGTAGACAGCATCCCCTTGGGATCACCACCTCAGTTGCACTGTTGCCCTAGGACAGGCTGCCCAACCTGGCCGTGAGGAAGGAGCTTGCTCGCCTGTTACGAATCCCATACTGTCACAACGCTAGAGGGGAACCCTTTCAGCACCCACCCAAGATCTGTTTGGCTTTGATTACTCAGTGTACTTTACACAAGTATCAGTGTCCTTGGTGGTTTTAAAGAGCGTATCAGAAGTATGCATCTTGGCTCTCTTTCCCCTTGGGAAAGCCCAAAGATCCTTGATTGATTTCAGAGTACTTTGGAGGCTTTAGAAGCCCTTGGTGAGATAGCATCTGGCTTATCAGAGCCTGAAACAGTCTTTTCAAGAGCTCCAACATTAAAAAAGAGCCAAGTTTTATCACAGAACATCTCATCAATAGTTGGTTAGCTTACTTGTTGGCAGACTGCGATGAATTCAGTTTAATGCTTCCATTCTGCTTTTAGGCTCTACCTTGGCATTTGGAGCTGATCGAATTTTTCTACTTTCTACAGGGCTAAATCCTGAAGTCATTCCTTAGTTTTAAGCTCAGAATTTCACAGCAGTTTCAATGGAAATGAATGCTGATGAAAAAGCTGCAAACTTTTTTTGAAAGAAAAAAAAAAGATTGTTCTCAAGTATTAGAAGTGTTTGAAACTCTACCAAGTTTCTGAAAATGCTTCCAATTTCTCTCATATTTTTCTGAAATGTTTATTGGAAACATGATTTTAATAGTTTTGAAGAATGTTAGTGGATTAAAATTTCTAGTGGACATTTTAGTGAGATGTTGCTAATTATTACTATGAGGACCTTGAAATGTTGGTCAGAAGCTCTGTAAGTGCAAAAATGGTGCTCTAAGAACGGGTTTGTCTCCAGTTGCCTGCGCTTTGGAGCGATAGAAAATGTGCACTTTCTGAATGTAAGTTGTTTAGACTGGAAGGGTAAGTTCCTGTTATAATGACTTATTTTAGGAGGAAGGTTGTAAAATTGCATATGCATTAATCTCTCCAGAACCTCTAAATCCCGTAAGAGCCTGTGGAGGAGTTCCTGGAATCCTTCCCATCCCATGAAGTTTATTCATAAAACTTGACTCTCTGAAGCCTTCTCTCAGGGCACAAAACATCATTATGAAACTATAGCCACAGCTCTGAAGCTCGGGCTGCAGCTTTTGGCAGATCTGGAGTGAAGGTTTGCCGTTTGAAAATGAAAATTATTTTTCTTTGTAGCTGGTGGTCATTATTTCTCTATGCAAGATGGACGGCTACTGACTTTTGATAGCTACATTATTTAAATCTTCTTGAGGACAAGTTTGTCAGCTGTTTTTGGAAAGAGGTTACATTTCTCTTAAGCCACTTATCGACAGTTTTTCCATCTTAATATGAGGAACTGAATGGAAAAAGGAGACTGTTGGTTAGTGGCAGATTGCAGAGGATGTGAGACCATCCCAACTGCTGAGAGCTGATAAGGGCTTCTTTTATGGTCAATAGTAGCAAAGGGGATTTGCCTGTTCTTTGCATAGCCAAAGGCATCTTCTTCACCATCTTGTAGCATGCCAAAAAACTTTACTGGTTAGTACAACTTTGGGGAATGCGTATTTTTGTACCCAAATCAGGTTTCAAAGAACACTGTGCAGTGAAATGGGAGATCCAGGAGAATTGTACAGGGATGTTGGTCCTTGCGAGACTGGTCCAGTAACTGGGTTTTAAAGATCACGGGAAGGGAATAGTTCCATATTTATCAGTTTCCCTTAAATACTGATGAACACTTAGATTTGTTTTTCCTGCTGTCAGATCTATGACGCTTTTCTCACTCTGTTACCCAGCTGGCTGACAAACTGCTTGGATGCTTAACCTAGGCACATAGTTAAACTCCTCTTGCAAGCTACTCTGTTATGCGCGCAGAAAAGAAGAGGTGGGGAATGCATGCCACCCCATACCTGTTCAGGTGTCTCTGAGGTTGCCCTCATCATATAACCCATCTCTCCAATCAGTGTTAAGAAATCTTTAGGGTGTTGTGATGATGGGTAGGTTTTGAAGGAGGGATGTGACCCCGCTGTGACAGGGAAGCATGCCTGGGTTGCAGTCTTGCAGTTTGGGGTCTTCACCTGTCATCCACGTGGTGCCACTTCATCCCTCAGTTGCTGGCTGCTGGGCTGATGTGTATGCTTTCTTAAGTCCATGAACAATGGCGAAGAGTTGAGACAGTATCTGTCTTCAAATGGAAAGCACTGCACAGATGTTTGTTTACAAATGCATTTCTTCGTGGATACCTTAATGTACAAGATGTTTAAGAATGCAAACTGAAACAGACCTAGAAAAATAACAAAACAACCCACGTTTGGTGCAAGGGGTTGCAGCTGCCCCTCTTTTTCCTTCCCATGGGTCTGTCTCTCAAGCAGCTCATGGTTTTGTGCTGACCGGAGGGATCCAAGTTTGGCTACGCATAGGTGCTGCAGGCTTGAGTGTGCTCAGCAAAAGATCAGAGCTGAGAAGCTTTTCTCACATACTGTTACCTGGCTGGTGAACTGTTCAGAGGCTAAAGCATTTAGACCTGTGGTCCAAGGCTTCCTGTCCATGGTGCCTGCTGCTGGTCATGCTGGCCTGTGCTCAGGAGGCACTGAGCTGGGGTGGTGCTTGCACTCGTCTCCACCCAGGGCATCTGGGTAGCGTGGATGAGGTCTGGAGCCTCCAGCACATTGGACTGTCCTTTCTCGGACAGGTCAAGCCCCTGAATGCGGGTTTGAGGGTGTACAGTGTAGATGGGAAGAAATCATGATCTTAAGAGTTTGCTCAGACCTGGCCTATCCTGATAGTGTAAGGTGTGACCCAAGAGCCATTTTCCAGGAGAAGCTAGGAAGTAGATACACAATGCCTTAAAGAGCTGTTCACATGCTGTGGTTATTAAATTACAATAGATTTCAGGAACTTCAGTGCAGAAATAAGTATTAGCACTTGGGTATGCAGAGAAATAACAAATAAAAAATATACTTGGGTCTTTTATTACGCTGGAGTAATTTAAGTCCTCAGATCATTATGTCCTGATGCACATGCTGTGATGTGAATACTGAACATTTATGGTGATTTCATTTTAACTCCTTGATACCCTTTTATGTGTATTACCCTGCAATAAATTACTTTTTTTTTTTTTTNTTTTTTTTTTTTTTTAAAGACCCTGCAGTACAGACAGCAATGCCTATATGTGGCAGAGCCCCAGCTGCCTGCCTGCAGGGGGCAGAGAGGAATTTTGCTGTGCAGGGAGAGCTTTGCTCAATGGACCAGGTGCAGTGTGGTTTGCCTTTTTGCTTTTCCTATTGCTTTCCTCTAAAACATTAGGCATGAGCCATGGCTGGAGGCAAGAATCCAGCCTTGACAGAGTGCCGTCCTGATCAGATATGACAGGCCTTGTGGAAGTGTTCAGCCTTGACCCTTTGTTGCTTTCAAGAGGGAAATCCCATTAGATAACAACTTTACCAATGAGACTGGAGGATTTTGTGTTTAGATTTCCCTAAGACCTGAAGAAAGAAACCTTTTCTGTTTAGGGGTTTGTTTTTTTTTTTTTTTGGTCCCTTTCAAAAAAGGATATCTGTTGGAAAAATAGATGTTGGATGTATCCTGTTTCTTGAATAGTCCACGAAGTGTTACACTTGTAACACTGTTTGATTTCCTATTCAGTTCCTCCCTGAAAGAACTTGGAGGGGCTTGCAGCACAGGGAGAATAAGTTTCATGGGCTGATAGGTCATCTTGGAAAGTGAAAATGAATTAGGACAGGAGAGCTAAGAAGATTTACCAGACAGTAGGAGCTGCGAGTGAGTCTAAAACTTAGGATAGAGATTAGTGTGCTGAAGAAACCTCTTTTGTGAACCACAGAAGTAAAGGGATAACAGGGACAGTTCAGATCCACTCCTTGCCAGTTTGCTAAAGTGGATTTGAATGAAATTGAATGTATAACTAGCCCCTAATTTCCAAAGCATTTTTGTGTGGGTTTAGCAATCTGATTCCTGTCAAACCCAATGATTGTCATATTGACGCAAATACCAGGCAATATTTAGAAAATTTGGGAAAGGTATTTTGCCAAGCAAGAAAAAAAAACTCCAAATCCTTTCTTTTAACATGCATTCCTATAAGAATCAGAAATACAGAAGGAGGGGAAAAAACATACCAACGTGTTGACCATTCTAACAAAAATCATACTGTACTGGTCTTTTTTTGGAATGTTTTTTGAAGTTTTCCACTGGCTGGTGGCTTTTGAAGGAAAGAAAAGAAAAGACTCATCTTCTGTCTTCAATTAACTTTGTTAATGATTAACAGAGCAGTGCAGTATGTGTGGTGCGTTTTAATTAAATCAGAGGAGACATGATTTGGACAAGATTTTAGTTTCACTTTGAAAGTTATTAAATAAACTGACACTGTTTGCTCTCCGAAAGTTCCTGTGAGCATCCGGTTAGCTGGTAATCCCTGTGCAGCTAGTGAAATAAAGCCCCTTCCAAAACACCTAAGGGCCGTTACCAGATATTAAAAAAATGAGCAGTCCAGTCAGACAGGGGTATAACTGATCATTAACCTGCACGAGGCACGGTCCTGGTCTGAGGCTCCAATTTCATATTTTTAAGCTAAGTTCAGGAGTAAGAAGGGCTCAAACTAAGTATTTCTAGTCAAGGTCTGCGTTTTGAATACCTCCGAGCTGTTCGAATGGCATAAGCTGTTGAACAGTCACTGCCTTTGGTGGAATTCGGATGGCTTTTGCTAGCTGAGTTTATAGGGTTGTTTGTCAAGTTGAGATCCCGACCGGGGCTTGGATGTTGTTCACTAGTAAAATTCAGAGTATCAAAAGATAGGAGCTTTTGGTACAGGAACGTCTCCATAAATTGGCCCAGCAGGAAATGCTCTTCTCTTTCCAGAGCTGCATGCGTGTGTGCCTGTGCACACATTTATATAAACTCTTCCAGCAGAGGAGGATCAAGCCTGCAGCCTGGACTCAGACCATGGCTTCAGACTGAACTGAGACAGTGGATGCTCTCACTGGTATGTGGTGGCACACAAGGGTGAATAGATCCCACACTTCATGCCTCATGAGTTTACTGTTTTTTACTAGGGTGTCTGTTAAGGATCTTTGGCTTAGGCTTCCACCCATGCCTGCTCAGCAGTAAAATCAAGGCATAACCTGTTTTGGCTAGAGATGCATCTACCCTCTGTGTTTCTACCACACCTACCACATTGTGTCTCTTTCTGGCTTTTTTTGGATAAGTTTAAAGTGAATAGTAATATTTGGAGCATGCCTGGTAATATATTAAAAATAACATTAATAATTTTATATAAAACCTGTTAGTGAAAGTGTTGTTGAAATTAGCTATTGCCAGAAACAGTTGGGGTGGAAAGAACTTGCATCTGCATTATTGGCAGCTTATTCAGCTTTCTGTTTTGTGGACTCGGCAAGTATTATCCTACATGGCTGTAAGCAGAAGTCCTACAAGTCCAATCACAGGTTTCTGGGCTTTGAGTACCATCCTTCTCACTGCTAAAGCTGAAATTTATTAATAGCAGTTGTTGCTCCAAGCAAGCTGCAGCTCAGGTATAGATGAGAGACAGCAAATTTTAAAATTTGCCAGCGAAAAGCATAGATTGCTTTTTATTGCTGTGAGAGTTGGCATATATCCCTGAAATGCATAAAGCACAAAAGAATGGGTGCGGAAGTGAATGGGGAAATGGTGGCCGTTCCCTCTGCTGCTGGTGGCTGGAGAGAAACGACAGAAGCAGCTCAGAGCTGGAGGGGACCTGAGTCTGTCCTTGCTAGTGCCAGTGCCAGGGTATAGGGAAAGGAGGTAAAGATAGCCTTTGTGAATGCTTCTCTCATATAGTTTCCTCCGTTTCAGTTGTTCAAATGACCAGAAGGTAGCTATATCATGGCTGTTATATGGCTACGATTGTTCAGATCTTAGGTTTATTTGAAAGCAGTGAAAACATGATGTAAAACAAAAGCTATGCTTTGGTGGAAATAGTTTATCACACCCGTGAAATATTATGCTGCTTTATTTCTGGATTGTGCATTGCCCCATAAGTAACTGATAGAGAATGCAAACATCAGCAAATATGTTTTTCTAATCAAGTTTCAATTTACAGTGGAAGTTGTCCTTGGAATATCATTTTAGCACTTGTCTTGGAGTTTGTTTTGTTTATTGCTACAGGCATACATGCAGTCAGTAACTTTTCCATGTGAGAAGCAGAGTAATATTAATACCTCAAGAACTGAGGACAGTCAAAGAAAATTAAATTCTCTTCACTGCAGAGGACCAAACTCCTGCCTGCGCTACCCAAGGCCAGCCTGTCCCAGCAGAACAGCATCAGATAGGATTGAGTGCTGCATGGGCTCTATATGGGTTTTCAGTATCTGGAAGTACATTATTGCAAGTATTTACAATTTCAGGCTTCAGGCTCTTGCATTTAGATGTGCAGGGTTCCGTTCCCAATCCTGCAGAACTTGTCGATGCAAATAGTTCTATCGCCTGCTGAGGCATTTGTTACATGATAATGTGCCCATGTGAGCGTGTTAAGTCTGTCCGCATGTGCCTCCGTGATTCGCACGTGCATGTGTCCAAATCCAAAACTACATATTCCAGTCTGAGTATGTATTTTAATTCATATATCCACTTACATGGCTGGTGTTACTCACAGGTTTCACTGAACATGTTAAAATTTTTGGCACTGCTGCTGTTTATAGGGATCCAGGTAGATATAACTATGGGTTACAGTTAAAAAGTAAAGGGAGGAATTAGATGTCTTAGCCGTAGGATGGCTTCTTAGTACTGAACCCTATAAGAGCACGGAAGACTTACCACTGGGAAATGACAGAATCTCCATTACTTAAGATATTTAAAACTGGACTGGAAAAAAAATACATAGTAAGAGACAGTTCAGCGTTATTTGATGATGAAGTATGTAGCCTTGTTTTTATGAGTACTCAAGAGATTTACTCCAAGACCTTATGTATGGGTTGCAAGACTTTAGCTACTGCGTATGATTTAATATGTCAAGCGTTGTTCATCTGTGAAATGAAGTCCCTGCTCACATGCGAGTGTCCTAGAGTGAAATCTCATAGGAGGGTGAATGTACATCCTTTTCGGCCTGTGAGATACATACACAGAGTTTCCTGCAGCGGACTGTATTGGGGAATTTCAGAACAGACCTTAAAAAAACAACAGAGTTAGTCTACACTGTGAGAACATGAAAGAGGCTGTGGCATCTTTCATGTTCCCAGAGAGGGAACAGTTAAAAATATTCTTCAAACAAGGAGCAGATGTTAATGTCATTAGAATGGATTTTCATAAAAAAACAGAGTTATGTTTCTCCTGCAAAATGCCAGTAGCTTTGCAAAGTTCTCTACAAGTCTGCCTACTTATTTCAGACTAGTGGCACAGAGGAGAGGCGGTGCAGTGTTGTCATGAGCTATTTACTGTCTCTGAAACGAATCAGATACATTTCTGTAAGTTATTTGCCTGCCCTTTTTAAAACTGCCTCAATTTGGAAAAGGGCTAAGCAAAGAGCTAAAGAAACATTAAGGTATTTGAATAACAGGACAAGAACAGTGAGCAGCACAGCAAATCCACTGTTGACAAACAGGTACAGAAAGGAATAGACTACATATGAAAAAGCATGATCTAGACAGTGCACGTGCCTCTGTCAGGCTCTAAATTCACTGTAATCTCAAAAGAAAAAGGATTTGTGGGCTACTGTGATCAGCTCACTGAAAACTCAGCCTCACATGCAGGAATGGTTAAAGTAAAAATAATAAACAAAGTATTAAGTGGCTCTCTGGATGACCTCTGGACATTCCTATTGTTAGTATGAGTAGACATTGGAACCTCCCAGTAATAATTTCCTTTTGGAAAGCTCTCACGTCTCCTTCCTCCTCCTCATTTTGCAAGCTTTAAAGTTGAGAATCTAGGAAAGGCCCTGTAGTTCCTTTCATTGTAATAGATGAACCTACATTCTTATAGAGCCATTTCACTTGAGTTCACTGGCATGAATGACACTTCTCAAGTGACCTAGTTTAGTTAGTGTTTGTTTAGTTAGTTTTTTCTCTTTTTAGCATCTTCCTTAGGGGTCTTGGTGTCCTAGAGCCAAGTAATAATCTCTGAAGCATCAGAACATACAAGGAAAGCAGGTTGAGACGTGTCTCCTGCCCCCTTCTTTTTTCATGCTTTAGATGCCCATGTGAATTTTTGAAATGATCCGGGGGAAGGTGATTTGCCTCTTGCTGCTCCATATGCAAGATCTTCACCTCAGGGCCATAGTGCACTGAGAGTATCCCTCTCAGTTAAGTTACTGAAGAAAGTAATCAACAAACATTTGGCTTTGAAATAGTAAAGGGATTATTAAGTGCAAGGATCTATAACTGGCTCAGGTCCTCCTCCCACTTCTTTTTAAAGGGGTTGCAAGCATGGCAAAATCTTGGCTGTGTCAGCCTTTTTCAGGGGAACCAGTTCTGCATTGCTGTAAACTTATGGAGCTGCTGGGTCCGCACTCAACTGAATGTGAATGCTTGACGTTGCACGAGTTGGCCTTGGCGGAGCCCTCCTTTGTGTTGCAGACTGAATCACAAAATGTCCTTGTAGCTCTTGTGAAAACAGTGATGTTCCTCATCTGAATGGGCCTTAAATGATGACTTAAATGATGGGCACAGCTCTGAGGACAGCTGAAGGTGAAGCCTACTGGGCACTCACCAGTGCAACAGTATGCTGCTCGTATGGGTTAGCCGAGGTCCACTTGCCAGTATGCTTGTTGCCTGTACACAGTGGGTTAACACGTCTGTGTCCAGAATTGCACATTTGATCTTGCAGCTTTGCAAGTGTGACAAATCATGCTTGTAGCAATTTCTGGATGGGAAGAAAAAAAATCAACACTAGTGCTGTCAAATTAAAAATTAGTATGTGGGACACCAACCTGCAGAGTGTTTCAAGCACTTGTTGACAAGGATGCCTCTCACAGATTAACACTACAGACAGTTGGGCAAAGAGACTTGATACTACTTAGAACTGGGATTTGCTCACCTTATTTATCTTCAGCTCTTCGTTTGCAGGCAAAGATGGCACATGAGTTGAGGATAGACTTGCATGGTCAGCGTTGCTTATTGCTCAATCAGCAGGCAAATGACATCTGTTCTCAGTAGAGTTGTAGAGGTATGGGCAAGAAGATGGAATTTGGTGTTAGAAGTCTTGCTCCAAATAAAAAATAGGCTGACCATCTGAATTACTGTGTTTTATCTAGAGTGAAGTCCTCCTCCACACTTTTATAATTCAAAATGTTATTTGGAAAAGCAAAAAAACAAACAAACAAAAAAAATATTGGGATTCTCCTGACTGTCCTAGTCTAAGGAGGACATTTTAAAATGGTTCTGGGGTCTACTACAAGTGCAAGAGGTTTCCCCTGTTGCTTATGACCCAACAAATAGGTTAGATTTGCCATCTAGAGCCAGAATCTGCATGATATTAGGGGCAGATTTTTGAAAAATCTGGAACTATTCTTTGAAGATGTAGAGTGTAATGTTTTAGAGGATAGTCAGTTTGCTTTTATTTTTATAATGTGTGGAAAGTTTTGTTTGTGAGCACTGCAATAACCTAACTATTCCAGGGTAGATTGAAAAGAGTGTAGAACTGACTCAACTGGAAACAAAAAAAAAAAATTCTGTGACACAGTAGTAAATACAGACCTGTATTAGAAATCTGTAGGGCTGCCTTGGAACCCAGTTTATAGTTTCACAAACATCAAGTCTTACATCTGGCATCTGATTAAAATGTATATTTTGGCAGAACAGTGATACAATCTCTGTTTAACTAATGCTCTTCCAGAGGGAAGAATTCTGCTTCTGTAATTCCCCAGTAGTACAAATGCCTTTTCCAGGAAGAGTAAAAATTACTCCCTTCTCACCAGCATTTTTTAAGGACTCTACTCATTCACTGTGCCTTACATGCCCTCTTTCGCTTGAGGTCAGGGTAAAAGAAATGGAGATGGCCTGCCTGCTGCACCCTCATCTCATTTGCAGATCTCTCTGCAATCACAGAAGTGGAACCCATGTTTTTCTCCATTTGCAGTCAGCACTATTGGCTTTTCCTTGCTCCAGACCAGAATTCTGGTTTATCTTATACACTAAAACATGGGGTGTTTACATGTACTTTAGGACAAGGAACTGGGTTTGCAGAAGGTATATGTGAAGAAATAACAACTTCTTGGGGTATTGCAGACCTGTTTCTGAGTGCACAAAAAACCCAAGCTTGTACATTCTTGCAAGGGAATCATTCACCTATCTATAAAGCACGGAATTGTTACCTTTTCTCAAAAAATCTGTCTCCTTGAAACAGTAGAGGGAGTTTTTGGGGGGATAAAACCACAATTATTGACTGCAGGATTTGAGCAGAACACAGATGAGTATCAATGCCCCAAGCAAAGTGCAGCCATTGGTTTCTTGCAAGTTCTGAGAAAAAAACTGTCAAGGTTGATGCCTCCTTGGACATCAGCATCTTCCATGGCTTCATGCAGAGAGGATGGCCTCGGTGCTCACTCCAAGGTAAGAGTGCCACCTACTGAACCCACACACTCCTTCTCACAGAAAGGCAAGCTTGCAGTAGAGATTTCCCTTCGGAGTACTAATCCATCCACACCCACCCTTGTAATTTATGAGGTTTAACAAGATCAGAGCCCGGGGTGGAATAGCTGCAGGACTGCACAGTAAGCTGTTTCAGTTTACTCACATATGTGGGCTTAAAGGGGTATGAGAGCCAAGCATGTGAAATCATGGTAACTGATGGTGCCTCCATTTAAATCACTTTTTTTGCATTTCTATTTCCTGCCTCATTCACTGGATTAGATGGAAGAACATTGAGGAGAGTCTGTTAGGTTGGATTTAGCGCCAGTCCGGTTTTTAATCCCTTTGCTGAACACAAGATGGTCTTACCTTGACTGCAGCTGAGCTTGCAGCTACTTCCCACCTCACTGGCTTTGTTCCTGTTTGGCAATCGCCCTCCAGTCTTTTGAGCGATCTGATCCAGCTTGACCTTTCACAGGTTAGACTGGATGCAAGTGCCTGCAAAATGCTCAGGCAATGATTTATGATCAGAAGGGAGGACTGTTTCCTGGATGATTGTTTTATATTTGGGTCCTCTCCCCTCATCATCTCTCGGCAGGCTGGAATGCGACTTTCCTACAAGCAAATACTTGTGAAGGCACCTCTGTGCAGTGCTCAGGCTGCTCAGTGCTCAGGCAAACTTGCTAAACAGAAGCACTCCTTGTGAAAGCTGAATGGGAAGCAAGCATTTCTCAGGCAAGATGAGCAGCTGAGAAATCTGCAGGAATTTCTGCAACTGGGGGCCCAGACATAGCAAAGAGGATCTATTAGAGAGAATACAGTAAAAAAAAAAAAAAAAATCATATAATTACAGAGCAGGGGGGGGCGAGGGGGGG
>VYXH01002575.1:94605-115422 GCA_013397275.1 Burhinus bistriatus | reverse complement strand
ATATGATTACAGAGCAGAGGGGGGCGAAGGGAGGGGAGGAGGATACAACATAGATAATGAGCTTGACAATAGGCAAATAGTGAGTGTCATTACGGGAGCTACAAGACCGACCAAATGGTTAACCTGTGGGGTGGAAAGAGCATCCAATGAGTCTCGCATGCCTAAAAGGATAATGGCATTTTTATTATCTCATTCCACGCCCTGATCATCCCTCCATTTGCTCCCTGGAGCTGGCAGCAGTTTGCACTGATTCATACGCTGCAGACATGATCAGCAGATCATACTGCAGGGAGAACTTGTCAAGCCTTTCCAAGTGAGTTGCTGATTTCTGTGATATCTGTATGGATTTAGCCTTTTGGTGTTGTGTAGGAAGTGCTGGTTGGTGTCGATGGGAAAGGGGAACAGAATGGTCTAACAAGTTGGGAAGCTGGTTGAACGGGGGAATATGCGTTGGATGCAGACCGTGTTCTTTTGCTCCACTTTTTGCTGTGTTGTACTCTATTGTCTAAAGGAAAAGTCTTTGCATTTATGCATTTCTCTTACCTGAATTGCAGAATTTAAATTGCTTTGTTCAGTGGAAGAAGAATATGTTGGAATGACTGGTTGTTAATTGGAGTTCTGTTAATGGGAAGTTTGCAGAAGTTTTATAGTTTGTGTGAAAGTTTTCGGATAACTCCGATTGCTTATTTCACTGAATAGATAAAGTCCTCATGGCACATTCAACCCTGAATGTGGGAGGGAAATGAGAGAATAAAATCAATTAGCATGTGTAATATTGCCAAAGAAATTATGTGCTTTATTTGGGTCCTGTGTTGTTTTGTTTCTCTGCTTTATGTTGAGGGATGGGAAACAGGGCACCACTATGTTTCTAAAATACTGTGATTTGTATCAGGGTTTTGTTTAAAATTTGGTAGAGGATTGGAAAAGCAACTGGGATTTCTGAGTGCCTGTTTTTGGTGTTTCCAGCGTGAAATACTGTACTCTGGGAGGGAGAGGGAGCTCAGGGATTTCTGAACCTCAGCCCCTGCAAGAAGTCCCTTCCAGGAATCTGAAATCCTTCATCGTGATTTCAGAAATTGGGCAATAAATAATAATTTAACTAAAAGCGTGTCAAATGGCTTTGTTTTGTGGTGGTCCATGGTGGATTACAACCACAAGCCGCGTCAACCAGCCCTCCCATACTGCTGTACGGGAATGGGGAGCAGCCGTGGCGGAGTACCAGATTCCCTGCAACCAGCACAAGGGAAAAGTGAGTGAGATTTGGGCACTATAACTGGTGGAAACCTTGACTCTTGATGCCTACTGTGAGCAGCTGGCCCTGAGTGCAGTGACCCAGGCTGAAGCCTCTGAGGCTTTCACTGGTCTGCGCTTGGGCCGGTTTAGCTAGATGTCAAGTTCTGTCTGTTTTGCTTAAAAACAGAAATAATTGGATATCCTTGCTGAGAGACATTCTCCTTCACTCCCCTTTGGGCAAGAGAGGGAGCCAGTAGTGTGCTAACTTTATGCCTGGCATATCTCCGAAGCATTGGGCGAGTGCTGGGAGGAATGCCCTACCTTGCGTATGCTGTAGCACCCACAATTGTGTTATGTGAAGTGAGTTCACTGAAGTCAGTGAAATTATATCTGAGTGAAAACAATTCAATCCCTTTCTCTTGAAACATGGTTAGCTACTCTACTGTTGGTTTCCTATATCTTGGGAGATTTCTGTCCTGTAGAGGCTTCTAAACAAGAGCAGACACACCTTGAGAACCAGATATGGGTTTTCTTTTGTGAAGACTCACAGTAGCATATTTGGGGATGAAAAGCAAAGGTCTCTTTGGAGAGGACTCTTAAAAAAAATCAAATGTGTAGCCAAAATTTGGAAACTGATTTATTCCCTTTTAACAAACATCTCTGTGACCTCAGGCCAAAAGCGGGGAAGACACCTTTAGCATTACCCACAAAGGCTTCTTCAAAGCATTGCTCAGTGAAATACATGATGAAATACTGCCCTTCCCAGGCTGAGGCATAACGTAATCATTCCAAGTGCTCATGTCTTCTCAGGAGATTGCAATGGAAAAGGAGTATTAAAATCCTTATAAGTTAATTCTCTGGAGACTCTCCAGGGAAAAGGAGGTGGTTGCTGTTGCACCATTTTGAATAAAGTACAATGTGATTTTTAACTTATTGCAAATGTCCTCTAATGGCCCCTTTATATGATCATTTCAGCTGCATCAGTTAAAGATAGTCTCTATGCTCTCAGTGTACTTGTGGTATTTGTAGAAAAATTTGTAATTGCTAAATAGCTGAACATAATCCTGTTAGCATTTGATATACTAGAAATTAAAAGCAGAAGCTCTCATTGTAGCCAAGAAATCATTCTGGTTGGCCTGAAAATATAAAGACTGCTTAGTAAATGTATGGGGATTGAATTGGCTCACATTGCTGAACACTAAAATAAGTGTTTACTGTGCAAGTTTCTAAGGAAAGCAGAAGTCTTCTTTGCCAACAGGTAGAATGTTTTCTTCCAGAGTATTATAACTTTTGTTCAAACTTCACAGGTAGTTCATGGGCAGTTTGGTTGTTGGAAGTTCACTCTTTCACAGCATTTTCTGGTTGCTTCTTCGTATTGTAGGTTGTCTTTTCTGTTTCTTCGCTGGCTGTTCAAGACAGATAATCATCTAGTTTTGTCAAGAGAAGAGAAGGGTGGAAGAGGACACTTTTCCACAGACAGCAGCAGTGCTGGTGGCACTATGTTATCTGGTTAATTCTGCTCCAAAAATTGATGCTTTTCATTTTTGCTTGAAGCCAACTCTTTGCTTCCTTCTAGTCCTTTTCTGTTGGCCATGCTTTTCATTCCTAGTCTCCAGTGGGCAATGGCCTGAACCCTTAATTTGTAAAAGCCTTTTCACATTACTGAAGTAGAATAAGATGGACATATTGTAACTAAAGACTAGATGCACAAAGATGTTACCCTGTAGTGAGCCTATTTGACTCCATTTTGAAGGCTAAGAATGCCAGTCAGTCTGTGAATGCGGCTCTTGCCCAACAGTGACAAGTGTACCATGGGTCAAGAAATAGGCAGTTTTCTTACAATGTCCTGTCCATTTGTGAGCTGCACTGTTTATATCCAAGTTGCACTTCAGTACCTGATATTGTGAATGAAGTGCAAAACACTTGGGATGGTAGATGAGTGCTTTAGATGCAAGTATATTTGTCTGTGGGTGGACCCACATATTTATGTTGAACACTGTGGTAATAATACTCCGTGTACACAAAGCATTCTTGACGTGTTAGTTGTTGCCACCTGAATGAAATACACGTGCTTTGGTGTCTGGTTTACACATCAACAGGGACAGTGGCTATTGAAGACTGAATGTCTAGTTCAAGGTTTTGTAGTTGGATTTAGGAACTTTCCTCGTGGTGGGTCAGAAGAAATTTGCTGGAAAAGCTGAAATATTTTTAAGTGAGATTATCCTTAGTGGAAGAAACATTATGGTAGAGAAAGGACAGGTCTATAAGGAAACATCTCTGAGATTTTGCAGCCTTCTTGCCTCAGTGAAAGACGTTTTGTTTCATCCAGCACAAGCAAGGCATTGCATGTTGGGAGCACAAAGCTGGATTAATTTGTGTGGAGTTTTGGCTATCCACCTGAGTCTGAAGTTATGTAACTCTGTGAGAATCAAATTTCTAAGATTTTGTCAGAGAAAAGTGACTCTGGAGAGTTTCATGAAAACCTTGAGCTGAATTCTTCACCCTGTCCAAACCTTGGTTCAAGCCAGGACAGTGGTGAGAAATATCAAGCTGAACCTGGTACTGCTCTCTGGGAATCCAAATGCCTGAAATGAGCTTTGAGAATTCTTTCTGATGAAAGGTAAATTTAGCAAAACCAAGAAAAACTGGGAGAGTTCTGGGCAAAGCAAAACTGGTTGGGATTTCATGTCAGGTTTGTGATATTAGCTTTGTCTAAATGAAAACAAGAGGAAATACTTCTTTAAATTAAATTTTTTTTAACACTTTCTAAATAAGAAATTACTGAGCAATACTTTGCAATACGTTTTTGAAATAAAACATTTTGATCTTTTTTCAAGTGTTTTGACTGAAGTTGACCTACATTTTAAAGAAAAAAGTTAAAAGAAAAAAAATTAGATGAAGGATTTGTGTTCTTGTTTCAAGCTGAATTAAAACAAACCAATCCTGAACATTTTCCATATCACTTCACTTTGACAAGGGTTTTTTCTTCTGCTTCAGCAAAACTAGAAAATTCATTGTTAGTGCAGATCTTAAATCCAGATAGCTCCTCCACAGCCACGCTGTTGGCCTAGGTGTTCAACCAGTGTGGGATGGGGGTGGCAGAAATTCATCCCGCTTCTTCAAATTGCTGCCTTTCCATTTCCTGGCAAACCTGCAGTCCCAGGCCTCCCCATCCACCCTGTTCCCAATTCAGAGTAAAACAAGAAGCTTCAAAAGAATCAGGGAAATTCTCTGGTGATTATTTTAGGTCCTTTGTGCTCTTCTGTCTGTATTTATGCATGTCTATGCATATATGTCCATATAATGCAGATGCAGTAAACTAGATAATCCAAAACCATATGTTTAAAAATTCAACAAGCAAAACACTTCCATCAATCGTCGAAATAATTGAAACATGGAGACGTAACTCACTTCATAACTTTTCACTCCTTTCACATTTTATTTTGTTAAAGAAAACATTAAAAAAGCCTTTCTTTGCACTATTTTCATGTACTGATATTTGATTTATGTTTTGAGATGTGTAAGCACTTAAGTGTAGTAAAAAAGTCTCCCTGACTTCAGTAAGGCCGCTTATATGTTTAAGTAGCTGCAGGGCCAAGTTTATAATTATATATCTGTATAATGTTAGCCTTCATACATTTATCCATTCCAATTCTAATTCTCCATTTCATAAAATCTATGATCAAATTTTGGAGCCTGAACTAAGCTGATGTCGTCCCTTTTAATTTAGGACTCAGCCCTTTTATTCTCCTCCTGTGTTTTATTTTTATTAGTTGCTTTCTTTTTGTGCTGATGTGCAGCACATATTGTTAAAGCCACTTATTAGAGCCAGAATTTTGCAGCATGGAGACTGTCCTAATAAGGGAAAAAAACCTATCCCTTTATTGGTGAGGTAAGAGAAATCAGGCAGTGGATAATTTTTTTGCTGATTGAGAAGGATAAGGTGCGGTTTGGCAGGTATCGCATTGGTTTGGCATTTGCTGACATGGTTCCTCTTTTCTGCAGTTCAAATCCTTTGCAGAGTAGACAGTCAGCGAGGGCTTCACCCGCGCCCCTCTTTGCCCTTCCCTCCCCTCGTCCTTCTCTTTTTCACAAGTGTTCAGCACTGCAGTGAAGTCTCACTCTGACACACAAACTGGATGTGGTAATGAGAAGTTTTTGCAAGTCTAACAGTGCCATACTGCAATCACCTTTTTAGGGAACACCAGGCACGTTGGAACGCAGTTTTCCATGTGGGTTGTTCTACATCTAAAGCAGTTAAACAGTTTGTGAAGCTGTCAGAAAAATCACACTGTAGTCCAAGGTAGCACGATGCAATTTCTCTCTTCTCAGAAACCCGTCATTGAAGAAAAGTAGTAACTACAAGGTTTAGTTGATGCTTTAAATTGCTCAGCTGTTTTTCTTTCAAATTGCTTTGAAGGCTCGTATTGAATTCCAGAGATGAGTAACGCATCCCGGCCTTAAATACAGGCTTCAGATCTGAAGTCAATATAGTTCCTGGGGTTTTAAACTGAGTTACGATGAGCAAAGTTTCAAGTGAGGGCAGAAGCTGGTATTTAAATTCTTTCCTTCTTCAGTCTCTGTTTGTCTCTTGGTAACTGAATTATCAAGCCAAGTCTTGGCTCTGCTTAAATTCATTCTGTGCTGCACCAGGAGACCAAAAGTGATGTAAAATGGCTGCCCCCCTCCCACCCAGTGCTCCAGTGCAGTTCTTTGAGTGTAGGAGGAATAACGGTTAACCTAGTCCCTAAATGCCCAGTTTTCTCCATCACTCACTCATTTATTTTCTTCTGAGTATTGTAAGTTTGATTGTGTCACTTGTGAAGCAATTTTTTCCTCTTTTTATTTCCCCCATCACAGTAATTCTAGAGTACATATCCTGTTATTGTGGAGGTTAGCTTACTGTAGGCAAAGGATGTGAAAGATAAATTTGGATGATAATAAAGCAGAAAAGAAAAATAAACAGCATTAGTAGCAGGGATTGAGTGTACCAGTTCATGTTAAACAAAACATACAAATGCACCATTAGGACTAGGCTATTCCCAAAAGCTTGCTGCACGACCACTGTTTTTGGTTTGGTAGGTTTTTTTTTGTCTGATGTCTATTTGTATTCAGACTCTTCTTCATCAAAGTCAGAATCTCTCCTGAAGATCAGGGACTTGGCTAACTGTTGTCTTCTTTTTTTAATTTCCATTCACCACTTTTTCATATACCTTGACTAAGCAACAGTGAGAAATATTCAGATTCTCAAGAGCAAGAGTGACTCCATCGGAACCTGGCATGTCAGCTGGGGAGGATTAACTCTGTGCAAGCAGTTTTGATTCTGAACTCTGAATCTTTTTCAGATCTCTTTCAATCTTCTTTATACTTCTGATTAGGAGATTCTGGTCCTGCTGTGGGTCCTCCAGGTAAAGGTTGCTGTGTTACAGAACAAAAAAAAATGATTCTTGTTCTGGACAGCTTAAAACCTTATTCAGAAAATATCTCCTAACTGGCATGCTGTGCATTTAAAAAATTTGAGAAAGCAGCCCCTGCAGAACCAGTCCATGCGCACTTGTTTTCCTTCCCCTGATACTCTAAGAAATGTGGAGGCCTGTCCTAGAGGTGTGTCCTTGAGACCAATGCACTTGTCACTACAGGATGTGAGATTTTGGCTTCTGTTCGGTTTGTCGTAGCCAAATTGCCAGCAGATTTTTTTAACCATAAAAATATATTACATGTTTCTGAACAGAAGATTTTTGGCTTGCCAAATTCCATCTGCAATACGTTCAGCACTGGAGCTGCTTCAGTGTAATTACAGAAGTACCTTCTAACATCATAATTGTTGCTATCCTGGCATGATCCTTACTACAGGGGTTTTTTTTGGGTTTTTTTTTTTTTTTTGGGTGTTTTGGAGGTGGTGGTGTTTAGGCTGCTTGTTTTATTTTTAGTGGAGTGTATAACTCAGCAGTAGGATCACGGGTTGGGTGAGCCTCACGAGGCTCAATACACTGCAGGTTTCAGCATCCACAAACGATGTGGACAATCATCACACACTGACATGGCCATGGTGGAAGCTTTATAGTCTCTTTGTTCATTTGACTTTCCAGCTCTCGTGAACTACAGTGGCCTCACTTTTGCCATGTGCTTCCTATCCCTGTTTCTTTTGTTCTTCCCTTTCAGCTCTCTCTTGCTACTGTGTTGCATGATATTTTGAAAAGCCCGAACGAAATGTATTCCAACCATACTGTATGCTTTTGCATACTAATTTCTTCAAAAGTAGACTCCCATTTTTAAACTAGCATTGAATAACAGCCTCCTGTATTTTGTGTAACACCCATCTTTCCTCTGTGAAGCAGGAGATTTTTAGGATTGCTCTTCTCCCACAGGAGGAAAATCACTGGCACGGATTCTGGGTGTGTGAGATGGTGTTGTACATCTTGGCCTTAGTCATCTGCCTCCTCCTGGAACAGGAGTGGTCAGACACACTGTGTCAGCAGTTTTCTTTCTCAGGATTTGAAAAAGCCCCAAAGCCTAATTAGCAGAGGTCACATCTGCTTCCAAAGCTAGCTAAACTTTTACTTTAGTTAGAAAGATTAAGGCTGAGGACTAACTTTCTGCTGGTTCCTATGTTACATTTGCCATAAAGGCTGTAGCAAAGCAGTTTTGAAGTTCTCTGCAAATGCAGCTTTTCCTCAAGACTTACCAACATGCTAAAAAGCTCTCTCAATACTGTAACAATGCTATCTTGGTATTTCCTCCAGTCCTTATCTATACGGCCATGAAATCTTGCCACTGACAGCACGTGCATTAGCGATAATTTGCAGCCCATCCAGTTGAGGACAAATATTCCTGTCTTGTGCGTATCTGAGAGCTGCATTTGGCCGTTTGTCATTTTGGGATAGCCATGGAGTTAATTCCTTACCTGATTTCCTGGATTCTTCTCTCTCTTTCAAACTCACCCAACACCCTGTGGAGTGATCAGGTAGGAGGCAGTCTGACTTGGTACCTTCCATCCAGTCCTGTGCTCATAGCCCCTGAACTTAGAAAGGTGAATGCTCTCAACCTATGAAACGGTATCTGTTTCTGTTACATTCTCTGTGTGCTACTTGTTTCTTACACTGTTCTGCCCTGGCAATCATACAAATGTGTTTTCTTTCCCCAAAAAGGATATAATTATGGTTTTCACAAGATTATAGCAAGCAGAGATTTTGCTGTTTAGTGCCTAATGCCTAGCTTTCGGTCCCTTCCAGCACTTCTCAAGATACATGACATCATTTCAGTGAGAGCCTGAGTCCTAAAAAGGCTGATAGTGTTGCAAGGGTAGGCAAGTAGGGAGGTTTAGGCTCCGGAGAATTTAAGGCGCAGGGCTCACAGGTGTGGAATAAGAAGATGGAAACACCCATTAAAATGCCGTTAGGTGAGAAGTGACAGGGGCTACCTGGAGTGTGAGAAGAAATTGGAGAAGGAACTGGAAAAGCTTCTGGGGAGCTGAAATAGAGGAGAAAACCAGTTGGAAGTTTTCTCTGTAGTGTGGAAAAGTAGGTAATGGGGCCTTCCCTGGAGCTTCCCAAATCTTTGGTAATTTTGTGGGAGTATTTTGAGCAAAATTTGGGCAAGAGTCCAGAAAAACTGTTTGCATATGCTTATAGCTATGCACTAACACTGACAGTTCCTCTGTCTCATACTCATCTTGAGCTGGCAGAAGCACCCATAAGTACGTCCAAGTTCACCTCATTGGCAGAGGATTGCTAGTGTTTGAGTTAAGTTTTATGCCTGTGTTTGCATTATACCAATTGGTCTTATAATACCTTATTGATGCAGGTAACGCCCATCATGCTAGCCTCTGGATCCCCCAAATGGACGATTTTTTTCACTGAACGTTCCTGTGCATTAGTCAGATGGGAACCAAAGCACAAGGGAGTTTAAGCATCTCATGCAGGAACTTGTAGCAGAGAGGGGCCAAATGAAGCCTTCTAAATCCCATATTTAGCATCTTAACTACCAGCCTGTCAGCTTGTGTTAAAAACAGGCTTAACTTATTTTTCCAGTTTGGAGGATTGCTGATGGCCAGACCCTTTTGGTACCTCATAACTGCTAAAGTTTATCTTCTTCAGACAGATGATTACCATATTCTTATTTACTAAGTAATCTCAGTCAATTGAGTTGTAACAGGTTTGACCACACTCTTTGTGAGCAGGAATTCAAATTCTTTTATGCTTCTCTTAATTCTTTATTGTGCCAAATATTCTGCAATTTATATTGCCAAATCCTTGCTTGCCAAAATATACTTTGACAAAAGTATATTAAACAGAGATTTGCTATCCAGTGCTTGGGTTTTGGTCCCTCCCAGTACCTTTCAGGATGCATGGCTTAGATTCAGTGAGAAGTTTCATAAAAGGGTAAATTGAATCACATGTTTCTTGCAATGGGCTCGGTGTGTGTATATAAATAGTTACTATGGATTGTTGGGAAGAGGATACTTGGAAGAACCGTCACATGTTTGGATCAAGTCTAAGGTCTGTTCTCTGATGTCGTTAATTCTAAGGATCCATCTGCTGTGCAATTGTCTTGTTATAGGAGTCTCATTGGCTTCCTGAAACAGTCTTCTGTCTTGCAGTGCAGCTGAGATAGAAAATGTTTTGACTTTGAATCAAAATGAAGTCCTGCAAGAGCCAGCGTTGGAAGGGCTGGCTGACATTCATGTCAGTCCCATCTATACCATGTGACTGAAGAGAGTGCAGTGAGAGCCATGGTGCACAGAAACCTTTCCATGTAATGTTTTCTACCGTTTCTATAGGACCAAAATCTCTGTGGTGTAGAGCTGGTGTTTTCTCACTCAGTCACTTTTTGGGAGTCCTACCTCAGCAAGTTGGCTTTCTGCACCTGTTGAAGCTGGAGAAGCAACAGGATTTGGCAGCAACCTAACTCCTTGTTTCGCAATGGTAGGGTGAGGACCCTACACCCCATTTCCATACTGTCAGGCTCTTAAGTGTATCGCACTTCACAACCCAGTGCTTCAAAAAGGTGCCAGGCTACATTGAGGCATGCTGACCCCTGTGCAAAGCCTGAGGTGCTTTCATAGTGACACAGCCTCAAGATCCCCTGGGCTAAACTAGCTCTTTACCTTTCCTTTCCCATTTCCCAGCAGGCACAACTCTTTTAAAATGCAAACTACTGATTTGGAAGTACCTAGCAACAGAAGGCATTACGCAAAGGAGAGGCAGGCTCTCACTTGCTCAGAGAGAGCTCAAGGGAGGATGTCTCTTTGTTCAGTATGCCAGCAAAAAAATGTCCCAGGATAATCAATTCTGTCAGTGGCTTTCACACACTTTCAGGCACAGTGATGGAAGTCAGCACAGAGCAGCTGTTAGAGACGGGCCTGGGAGGAAAGGGTACACGTACTGGCAACAATTCCCTTTGGAAATTGCTGGAAAAGTTTCTGGTATCTTCGACAGTTTTTGGAGCAGGTGTGAAGTGGTGCAGCCAAAGTGAGAATCTTATCTGCACATGGTTTAGGTTAAAAGATGTACGTTTGTCTATGTCTCTTTTTCCATTCCAAAACTGTCATTATAGTAGTAATAATACCCAACATGCGGAAGTCAGAAGGGGTTGCAAGGATTAATTAACATTTGTAAAGCATGTTGAGATCTTTTGATGGAAAGAAGCTAGCAAGTGCCAATTACTAATATAACAATGAGGGAAAAATAGCCATCTGTATGCATTCACTCCTGGAATATAATGGATTAAACCAGAAGCCTTGGCTTAAACGTTTGTGTGTGTGTGTTTAATGATGAATTTTTAGATTGTCTTTTCTTTAAAAATGTCGGTTGAATCTGTAAAAAGGCTTTGGTTCTTGGTGATGGAAACTTATCATCTCTTGTCTCCTCTCACATTTGGAATTAGACTCTTTTGTCTGCACTTGCAGTCTGTTCCTGTTAGCCATATCACTTTCTTACCATGGCAGCCCTTCGCTATCCTCCCCACCTTGTTGCCCGCCTTCTCTCACTTTCCTTCTACTGTTGATCACGCTTCTCTCTTCTATAGTCCCATCGGCTTTACCCCTTCACCTTTGCTGCCCTGGACTCACCTGCCATTTCTTTTAGCAGTAGGATGAAATACAGATAAAACAAAGTATATGTTGTGTGGCATCCACCTGATGCTTTGTGGACCAGTGCTTTGGTCATGGTGTGCAGAGGCAAGGACAGTCACAACATGAAGTAATGCCATGCTCTCCAACAAAAGCACACTCATCGCTATCTGGAAACAACCTAGACTTCACAGGTCCAGTGCAGGTTAGTGCCACTCACCCTCTCCTGCAACCCAGGTGTCAATATGGGCGGAGCGTGAATGTATTTTGCCTGCTGGACAGGCTGGAGCTGGGACAAGGACTGAAAGCTTGGGGCCAGGGTTTGTATCTGATGAACACAAAGCACAGAAGAGGCTAGGAGGAGGCTGACCAGTTAGGATGGCTATTTGGGCGGTGGAAGATTTGCCAGAGAACCAACAGGACCTGATCAATAACTTGCTGTGAACGTACAACTGCTACTACTACTCAGCTCCCTGTGTCCATGCACGACTCATCTGTGGGGGGATGCTAACGTATAAAGGATTTTGCAACAGCTATTACAGACTGGTTCCCTATGTAGGACTGCTATTCCAGAATGAAATCGAAATTTTAAAAAAAACAAACGCACCATTATAATCACTGTGATTTGGAAGCATGCTGTATATTACAGAAACCCCCCTTACTCTGGCACAGTATGTTCACAGGGCAGTTTCTCTGTTTTAGGGGCCTTATGCCTTTAACAGCTGCATATGTCCCACTAGAAGTCCACAAACTGTGGGCACTTTGAGGGCAAATAAATTGTTATTTTCTTCCATTTTCTAGTTTTTTTCTGGGTATTTTCTGTGAATAACTTACAACTTGTAGGTAATTTGTTAGTGAATCTTTGAAATGGGGGAGGTTCTTGTTGAACGCTAAAGTTCTGTGAAAAGGGACTTTTTTTTAAACCCTTTTTAAAGAACAGTGGCTTTTAGATTTGTATTTTCAGTGTGAGCGATCAGGTCTCATGAACTCAGTCAGCTTTCCACAGACTTTCCCCAGTATGCCAAGTGAGTTGTTTGGTAGTTTCTTACAAGTAACTTCTCCTGGAATAAGGATCATAGTGCAACAATGTAAGGGGAACAGGCACATCTAAGGGAAAACTAATTGAAAGGGTAAAGCCAGGATGTTTTATTGTGTTTATGCGGGTGTACTTGCAATGGCTGCATTTCAAACTTCTAGCTGTTTAAATTGAGCAGTGCTGTTATACGACGTCTGCAAATCATTGAAACATTAGTGTGCTGTTCAAAGTGTTGTACGTGACCTTGCATATCTGTACGGGCCTGTTTTATGGAAGGCTTTTTTACCTTTCATGAAGGTGAAAGACACATCGGGATTAGCTTTCGGAAAGATGCATGGAATGTGTCTGCCCCTAATCCTGTTAGCAAATGACAGGATCTGCACTCATAATTCCTCTGCTGTCTCACTGAAAATATCTCCTAATCACCTTGGCTGTTGACAGTAGGCTCCTTAAACACCTGAGAAAGAGACAGATGCTTGTCCATGTTAAAAGTGAACAGCCATGAATTTCCCTTGAAACAAAATCCGCACCTGCACAGCATCCATGAGTGGTGTGCATGGGGAATCGGTACCAGAAAACTTCGAGGCATCTGATTTTCATTAAGTTTTTTTTTCCTGTTCGCCATATGTTGTAGCACTGGATGTATTTGTAACGCTGTATCCCCGCTAAAGTGGTTTATTTCGGTTAGCATAAGGCTTCACAGTCCGCTCTGTTTTGGTGCGTGTTCTGCTCTTACATTTCAGCTGCTTTCCTGTTTGCAGCATTTATTTCAATATTTAGTCTGCTGCGGTATGTTAAGGCTGTGTCCTCCTCTTGCATATTTTGTGTCAGGAAGAGTGGATGAAAAAAAGATTATTCTATGATTATCTGAATGATTATCTGGTAAAATTATTTTTCCAGACTCCCTGTGTGCAAATACATGCCTTGTACTTTGTTCGTGCAGCACAGTCTTTGCTGTATTTATGAGAGCTCTAGCAGACATCTTCAGGGACCTGTCTGGCTCTGAGCAATAGTCATTTAGTTACAATCTCTAATCCCTTGGGAAATACAGAGGAGTTTTGATGCTTCACAGAGCCCAGGCTAGTGCTAACACCCATACTTTTGATGAATCGAGCAATAAAAAATGGCAGGTTCTGACTGTATGCATTTCAGATCACGTAATGTTTCAGGCAAGGGCAAAGGAGTTACTGAGCAATGTGTAGTCTGGGTAATCACGATGCGCTATTCTGTCAGTCATGGTGAGTTTTGGCTTTCCAGGCCCTGGACAGCTGTGTGAACCTGGCTCAATGCTGGATGTTGATGGCAGAGCCACTTACCCATGCCTAATGCTTTCGTTGTCCTTGCTGCTCCCTGACAGACCTCCTTCCCTCTTCCCTGCCCTCCGAGTATTTCTCCATCAACCTTTTTCCATTGCCCATCTCATGCCCTGCAGGGACAGAGGCTCTTCATCCATTGCTGCTGTCTGTCTCTCCTCTTTCTCCCTCCCCAGCCCAGGGAGATGTCTCATTCCAGGCCCCTTCCTACAGCCCCGGTCCCTGTTTGATCCCTGCTTCCACATTCCTCCTTCCTGCCCCACTGTCCTGTCCCAGTCTTGTTCAAATCCATAATCAATTTCAGTGCCAGTCCTAAATCAGAGACAGCTGTTTCAGTTATGGAGCCATAGCTGTAGCCTACATGTTGATCCAACCTAGGTGCGGCTGCATTTCAGTGAGAGATGAAAAAACTCCTTTCAAGATGGGTCCAGCACTACTGGTGGGTGTTGTCCCTGATGTCAGTCAACATGATGCTGTGAACTTGCTTCCCTTCAGAATTCACCCACTGGCCCCTGGTTCCTCATTACACCCTAGCAAAACCTGGCAGGCAAGTGAAGAAAAAGCCTGAGTGCAAAAGGGGATTCTGCTCATAGAGAAGATTTGTCATCTTTGAAAACCGAAGCCATGTTTCATCTCACAATTCACATCTTGTTTTGGCAGGGTGGATGGTGAATAGATATATGCTGGAAGTTGATTGTGAGTAGATTGGGCATGGTGACGGAGGATTAGAGCATGTGACTGAGATTGGTTTGGATGTTGATGAATCCAGTGATTCTCTGAGATAACTTTTTTAGTGTTTGTCCTTATATGATATTCAGTGGAGCAAGTACAGTTTGAAACTAAAGAAGCTTCCCGTGTATGAGACCTATCCTGACGGTCCTGCACCTCCTTTTAAAATACAGTACTCCTAAAATGCAGCAATCCTGGTAATCTTTGTGGAGGGAACGAAATGCAAGCATTGGTTTAAGAGGCTTTCTATTTCCTAGTGTGCTGCATTAAACAAGCCTTCAAAGGAGGTAACCAGGGGGAAAGTAGAGAAGTAGGCGAAATTGAAGGCTGGGTTTCCAGGTCAGCGATACATACATAATTTATAATAATTCAGTTTGTGCTCTCCTGAAACCGTAGCTTTGTTCTCGTTTGTTGATTTGGGAGGATGCAGCATACTGCATAAAATAACACCAGAAATAATCTTTTTGTAAAAAAAGTTTAAACTTTTCTTTTTCTTCAGAAAACATTACCTGCTGCAGTTACAGGGCTAAACTGGACACTGAACAGAGAAGAGTGAAAGCCAATTCTCCTTCCATCCAGTCTCTTTACCTTTGTCTCTGTAGCAAAACCTTGCTAAAATATCCCTTGTTTCTGTCAGTGCCATAGCTGCACTATGGGGAGGCAACCTGTACTCTGAGGATCATGTTCTGTAAGTCTGGTTTTAGCTCACCTGGCTGAGGTTGTGCTTAGAGTAGCAAGGCTTGTCTGGAAGGTCTGCTTTTTGCCATTGCTGTCCTCAGAATTGAACTACTAGGAAGAAACACTGGGATGCTGTAAAAAGCCTGGCATAAAAAGTGTTGAAGTTGCTATTTCACCCTAATCCCAAGTATAAGACACCCAAAAGTGCAATTCAGCTGGAAGGTACTTATACCAGTCTAACCCCCTCCTTATTTGTTAGTTTACCCCTCTCAAAATGTATCCACCAGGTACAGGACTAAGACAGAGCCTGTTCTGCTTAATCTGTAACTTTGAGTTGCATTTTGGGAGTTCAAGCTGGAGGAGATACGGCTTTGTTCAGTAATAGCACTCTTCCATTTAAAGGGAGGTGGTTTCATCAGACGACTTGGCAAAATCAGACCATTTCTACAGATATGGGGAAAGTGGACAATAGTATTTGAGAATCCTCTTGAAATTTATTATAACTATTGTGCTTGAATAAAAGAAAAAGCTCTACTTGCTAATGACAACACAATTTCCACTCCAGCCTCTGGTGGAAAAAATATATCACATGTGATGTGACGTTTTTTATTTTTAAATAGGAAGAAGAACTGATTCTTATATTCTTTGGTGAGAAAATATATATATTTTATATATGTATGCATATAAAATATAGAGAGGAATATTGCTGTTGGGCCATGAAAAATGGTCCTGTACTCTTGTTCAGGTTCCTCCCCATAGGGCTGCAGAGTTGCTTGTGTGCCTTTGCTCCAGATTCCCCACAGGCTGTCTGATGGGATGTCCATCCCTACCTCAGTGTCACGGTTTAATGATATGACTATGTAGGATGAGAAAATGGCCAAATAACAAAAGTCCACCTCATGCCTTCCTTGCCTCCCTTGCCTTCATTTAAAGACCTCTGATAGATATCATAGATGATAACCTGAACTTTGTATGAGTTAAAAAGATGTTTGGAAGAAATACAGAACTTTGTAGCTTGAGCATGATACATTAGAGATACCAGTTTGCCTAAAGGTGCCTGTAAGAAAATGCAGGTTTCATTCCTGAAATCTTTTGCATGTTTTTTAGGAAGACCACAATTCTCAATATGCAGGGGAGCTTTTTTAAATTACGAATGCTCATGTCTGTCTTCATTTTTAATCCCTCGAGTAAATCTTGAGTAAACCTCTCATTCATGTCAGTTGGAGTTTTATTTGCAATGAAATGTAAACAAGGAGGAGTTAGATCTTAACTTTATATACATTCAGTAAGCTTAGCTATTTGAGGTATAAAAGTGTCTTGAAAGCCATATTGAATATGAGGGCCCAAAACCGCAAGAAAGAAGATTTCTGATTTGACTTGTAGCAATTGTGGTTTTGATATTCTGGGGCAAATCCTGTAAATCCTTACTTATGCCGCAGCTAGGCAAAACGCCCATTATTCTCAAGTCATATGCCTGAAATATTACTGGGTAAGGCTGTGGCATAAATTATTTTGGGTTTTATATGCAGCAAAGCACTAGAAACTGGAGGTGGTGGCAGCAAGCAGAAAGCAATTTGCTACAGAGTCAACAAATACCACATCCACCACAGTGGTATGCACAGCAATTGGGTTTTGCTCCCGCTTTTTTAAGTTTGAAAAAGTAAGCTGCTTTTGTACACTTTTTTGCATGTTTGTCATCTGCCAGGGAAACAGATTTCTGGGTGAATTCCACTAAGCTTCAGGGAAAGCAGTAAAAAAGTAATAGTTATCAGCTAGAAGGCACTTGGCCAATTACTGTTTTCTGTCCAGTTACTTTTTTTTTTTTTTTTCATGTGAAGCTCCTAAATTAAAACAGGTTAAATATACTGCACTGCTCACTGACAGGTCAATGTCAAGTCTATTGTGGGTGAAGTAGAACTGCAGAGCATTACAGACTTCACATATTGAGAGAATTACATGCTTTTCCCTGGGACATTTCCAACAAGCGCTTTTATCTAAATATAATATATGTCGGAGGGAAATTTGACATTGTTTCAGTAGCTGAAGGTTTTTACCCTTCATGTTAGCGGCCCTGCGTGCAATTTAGGCTGAGGTACTCAGGGGTGATTTACCAGACTTATTTGAATGTGGTTGGAGAATCTGCTTGCATTTCATATTATGAAACAGATCATCAGTTTTCAGCCATGAGGAAAAAAAAAAAAAATAGGCGCATGCATGAGTCATTCTGCCTTTGTGCAGAATGATGCAGTGATATTACAGACTGGCTCTAACTACGAGGCCCAGGTTTTAGGGCTTCAATCTAAAACCAAAGCAACAGTGTCGTTCTGAGCACAAAACTGCAAGAAATGACACAAGGCATTGGAAATCCTGGGCGTCTACGCAACTGAAACTTACATTTTCAACAGAAACTGGTAATTTGCAAAGCTAAGATCTGTCCTAGAGGCTTTAGTGTCATCTTCAGCAATGAAATAAAATCCCTGGCTACTTTTGCAATGAGTTACTTGGTAGTCATTAAGTATTTTTGTCATCAGTATGGAGTAATTTTCCCTTGTGGTTATTGGCTTGCATGTCCCTTTTTATACTTCATTCTTCCATGTGGATTGCTTGCACCTTAGTTTTTTAGAATCAAACTGTTAAAGGGATGAGTGTACCTACTCTTTCCTTACCTGTGAAAAATACTAAATGCCAAAAACATCAAAAGGAAAGAAACTGTGAAGAAGAATGTACACAACTTCGACCTCTCAGAAGACCTTTTCTTTCCCATGCTCAGCTGTTTTGTCATGCAAACAGAATAACAATGTCACAGCCAGATCCTTAACCAATGTAAATAATCCAAAGATTTTCCTCAGCTGAAACAAAAAATTAGTTGTTAAAATGAACATTGTTTTATCTTTTAGATATTTTAGATCGAGGTTTAAAGCAGGAGAAAGGTTTCTAAAGGTATGGTAGGAAATGAAGGATGCCAGATCTGACAGAAAGAAGGTTCTTCTGCTAACCCACTGGATAAGTGGTTACCCAGGAGAAAAATAATAATCCTTGAACTCTTTGGAGCTGTAAAAATAATAAAGGATAGTTGAAACACACAGTATGAAAATTATGTAAACGAGAAGGGAATACATTGAAAAGTGTGCCGGTCTCTTTATTTTTCCCAGAGAACTATGTGAATATCTGGGTAATTTGCCCACTCGGGAGTATAGGCTGTGTAGCTCTGGAGAATGCGTGCGTGAAAAGAGTGAAAATATTAGTTAGAGAGAGATAAATTATGAGCAGAATGAGAAGGCGTGTACTTTCTGTATATGGAGGACTATAGTGTGTAAGTCTAGCAGATGCCACCGTGTAATGTAGTCTAACTTGCCATACCTAAGAGATAATGGAATTTCACCAAGTTGTGTCTATAATGAGCCCAAGAATTGAGATTTTACTGTAGTATAACTTCCAAAAAGGCATCCATCTTAATGTGGAGATGCAAGAGATGGACGTTCCATCATTTCTTGTATATTTAATCACCCTCACTGTTAAAAAACATGTGCTTCATTTCCAGTTTTAATTTGTCTGGCTTTAATTTCCAGCCATTGGTTAATTTTATCCACTTGTCTCCTACATTCAGTGTGAAAAAAATTGGTGCATGTCAAATTGAGAAATATGTGAAAAATATGGGTGTTAATAACAGCATTCATGCACAACATTGGACTGAGAACTGTGGTGGCATGTCTGCATGTCTCCAGCATAATCCCCTGTTTTCACTCACTACATCTTTTTGAAACATGAGCATTTTGGACTGAAATCCTGCTCGTTCCCTCATAAAAATGAATCTTCTTGAGCAGGTCTGAGCAGAATGCTGGCAGCTCTTGCTGAATTATGGAGGAACGATTAGAAGAAAGAGTTTTCCCCCCAACTGCCCCCCACCATTTACCACATTTTTAGATATGACTTGAACAAAATACAGCTGACGTTTGACACACGAAGCTTGACAGAAGCAAGATCCTCTGGAAGCATGTGCATTTGTTATGTTTTTTTGAGGTGAATATCGATCAGTTATTTATATCCACACCTTGAAGTGTGCCTATCATAACACAAATTAAATGAACAATAAAAAAAATGAAAAACATAGGCAATCATAAAAAAAATGGGACCGAATATCAACAGTGACACAAAGAGCACTCCCCAGTGGGTATTATAACAGAGCCCATCCTCAACCCACCCATCCTTTCAGGAAAAGCCTGGATAAATAGAAAAGCTTTCTAAGAGTGCAGAAGACCAACAAATGCAGCTTCTATAGACTGAGTCTGGCAACGAAATTTGTCATCAAGGACGTTGTACTGACGTCCTCCATCTGCCATCAGTTTGGAGATATACAAGTCAACAGATGTCACTTCAGCTGCTGTGGTGTTAGGTAATGAAGGGTGGTCTTAGAAGTAGGTTAAGTTGCAAGTGAAGGTGCAGCAGTTTGATACAGGGTGAATGATCTAATTTCTTGGGGTGGACCAGAGAGAAAATCAATCTGTGATAAATGTAAAGGCTTCTAGATAAGAAAGATGTGTGCGAAAGAGCTTGCTGAATAGGTGCAGTTGCATCTAATTGAGGTACGTGTTGGGAGAGCAGTACTATGAATGCAAGGTGTTTTTGCAGGCAGGAGAAAGGGAAGACAGATTGGCATTCAAGTGAATTACGGGGGAAAGAAGAGGCAGATCTGGGCTGCCTGTTTAAGTTAAAAATCTAGTCTTAATGGCTTTTGTTCTGTTTGGAAATTTTTCACATATTTCAGATAGCACCCTTGAAGTGGAATCAAAGCTCAGATCCACAGCTTTTCTTTCTCCCTCCCTCCTCTAGAATAGAGTAGTGTGATCCAACTTAAATTAGGTGTTATTTTTGTACCCCTGTGAAAAATGAAAAAGAATTTAGATTCATCAGGTTTAGCTTACAACTCACTGAAGGCAGGTAGTGCTACAAATTATTAAATTTCTCTTTAATCAGAATACACACTGTTTATAACAGGGGCCAGATATTCCCTTGTCTTTATAAAATGCCTACTGTGGCAAGCCTCTGAGCTTGATCAGGAAATTTCAGTGCTGTCATAATTCAAACAATAATAATAATGTAGTAGTACTGGGCAAGAAGCTCTAAAACTAAAGTGCCTCGGATAATGTTTGGACTGATTTGCAGTTTCAAGTGCAAACCAGTTGAAACTGGATTGTATGAAATGGTTTCAGTCCTGTAATCATGCTAGCTATTACTAAGTTTCTTTCTGTGTTATAACTTTATCTAAACTCAATATCAAAATTCAAAGGGTGCCAAATCTCTCTGAAGAAGTTCTGAGGCAGATGGCCTCATCACCTATATTCCCAGTCCAGCAGAGTAATTTTCCACTCTAAGCTGTAGGGTCCCCACATTCAGTTTGAGGGTAATGTTTTAGACTTACTGAAATGATCAGGAGATATATTGTTGACTTCAACAGGTTTGGGATTTCAGTCCTGGAGATATAAAATTGTCCTGCCTGCCCAACAGGCCAGAATGTCGCTTGTTACTTGTAATCCCTACCTAGCGTGGAGGGAAATGTCCTCTCACGTAGATGCAATGCTGAGTCTCCTGTACTAGTGTTATGCTGCATGGGAAGTATGATAGAGTCAGCACTAATGCTTTGCCAGAACAATTTATCAATAATGCACAGAGCTTACACTGCTTTTTCTCATGTCAGAAACATAGAGAAGGTAACAAGAGAAGAACCCAACGCTCTGCTTTTTTTTTTTTTTTTTTTTTTT
>VYXH01002575.1:83521-94567 GCA_013397275.1 Burhinus bistriatus | reverse complement strand
TTTTTTTTTTTTTTTTGATGTCATTTAGACCAAAAGTCTGTTATCTTTGGTAACAAGGTGTAGAATGATTTCCAAGTCATCTTCTTTTAATCTGAATATTCAATAACAGGTGTTGTGTATCAGAAAGCTTGGCATACCTCTTTGAGAGCATGCTGTGCTGACTGCAGAGGGAGACTGGCCTGCAAAGACTTTGAACAGTTATACAGAAGATAACAAATGGATATAAGTTTAGTTTAATTTAGTTGTGGGGTGTTTATACATGCTGGGCAGAAAGGCTGTTCTCCAAGGGTGGAGAAACAACTCAGACCAGCGTGGATCATCAGATTTCCATTTGTCTGATATACAGAGCTGAAGAGTTGGATTCATACTTCATTATTTGTTTACTCTTGGTCTAAAGAATGTCAAAAGATGTAAGCAAGCGGAAGACAAGCTCTGAAGAACTCCCCAATTGATTTTGCTTGTGACAGGTAGCTAGGGAGAGCTGTAACAGTGGGAGAAGTGGGGGTCAGTCTTCTTGTGATCTAAAATGAATCAGTGTACAGTGGAGGGTGCATGAATTCATGTGTCTGCCTGTTGGTTTACTTTCTATGTGAAATCAGTTTGACACCATAAGCATCAGGGGAGGAGGAGGTGGCTGCTTAGATAACTAAGGAAAAGAGAGTGATGTGCAAGCTGAGTTAGGGTGAACAAACCTAGTGCATGAAGATTGAGAGAATTATGGGAGGAACACCATAGTCAGAAGAGCACACTTTTCATGGGCAGAAATGGTATTTGCCTAATTCACACTATCTTTCCTATGACTGAATTTCTCATGGAAAGTCAATGGCAGTTAGAGCGACTATGTTGAATTGTTTCGTAAACGATCCTGCTGTCAGTTTGCGCACAGCATGCTTGTTAGCCTGTTAATTAACAGAGCCAACCTGAACCTGCATTTTCAACCTACTCTACTGTCAATCTGTGGCTACTGAGGTCCACTCCAGCAAAGCTTGTATTTCTGAGGCAAGAAAAACAGCCTGCAGAAGTACAATCTGGGAAGCGGTGTTAACATAATTGTAAAGAAAATACGATACAGATCTATAAAATACTATCAGATGTTGATATGACTATTTCCAGATTATTGGGGATGTTTCATGGATCTGTGCTGGTGAACAGGATTGAATACTCAAGGTGATCCTCATGGGTGGAGCCCATATACTTGCTTGCTGTAAGAAACTGCTGTGGTATGCAGCAAGGCAGTGGATATACTTAAAAGGATATTGAGAGAGTTTGTCAGCTTTCTTAACAGATGATCTGTGTGATAAGTGTCCAAGGACAGGAAATACATATCTGTTTTCATTTGACTTATTTAATGGGTACCATTTGGTGGGAGTTTTTTGCTTAGGTTATTTTTTTTTTTTCCTTTTTTAGTTTTCTGAGCAACTAGTGGTTTAAAAAAGGCATTTTAAAGAGTCTTTTCAAAGCGGTTGTTCTCCTTGTTGTGTAGGAGTGTTCTGTGTGGGTATAGGGAGCAGGATAAACTTCATCCTCCTGTGGTCTCACTGCAAAGACAAATCCTAAGCCATAGGCGCTGGGAATCGACTCAGTCATGGCCGTTATCCAGCTGCCATGGGCTAAGAGCAGCGTGCCCTCTCCTGAGCCCTTATATTTGGAGTTCAGAGCTAAAAAGATCATAGGCTTCTTGCAGCCAGAACATTTACTAACAAGTGAGCTTTCTGTGGTCAGTTTGCTAATGCAGTTTTCTTCCAGAGACTCTTTCTTCTGCAAATTAAAGACCTCATTGGTTTATGTCCTGGTTTATTGTATTCATATGCTTTCTGTTCTAGACCTAAATGAAATGTTGATCCCCCTTTAAATTGCTTACAAATGACAGGAAGTGTTTTTCCTTGCCTTCCCTGCGTCACCTCTAATGTTTTTAATTCATCCTCTTCCTTTCTTCCTCTTCCCCCTACTGTGATCCTTCATGCCTGTGCTGCTCATGGGTTTTACCCTCTTTGAGGGGAGCTGTTTCTACAAAGAAAAGGTTGCAAGCTCTTGAAGTGGACCATGAAAGCAGCAAATCATTCCTTCATGCACTGAGGCCAAGAAAAGTTGCGTGGGATGAAAATGCTGTTTCAGGTCTGGCAAGTGGCTTGGCCATGTTGGGTTTTTAACTTCCATTTTTAATTTCTGAAGGAAAATTTGGATAATTGAATCTCTGCTGAACTTATACTTCCACCCTTCTTTCAGCAAAGGAGGAAAGCAGTACCAGAACAAGGCAGTGGGAGAGGCTGGGACCCAAAGAGTCTGATTTATGACTAAATAAAAGTGGTTTAGTTGCTTTTAATGTTAAAATATTCCTTGAAATGCAAGCTTAACTGTGCTTGTTTTTACTTGCTTCAGAGCTCTTTTTTCTCGATGTGCATTGCTGTACAGCTAACTTAAATGGGTGACTACATAAGGAAGGATGACTTCTTAACCATCACATATGAGACCATTGCAAAGTAAATGAATGCCCTGACTGGGTCTGGCACATGTTAGCTTCCTATTTCACTTTCCCTGCAAAAAAAGATAAGAGGAATGCAGGCCTTTCCCTTTATCTCACCCAGTAATAATGCATCTCAGCAAAGATTTGAATGGGATGCAGGATTATTAGGATTGTAATGTCTTGCTTTCCTTTTCAAGTAGGATGAAACTAAATGTAATCATCTGTTGGGTCAGATAAACACAATGGCTTCTCAGCTGTAGGCTTTCATCACAGCAGCAATCTTGTATGATTTGGCCTGGCAGGGCTCCGGGCTCACAAAAATTTTGTAGGTGTCAGATGTTCGGCACTCAGAACTGAGCATTGAGAGCTCTTGTCTTATTTGTGTCCCCCTGCTTTCTAGTCTTTCAGTTTTGGAATACTGCCACCCTTTTAAGCATGTGACATTTAGAGGAGGCTAATGAAAAGCTGCTTGGCTAAATCCAATTCCAGTTACGCGGGCTTGAGCGATAGTCTGCTCAAACACTGTTGTGTGCATTCTGGCAGGATCATGGTGCAGTCTAGCAGGATGTTTGCTCAGCTACAGAGCCTGGGCTTTTATGGTCTTGGTATTTTCTAGGAGCCAACTGACAGTGTGGTGTGGCTGCTGCCTTCACTATGACTATTTTGTCAAGTTAATTTCTGAAAAAGAAAACAAAACCAAGCTTTGAAACTACGTATTTCAACTTGACAGGTTATTGTATAAACCTCATATAGAGCAGCTAGTACAGCCATGCCCGTTGTGCTCTGGTCAACTGCTTTTTGTAATTTTTCAGTTACAGTGCCCTATATGCTATAGTCCCTTTGTTTCCCTAACTCTAATGCTCTGTTGCAGGCTGTCCTACCAGAGAAATGATGACGATGAGGAAGAAGCTGCCAGAGAACGCCGCCGACGGGCTCGACAGGAGAGGCTGCGGCAAAAGGAAGAAGGAGATCTATCAGGAGACGTAACAGAGAAATCAGAAGTGAACGCCCAAAACAGGTAAAATTCTGATGTTTTTTACTGACAAGTCAACAGTAACTTTTGTTCAGAGAAGAGAAGTATCTTGAAGAGATCTCTTTTGCTATATAAATTTTAAACACCAGGTTTGGCCATCCTTGCTCTGAAGAGGACCTAAGTCCGTGAGGAGCACCACTGGCTATGTCTACACAATGGGGTGGGAGCATCACTGAAGCTGGGCTTGAGGCCAAGCTCAAGACCCATTACCAGGGTGTCCTCACGGCTGTCTGTGGGTAACTCAGCTGGGGCTCATGGAGTGAAATACCTCTGATGCATCCTGCTGTCAGATTCCCTCAGGCATGACTGTGTCTGGCCTCACAAGCCTCCACATCTTTTGTCCTGCTTATAGGGGCCATGGTGTCATGGGGCCAAGGCACATGGGATTGGTGAGCACCTGGGCCTCAAGCTGCAGCTGAAATGTGCCTTCAAGGTGCTGTGTATGAGCACTAGACCTCAGCCCTCACCTGCCATTGTCAGGGTCGTACAGCTGTAATAAACAGCAGAAAACTTACGGAGTGAGGCGTCACTTCTCACAAATTGAGTGGGCAGAGCTGTCCTTCCAGTCTGTCCATCATTTATTCGGTTTCACATAGTCACAAATAATATATCCAGATTTCCAGTAGCCATAACACAATTGATAGAAAAGACCAGAAATAAACATTGTAATATCAAGCTCATAGATACTGAGCACAAGTAGCCTTCTATTAAAGACAAGGAGAATGGATATAGGTAGCAAAACAGCAACATTTGTGGTTGTAGATCATAGTATTTTTCCACAATAGAGGGGGGGAAAAGCTAGAAAGAGGGAAGAAACCTGCACACAGGAGAATTAAACAGCTGAATTTTGAAGGAGTCAAAAACCACCCAGGGACTGAGAGTGAGATCCAGTCGTGATACCTACAGGTGTAGAATAACATGTGTTAAATTAGGTGCTCTGCTCACTCCATTTTCTATCAGATTATTGTCCCTGTACAGAAAATCACAACCTCACTGCACCCTTAATTGCCAGGCTACCCCATAATGGACTGTATCTGTGGATATTGTTGCTGAACAGGAGTAGCTTCATGTTGCTAGAGAAGTTTACTGAAGTCAGAAAGTATCTTGCTTGTGTAGCATCTTCAAAAATTTTGCCTGGTGGCAAGACTGTGTATGAGATATGTACACCTCAGGCCAAGCTGAAGGGGGCCTTAAAGCAAGCTAAGGTCTTCCAAGAATTCTGATGCCAAGTGCCGAGGAAGAGGATGAATTTTTCAGGGCTGTTCATATTTCAGCTGCTCCAAGTGTCAGGGACCGTTCCAGTGCTTACTGAGATCAGTAAGGTTCCTGGGGACTTCAGAAGCTGTTGGAGCTCGCCTAGAAGGGAATATTTCCAGACTCTGTCATTGTGAAACACCGCAGTCCTATACGTGTAGAAATACCAAAATTAATCCCCAGAACCATTTTGCTAAATTTTTAAGTATGCAACCTGTTGTGTTTTCAAACCATGGAATGGTGTTACAACAGACTTTTTTCCTAGAAACAGCTAAGTGCATACGTTGTTAGAAAGACTTTTTTTTTTTTTTTAATGCAAAATTATCACTTTTATGTAGTGTGGCAGAAGAGGAAACCAAGCGTACTACAACCACAGGGGGAACAGACGATGAAGCTGCGTTGTTGGAGAGACTGGCAAGACGGGAGGAGAGACGCCAAAAACGTCTACAGGAAGCCCTGGAACGTCAAAAGGAATTTGACCCCACGATCACAGATGGGAGCTTGTCACTGTCCAGCAGGAGAGAAGTAAACAATGTGGAAGAAAATGAGACCACGGGGAAAGAGGAAAAGGCTGAAACACGCCGAGGACGCTATGAGATTGAGGAAACGGAAACGGTTACCAAATCATACCAAAGGAACAACTGGAGGCAAGATGGAGAAGAGGAGGAAAAAAACCAAGAAAAAGACAAGGAGGAGGTACAGGAGGAGAAATCAAAGGAGGTCCCCATAGAGGAAAATCAGGTAGATGTGACAGCAGAAAAATCCACAGATAAAGAAGAGGTAGTAGAAACAAAAAATCTAGCTATAAATGCAGAGGAACACAAAGCAGAGAATGATACAAATGTGCTAGAAGGGGAGCAGAGTATAACTGATGCTGTAGATAAAGAGAATCTTAGGGATGAGGAAAAGGCTGAGGAAGAAAGGAAGAAAGCAGAAGAAAGGGAGAAACTTGAGGCAGAAGAAAGGGAGAGGTTAAAAGCAGAGGAAGAAAAGAAGGCAGCTGAGGAAAAACAGAAAGCAGAGGAGGAGAAGAGGGCAGCTGAGGAAAGAGAGAGGGCTAAGGCAGAAGAGGAGAAGAGGGCAGCTGAGGAAAGACAAAGGGCTAAGGCAGAAGAGGAGAAGAGGGCAGCGGAGGAAAAACAAAGGGCTAAGGCAGAAGAGGAGAAGAGGGCAGCTGAGGAAAGACAAAGGGCTAAGGCAGAAGAGGAGAAGAGGGCAGCTGAGGAAAGACAAAGGGCTAAGGCAGAAGAGGAGAAGAGGGCAGCTGAGGAAAGACAAAGGGCTAAGGCAGAAGAGGAGAAGGGGGCAGCTGAGGAAAGACAAAGGGCTAAGGCAGAAGAGGAGAAGAGGGAAGCTGAGGAAAGACAAAGGGCTAAGGCAGAAGAGGAGAAGAGGGCAGCTGAGGAAAGACAAAGGGCTAAGGCAGAAGAGGAGAAGAGGGCAGCTGAAGAAAAAGCTAAGCTAGAAGCAGAGAAATTAAAGGAAAAGCAAAAGATGGAAAAACAGAAAATAGAAGATAAACAGGTAAAAGAGAAGAAAGTACAAGAGGAAAAACCTCAAGCAGCTTTCCTAAGAAAACAGGTACAGTAAACATTTTGCACCAAAATAAGACACCTGTGGTTTGTGAGAACTGTAATGCAAGAAAAAAAAAAGATTGAATTGGCATTTCCTCACAGATCTATTCCTGCATTGAAATGACTAATACTCATACTCTCTCTCTTGCTCTCTCTTTTTTAAAATAAAGCTTCTGACTTCTGCTTACCAATAATGCAGTGCACAATATGCCAGACCTCACTCCATTGTTCAAAGAAAACCTTGCATGTTCACACCTCTGCATGTTTTTTTGCTGCCTTTTTTCTCAGCAGCTATAAACTGGCCTAATGCAGTAACACATGAGGTAGAGGCAGACACATCTTGTCACAAAATATTGTAAGCACCTGGTCAACTGTATGAGGAACGTGTGTGTTAAATGCAATCACAAGAGAGGGCTTTCTGCTGGGACATGTGAGCATGATGCCACGCAAGGGAGAAAGGCCCAGATGGGGGAATGGGAGCATTTGGAGAGGGTTGAGGGAGCACAACTGCACACGGAGATGTGGGCACAGCAGCATATGATGGAGATGTGGCTGCACACAGGACTGGTACATGAACACAATGTGACAAAACAAAAATGCAAACAGATGCCATGTTTTCATATTAAAAATTAAAAACCCAAAAACAAAGGGGGAAGAAAAAGAGGTTAAAGTGGAAGCTAAAAAGGAAAAGTTACCAGACGAGAAGCTCCAACCTACCTCCAAAAAAGATCAGGTAACTTGTAAAGCATTAATTTAGACATTGTAGGAAAAGTTGAGATAATAAAATAAATAAGAGACCTATAACTGAAAGTTGCTTGTTCAGCAGAGTACTTAAGCATATGCTTTACTTCAAGAAGGTGGGTAATCTTGCTGAAATAAATAGAGACGAAACTACTTATGTACTTAAAATGAAGCAAATGCTTAAGTATTTTGTTCTTCTGGGGCTTTAGAACCCAGTCGTGTTTGTCTTAGAACAAATGTTTCAGGAAACTCAATTCAGTCAATAATGCAAGGATGGTTTGCACTCTAGGGATGAATTTTCCAGGATTGTATCAACTAATTGCCCTTCCCTGGTTTCCTCCCACTTTACTATGAACTTTTTCCCTATGACTGAGACCTACTCTTACAATAATAACAATAATAATAATAATAATCTAGGCCCTTTGGCCACCTGACTGCCTTAACTAATAATTTTCCCCAAAACTCAATGCCCCATGATATAAACTGTGCATACCCAAGATTCTTCTTTTGTTTTAAAGAGAAAATCTGCAAAATTTACTGCATTGCATTTCCACTGTAAACACAGGAGCTGGTGCCATGGTGTTTTACTGTACGGTAAGTAAATAAGGTTTGGGGACCGTTTACTCTTCAGGTTACAGCTGGACACAGGAAGCCATGTTCAATGTTGTGTAGCCACTGTGCTTTTGGTTCAATGCAGCAGGTATCAAAATAGTCCCTAATTCTAATCAGACATCAAGGCTGATCAGGGCCATGGAGGTTTGGACCCATTTGGGTTCAGCCAGGTCTGTGTGGCTTAAAGGGAACCACAGCACAGTGATCTAGTAACAGGCAGCTGGCCACCCATCCAGCTGCTTGGGAGTACTGAGGGTTGTAGAGGGTCCAGTCCAGGGTCCTTAAGTGTTAGATTAATTCGAAACATACTGTAGATGCTTAGCTCACCCTCAGAAAGCGATGAAGGCAAATCATGTCACAAGGTTTTATGTCCAGTTGCCTGGCTTGATCATCCAAGGTATCATACTTTGAGTAAGGTACACGTGAGATTGAAAAGGCAAATGAAGTGATGAAGATGGTTAGAAGAAAGGTTCCTAATGAACAGGGAGAGACATTGGCAATATTAGAATAAGTTAATCTAGAAAGGGGAAGAGTTAAATGAGACCTAATGGAGATGCGTCAGAGTAGTGCACTAGAAAAACTAAACAATCACTCTACTCTAAATGAACCCAACTGCAAAAGCAAAGAGCTGTGCAAAAAATAAGGAATGCTTTGTATTAAGAGTTCTTCATAAGACAGAATCAGCTTGTTATATTCACTGTTGCACAGAATCTTTGAATATTACAAGTAAATGTAAAAAGGAGGCCGGAACTGACCACGTAACTGATTTGGGGGGGTACTTGAGAAACAGTCGTCCTGCTTGTGTTTATGTGGAGCTCATGCAACTCTCACTGGAGCTCTCATCGTGCTTTTAAACCATAGCCACAGGGCTAGATTATTCCAGGAAATTGCTAAGACTTTTAAAAGTGACTTGTGATTTTAATACTTCCATTTTTGGATGCTCAAGCTGAGACAATTTAATAGAGTCCCATGTTTAGTGTAATCCTGAATAACCATCCACTGAAAGGTAAATCTTTTGCATGTGTATCAAGCTGAGCATTCAAAGTGCTTTGTTCAGTTTTGAAAATCTCAGTTGTTGCTTCTTGGCATGTGAAAAAGAATTGACAATCTCAGACTCCAAACCAAGTCATGATCAGGCTCCCATCTCCACTCCTCACCCCACTTCAAGGACATACAATTTCAACGAGGTTTATTTTTGAACCATATGTGCAGTTAAGAGGATGGCAGTATATCATGAACAAGATCCTGAAGGAATACAATGTGTCTACATAACCAAATTTTGCTTTTGCAGTTGTGCAACACAAGCACATGTCCTTTCTTAATGTGACCAAAATCTGGCCCTCAAAGTTTAGTTTTTGATCAAATTAGCAAGCAAAATCTGTCTCTTTTTCTGAACTGCCCTGCAATTTTTGGTTCTCAAAAGTGGCCTGGAAAGTTCATAAGAACAAGCTTTCTCATGATGCGAGACTCCTGGTATTTCCTGCTTCCAGTTTGGCTAGACATGCCGCAACAGTTGCTTTTCTCATGGTATTTGGGTATGGTAGTTGGCTCTAAATGGAAGCCCTAGACCTAGATGCCCGCAGCTTTTAAGTCACCAAGTAACTAAGCCCAAATAAGGAATCAAATTTGTCAAATGGCCACAACCTCAGTAACAGATTCACTGTGGTCTGAAGGTGTTCAAACTCTAGATTTAGAAATCTCAACTCTCAAATATTAGCATAACATCCTAACAGGAAAAAAGCAGTGTACAGAGTGATAAAAATATAAATAAATAAAGCTGGAAATTAGCTAAACATGCTTTTGGTCGTGTTCTATCTTGACTTGATGGTCAAGATTTGTGAGAGCATGTGAACTGTTTTCAGTTCAGGTAATAACACCTGTCTACTTCAACTAGAGTCACTGTAGTCCCTTTTACTAAATTCAGCAGAAGCTAAATTAGCCTGTAATTTAGGGAAGCACCAAGACAAGGGTTTTCTGTTGCCTGCCTTTGGAATGAGACCTAATGGTTTCTGCTTCTGTGCTAATCAATCTCTGTTTTGGCATTAAAATTAGTAAGAGAAAGATTGGTCCCAAAAGCTGTGAAATGTTTCTGTCATATCTTGTTTTATCATCTTTTTGAATAAAGAGGCCAAACTGTATTAATGGTTTTCTCAAATGCAGACACATTACCATAAATCCTACTGGCTTCTGAAATGCTATTTCCTAACCTATTATTTTTTAAACTATACTGTTTTAATATTAGTTTTCTCAGTGATTTCAATTAAGATGTAAGAGATATGACCCTCCCCCGTGGACTTCAATACATCAGGCAGCTGGAAGTATTGGCTTTTTAATGAGACTTAGAAAGATCTTGATGAAAATCTCAGCAAAGGAAATCCTATGCTCTCAAGATCCCAACACAGACATCCTGGCATGCAAAATCTTGCAACAATCTACATCGCTGGTTTCAGTATCACCCTGACTGGGACTGAAGGGTTAGGAGACTGCTGACAGGCAGCACAGATTTTTGCTGTGAACATGATCGCTAGCTACAATCTTGCCCAGATTTGGGGGCACCCAAAAGATGTTACTGTCTGATGGCATTCATTAAGCTCAATGAATAGCCCTGGTTGTCTCAGCCCAGCTCCTAGAAAATAGAAAACCATTCCTTGAGGCTGCTAGTAATAATGGCCCTGTTTGCTAGCAGTAACAACATCATGGCCAAAGAATGCACGGTCATGGAAACTGAACTCCCCTCTTGTCCGTCAGGGTGCTTCTGCCAGGTCGTGGCTAAAGCCCGTTGGCAGGAGAGGGTGGGGAAAGTCTGCACTGCCACTGCCTGCTCTCAGGACAGAGCAAATGCCTCTGTGGGTTGTGTCCAACATCCCTCACCAGTGGCAAATTTGCCAGAGTAGTTTAACCACCTGGTACTCACTTGTAGTGTGTGCCACCTTGGCATTGTTTGTCGTATCAGTTTCTGTGAGCAAGCAAACTGGCCTCGGGTGAAGTCAGAGGCTGACTTTGGGACTTCACTCAGTGGCTTAATTCAACGCCTAGGGAAGATCTTGACTTTGAAGACTTTGAACTCATCCTTTATTGGTAAAGATATTACATCTCCAGAAGTTCTTCTTTGATGAGGAAGGATAGTAATTTAATTTGATTTGGGGGTAGATGTGTGTATTAGTTTTTCATTTCAAGGTGCAGCTTGGAACGCTGTAAAAGCAGTTGTGTTGCAGACAGGTCTGTTATGGAAGTGCTTTCTCTTTCCAGTTAGCAAATGGGATGGCAACAGGTTTCCAAGGCACAAAAGAGGTCTTCATAAGAATTTTTAACAGAATGTATTTCTTGCCTGCCAGCTAGAATCTTTCTCCAACAGGGTAGAGCTGGGG
>VYXH01002575.1:57720-83504 GCA_013397275.1 Burhinus bistriatus | reverse complement strand
AAAAAAAAAAGAAAATATTTTGGAGATAAATGTTTCATCTGCTGCTGTTGAAAGTTTATTTAGGCTGAAAGTCTAACTAACTGAGTGGGAGTAATTCTACCTGACGATAAAGAATTTAAATCAGTCCATATCCTCCTCCTCTTACTAGCATCTAGCCATGACTCAGCATGTTGGGATCAGGCCATCTGTGGTATTGATAAATACTTGAAGCTCTTAACTCTGAAGGAGTACTGGAGAGTGAAATCCGTGCACTAAATATACTTGATTACTCTTAAGAATTATAGGACAAAGCTTTGTAAGGATAGAGGGAATTTTTGCTATAGTGTTTCCGGAGAGAACGTTTACTTCTTCATAGGATTAAATATTCATGTCTGATAACACCATCCATGACCAGCCCCTGGTAGGATTGTGCTTTTTGTCAGTGTAAGTTTTACTCTGACCTAAAGACAATTTTGTGTTTTGACCATTATTCTTGCAATACTGAAGTGTCCATCTGCTACAACAGGGAGAAAGAGTGTGAACTTTGTGGAGCAAACTCAACTATTAGTGAACTTTATGTGTTATTTTTATTGCTCCAGTGCCCTAAACCTTGTATCAAGAATGTATCAACAAGCCCAGTCCCAAAGAGTTTGGAACCCAGAATCTTAATAGGCAACAGGTGAATGATGCTGCAGTGGGAGGGAAGAGGGTTGGGGTGCCTCAGTGGGGTGCAGTTGCAGAATGAAGCAAGTGGTAGCATAGTCCCACGCAAACTTTCACTGAAGACTGATAATTTTATTCAAGATGTTTTCATCTTGACTTCAGATCAGGACAGCAGAGTGGTGGCTGGTCACAGTTTAGAGCTTTACAGACTACTTCTGCCATAAAGCACATAAACATTTTGAAGACAGTTGCTTAGTTAATCATTAATACCAAGAAATCTCTGTTCCTCAGCTGCTGTTTAGAATGCTTCATTGTGACTTCTTTTTTTGTTGTTGTTTTTTCTTTCTTGTTTTTTTTTTTTTTTGTTTTGGTTTGGTTTGGTTTGGTTTTTTCTATGATTTACGGTATGTCCTGAGCAGGTAAAAGATGACAAGGATAAAGGAAAAGCACCCAAAGAGGAAATGAAAAGTATCTGGGATCGTAAGAAGGGAGTTCCTGAACAAAAGGCACAGAACGGAGAACGTGAAATCACTGCCCCAAAACTTAAATCTACAGAGAATACTTTTGGGTAAGTTCCACGTGAGCATTGGGCTTGCTTATGTTATAGCAGAGCAGGGGACCTTTTCTGGGTCTCTGCTTAATAGCCTCATAGCAGCTGAGTAGAAGACTTGGGTTGGCAACATCAGCAGAGGCTCTAGCATTTATTGGGTTATAGGTATGAATTAAGGCTCTTGGCCTGTTTTCTAACGAACTGCCCCCACATTGTTGCAGTAACAAAAGGAAGTACAAAAAGCAGATGTAAATAGCCTTGCTCCCTTGGTAGAGACAAGTGGCTTATTTTTGCTCTGCTGGGGCAGACAACGACATTTATTTCAAATATCTGCACAGAGGCCAATAATGACAACAGCCCAGATTTTGTTCGTTAATTTTTTCAGTCAGATCTCAACCTTTCCTGAAGTAACCTATTTCCAATTACCCACCTGCTTTTAATCAGGCTCTGCATATTCGTATGGAGCACGATCCAGTTGGTACTCTTGAAAGAGCTGCCCTCTTGATTTCAAGGCAAACTTGAAATTAATGCCTTCCCCATAAAAGTGATTTTTCAGTTAAATGAAAACCTCTCCTAGCCAAAATGTTCTCATTTTTTTCTTTTTATAAACTGCATCACAGTTTGATTTTTATTTTTCTTTTCAAGGAAATATTGGCCTTATGGCTATTTTGGGAAATTCAGTGAAGGTAACAAATTTCTAGTGAAAAATTTATGAAAAAAGGATTGTGCCTGCTAAAAGGAGGGAATACATGAAGCAGAGTAGAAGTTCTCCCTTTTAGCAGAAAACCAGGAATGAATAAGTTAGAAATAATTTTTTTTTTCCTTTTGCACCTCTCTTTCTCTTTTACATCGACATAGGCAAAGAAAAGGTTAAGCTCTCCAGGCACTTTGAGAAATCTGTGCATGGCAGATGGGATTTGCTGTTGTATCTCAGCATTCCGCTCGTGATTCTTCCGGGAAAATCAAACTTTCTCAAAATAAAATGCAGTTCAAAAGTCCCTGGAGACACCCTGACCTAAGGCCAAAAGACAGACAGAGATGGAGATGGAATAGCAGGAAGTCAGCCTTGCTCAGAACTGTCCTGCTTCATGACTTGGGTCACATCATCAATAACATGAGAATGGTTTTCTAAAAATATTTTTGTGGTGTTTTCATTTGCTTTACTTCCTGTGGGAGACAGGCCTTAGTGGCAACATGCAGATTTGAGTTTCCACTCCTTTTTTTTCTTTTTTTTTTTTTTTCTTTTTTTTCTGTTTTTCTTCTACTGTTTCCCAAATCTGGGAAGAAGCCTGGTTAATAACCTTTTATCACCTGAGTAGAAGACTTGGGTTGGCAACATCAGCAGAGGCTCTAGCGTTCTTTGGGTTGTTAGGTATGAATTAAGGCTCTTGGCCTATTTTTTAATGAACTGCCCCCACATTGTTGGGCTTTGTTTGGAACTATCTTTCTTCATGCTTTTACATGAACATATCAGATACTACTTAGGAAGCATGTAACTTGGCTAACTCTCAGTGGTGAGGACTGAGGATAAAATAGGGTAGTGGAGGCTGAAGAAAGATTTTATCTGTGTCTTGTTTATCTACATCAGTCAGTAAGAGAAATACAGAATAAACCCCATTTTATGGCTTCCCCTTCCCATCTCCCCTCCCACCTACCTTCCTCCCTATTCTAATACAGGACTGCAAAAGTCCTAAATATGATGTAACATGTTTTTTCACATTGTTTTGACATTTTTTGCTCCCACAAACCACTTCTTTCCTTTTCCTCCTTGTCTGAAAGCTGGCAACCAACTTAGTTTCTTAGCACCAAAGAGGTGCTTATGAAACTCTTCCTCCACCCAGAATCTCAATACTAATTTCCCAACAGCAGGGAACAGAGATTCCCAGAATCTGTTGAAAAACAGAGGAGCTTGGGAGGTGGAGGAAAATAAGGAGAATTACTGCCAGTTTATTGTTTGCTATTTTGGATTACGCAGAACCAGTAGGGGAAGTCCTGTGAGCTGCATGAGAAGAATATAAGCTAGAAACTTTAAATGTCCTTCTTTATAAGGAGTACAAAACAGTTACCCGAGGTCTCCAAACAAAAATGTTGAGACTAGATTCGGCCTTTGGCTTTTATCAGTTGAAGGCTGAGAGTAACTGTTAATTTCATTGAGGCACTAAAGTCACTGAGGACTAACCTTTCTTTTGTGCTGATGGAAAAGAGAGTGGCTATTTATTAAGCGAATCTTGGCAAATGTTGTGTTCGTAGTTCTCTTAATTCTCAGGGCTGAGTCTTTACCTTGCCAGGGATATCATTATGTCTATCATAAGTGACCTCTTGCGTCTTCTTTGGCCTGAAGCTTCAGGTCTGGGTGGGCTGGCAACACAGACTTCACACACTAAGAGGCCAAAAAAAAAAAAAAAAAAGAGGTTCCTGGGATGTTTGCTATAGAGGCTACAACCTTGCAATGAAGCAGAAAAGCCTTAAAATAGCACGGGATTTCTCATGGCCTGTGCAGGATAGATACACTGGATCCTTAGAAATACTTGGTGCAGGCTTGTCCAACATTTTGGGTTCTCAATACCTCTACAAACTGAATCAGAGGTATTTGAGGCTGGACACCCAAAATCATACCACACACTTCAGGTATTGGTCCTCACTTTTTTTTTAATGGGCTAAATGAAATTTCAAATAAAGTTCCCAGTGTTTTCTCACAATGCTTTAGTTAATTATATATGTATTTTTTGTTAAAAAAGCATGAGTTCCTTTCTTTATTTAGACATCACTACTTGATGCAAGCCCTTATTCATGACCACTTGCATTAACTTGACATTTATGTTGAAGGATGATCTTGTACTTCTACTTTCATGGTTTAAGTGATTCCACTGCAAAACCACATTCAGGCATAGGACCTGGAGCTGAAAAGGACTGTGATGAATTGATACTAGGGAAATATATATTATGCACCTGCAACTCCAGGTTAGAAAATCAGGCATGAGAATGTACTGGGAGTACCTACGTTCACAGACCTCTGGGACACTTTGTTTTCTTTAGCTTTGCTTTGTGATGTTACATTCTTGCATAGAAAAGACTTTCTAAAACCAAGTAAACAAATTGCAAAATAAGCGTCAGGTCCTACCACTTTAGTGTTGAACTTGTACAGATGAATCCACATAATAACGTCAGTTTGGTTATGCTATTTTGCCCTATACTTTTTAATGATACAATTCCTAAATCATGCATGCTGTGCTAGAACCAAATTTCATCAAATTTGGGAAGATCACGTAGGAGCAGAGGACTATGTGTTAGTAGATTCCATTGTGATATTGAAACCACAGATAATTCAGCTCTTGTTCTACAGCCTGTTTTATACAGTTAACTCCATCTAGACAAGGCATCTATCTGAATGAAGAGCAGCTTTGCAGGACTGGGTGTGATTCACTAGATTGCAAATTTATGGTATTTGTTCTTCGTGTTGTCGTCTCTAACAGTTATTGTTATTGTTGGAACGCTTGATTTGTACAACATCTTGTGGTATTATACTCTGCAACACTCTGGTTGCATTAACGAAGTCATTAATATCCAACTTTTTAAAACACCAACAGAACAGACCAGGAAGTTTTTTTAAAAAAATTCTGTAAGTACATTGCCTTTCTGTCTCTTGCGAATAGCACACTGATACCTCTTAGGTACCTATCTCCTTGTCAGCAGTAATATTAAACGCACTCAGGGAGCAGACATTTGTCTAAACACTGGTGTGGTAATTGTTTAACTAGGCGATGCTATCTGCCTCTGTTGAAAGTATGCACTTCACCTATGCAAATTCTTTGGGTTTTTTTTTGGTATTCTTTCTTTCTGTCTCATATATTACAGCTGGTTGGAAAACTTCTGGTTTCTGTGGAAAGTTGCCATTAATAAATAATTTCCAGTTCCTTAATAAAAAGTCATACTTTCCCTGGAAAATGTCAGCAAAAGATCTGATGAACCTTTCTGTTCATGCATGCTGGGACAGTTCAAGTGATAGGTGTTCCAGATGAGATAGGAACTTTTTTAGGTTTTTAAAACACTGTTGAAGCTGTAAGTTTCTCTCCCCTCTGTTGTCTCCTTCTGTTTTCCCCAAGTCAAGTAATTTGTTCTGTCCCCAAAGATGCTTGTCTTTTTCTAGAGTCTTTATAAAAAATATTTGCCTTTGAGAGCAAAGGATTAGTGCATCTCTTATTACACAGAGCATAGCATAATATTTTTGCTATGAGTTTTTTTATGTAAATCTATCTCATTTAAAATCAACAGGGAGGGATTAGTTATGCCTTTCTATTGCTTTGTTTTCTGTATGAAGTATAATATACTTTTAGGAGTGTTTTCTCTGCAGAGCAGAGGTGTGAAACTGTAACAGTTTACTGTATACCATAGAGATGGTGATGAGATATGATATCTCTTGCTGATGTTACATGAGATGCTAAATATTTCAAGCTCAGTTACTAGTTTCTCTTAAAAATGGAGGTGGCCTGAGTTCTCAGGCAGGGTGGTGCACGCAAGCAGATGAGAGACTCCTTTCTCACTGCAGCAGATGGGAGAGGTGCTCCTTGTGGTATCCCAGCCTACTAACTCCTGATGAAAATGTTTTGGGCCTGTTGCAGTTTGCAAGGAGCAGAAGGTTGTATATGGCAATATCTTTGAGTGCCAGGCTCTCATGTTGCTGATGAGCGTGTGGCAGTGGGTGGCTCTGGTCAGGAAGGGAAAACCCATGGTGCACCACCTTGCCTTTCATTTCTTTCCTAGCCGCTCCAGTTTGAAAGGGACTGCAAATGCCGAGGAAGCGAAGCTGGGGTCTCAGGTCGAAGCTGGAAAGCGGCTAGAAGATCAGCGCCGTCGCCGGGGTGAGAATGAGGAATTTGAGAAGCTGAAGGAGAAGCAGCAGGAGGCAGCAGCAGAGCTGGATGAACTGAAGAAAAGGCGAGAAGAGCGCCGGAAAATCCTGGAGGAAGAGGAGCAGAAGAAGAAGCAGGAGGAGGCTGAGAGAAAAGCCAGAGAGGAGGTAAGTGTAAAATATAATGTATTGGACTCTGTTTTTATTCCCTTGTTGGTGCTACTTTACTTCCACCGGTCTTACATTAGTTAATAACTCTTTACAGCAGTGTCTGCACAGAAACTTTTAAGCAATGACGTTGGTGAAGCTGGAGGTCGATGGGTCTGTATTTAACAAAAGGGCAGAATGAGGCCACGGGAGACTGGCTTATATGTGGGGAAGGAGCATGCAACAAGGAAGGCAAGACCAAACCCAAGCATACAGGCCAAAGTGTGCTTCTCCTTCTTGGATCTGATGCTGCTGTGTAGGGAATTGCTGCTGTGACTTTGCTTCAGATTGCACCCTTTACCTGAGCCCTCTGGGTTGTGTGCTCTTCTGGGCATCGCTGTTTCTTAGTGTCTGTCAGGAGATGGTCTGTCGCAACAGACCTTGATTTCAAATATGCTACCCAGCATTAAAATCACTCTGTTTTCTAACCTTTGTATTTAACTGCAGGTATGTCATATTTGATATCAAGTGACCACATCACAGAGATGTTCTAGTGAGGATGCAAGGTAAAACATGCGGTCATGCAGGGTAGAAAGAAACATTACAGTTCTGGCCTCAGGAAAGACAGGGCTCTAATAAATGTCTTCATGAGTCAGGATTTCATCTGTGATAGTTGCAAGTTTCTTATCTTCTTGGGGATGCAAAATTTTGGGGGCAGTGTTACAGCCACAGAGTTCTTAATTTGTTTGGGGTGTCTTTTTGACATTACACAAATTGAATTACAGAGCGCATGTCAAAATTTGTCTGCTGCTAGTGCTAGTGTTATCTATAGTTACAATGGGTTAGATCTCATTAGGAAGATATTCTTGTCTATTTAAATATTGAGTACCCAAGCACATCTGTTTTCTTGTACTTCCACTGCCGAGGGACTCTATAAATAGGATTTCCAAATTTCTGGTACATCGTTTGGGAATCTTAGTTGTTTGGAAAACAAATGGTAGATGGATAATAATAGAATTTGGCAGCTAAATGCCAATTGCTTTAATATACTAAGCTCTTTACTGTAGAACTCAATAGATGCTGAGATTGCAAAATACCTTGCTGGTCAGACCCTGCTGACCAGCGCTCACAATGGTTGTGCTTTGAGGGCTTCTGGTTTGTCTTGTAGTTTATGAAGTAAAAACTCATGTTACCTCTTTAGGGGGAAAACTGTAAGCATTTAATCTTCACTTTTTCAGGCACTTACTGATTTTTCCTTGTGAAGTATTAACCTTGGCACAAGTGCCAGAGTAGATGGACAGAAGAACACTACAAAGATGATACATGAAGATACAGAGAAACTGAATTTGAATATTTTTATAAATATGTTTTTTTCTCTCTTTAAGTGGCACTACATGGCAATAAAACTGGTGACCTCACTATGAGGAGCTAAAGCAGTACAGACTAGCTGTCTTCCCTGCTTCCTTAACACTGTGGTGGATTAGCAGCAATATGTTGCTAGGTTTCAGATAGGTCACTGAACTTTTTTGGCTGGCATAAAAATCTGTTCTTAGAAAATATGGTAAATGTTTGCAGGACTGCAAAGCCCTGTAAAGGTGATGTAGTTTCTGAAAGAATAAGTGACCATTCATATTTTTTTTAAGGAGGAAAAGAGGAGAATGAAGGAAGAAATTGAAAGGAGAAGGGCTGAAGCTGCCGAGAAACGTCAAAAGATGCCAGAAGATGGTGTATCTGAAGACAAGAAGCCATTTAAATGTTTCAGTCCTAAAGGTTCATCTCTCAAGGTAACCTCCCCGCTAACATCTATATAGTACCTAAAAAGTAATGGGAGTTGGAGTCCAAACCAACAGCCAAACACAAAGCAGTATGGAAATACTTGAAATCAGACCTGGGACATTGCTCTGAAATAGACCTTAGCCAGAAACCTTTACCTGGAAGACTTCATTCATTGGGATGATTGAAAATTAGAAATCCTTTCTAAAAATAGAGTCTAGACAGGGAGTTACCTGTTCTTGCTGATGAAAAATACCTGAAAAGGATCTTTACCTTCAAGAGGAAATTAGTTTGGAAACTTAGAGCTGTATTACTGTGTTGATTTTCAATGTTAATTTCTTATAAGAGTGCTTTGTGAACTGGAGCAGATAAAGATCACAAATGTTCTCTCTCTCCTTCTGCATCCACAACCACTTTCTTCCTTGCTAGATTAATTTGTCTTTAAGCATATTCAGCCTAATCGTCATTAATTGCAACTGCCCCATATGGGAGTTCTAGCTTATGTCTAATCGCCCTAAAAATAACATCTAGAAGTACTGGACTGGATTTCATTTTCTTATATAACAGGAAAAAAACCCCATACTGTTACTGCAGGAATTTCTAAGTGGTCTTCTGTGGCCTATATTATACTGGAAGTCAGATAAATCAATTAAACGGCCTTTCAGCATGGAAGAGGAATCCTGGCCCCACTGAAATTATTGGGAACTTTGTTTTGGTATTCAGTCCAGTTGCTTTCTCAGCTCAAGCTCAAACTACAGGTCTATTAGTCGTTTTCAACTGTCTTTTCCTTTTCTCATTTTGTGTCATTAGTCATTTAAGAATCCAAAATGTTTGTCAAAAAAGGCGTCTTAGTGGGCAGTAGGAGAGAAAAGAACCAGGCAGGAGGCTATCAGGTAGGAGCTCATTGGACCGTGAAGTGAATCTCCATGGGATTAAGAACTGTATTTGTTGAGTGGCAAACTGCATTTGGTCAAAATTACATTTCCACTCACAGAGAGCTACACTTTGAACTGATCTGAAGCTTCAGCCCTATACTGGTTTGGGTTCAGGTCTAGCAAATACAGCGTCCAAACAGCTTTTGACTGGACTTGCCTTTGACTTCTCAGACACATCTGAACCTGAAATACAAGGAGAGAATACGTACAGCTGTAAATGAAGATTGCCAGGCTTCATGACTTGCCTTCTAAAAGATAAACCCAGTCTTGCCATTTCGGTTGCAAAAGATCATGTCAATAACAGACGCTATAAATGTGCAACTTCTTCCCAGCACTCCTGGGAGGGCTTCTTTTTCTTCTTTCTGTTTATGGAGATGCCTTTTATGACATACATTTGGAGCTTTAGTTCACAGATGACTCAGAAGAGAGGAAATTATACTTGAAAACACATAATAGAAAGATATAGATCATAATTTTTGGGAGAGTGAGAAAAAACACTGGATTTGGCAGGAGGTTAATAGCTTTCAGAGAACTTTTGGACTGATGCTACACTATTCTACTAAATATATTTTTAGAGGAAAGCTGGAATTTTCCAGATGTCATTAAGCATCAAGGTCCGATTTTTTTATGATGATAATTGCTGCTGGTTTTTATGGTTTGTTAGGTAGCTGTTGTTTGTTACAAAAACTGATGTATGAAACTGTGCACTTTTTTTTGTCTTCCTCTGTTTCTCCCTCTGAGAAATTGGTGATACTGTACGTATTCCAGTCCGGTGTCGGTGAGTGGCCAGAGTAGATAAGTAATGCTGTTGAACTTCTGTTGTGGTTTGGGCCTTCCTAACACCCTAAACTGTTTCTTGGCCTTCTGTGCTCAATAGCTGAGGAGAGAATAGTCTCATTTTAATAATCCAATGTCAAATTTGATGTCAAATTCCAGTTTTTAGAAGACAGTGTATTTTGTTACTTTTCATTTGGACAGACTTCTCAGGCTGGTTTAACCTGGTTGGTACATAGCTTTCTCATTGCCTGTTATGCGCTGCCCAGGTTATCTTTTGACTTGTAAAGCATCTGGCGCATATTTTCTCCCTCGATGAATGTATCATCTGTTTAGATGTGTCATGAGTCATGTGAGAATCTTAAATGCACAATTGTGGGTGGGTGGTTGAATTAATACTGAAAAAAGGGAGGCTCTGTATTAAAAGACTGTATGATACATGTGCACATTCTGACTTCTCCTAGATCACAGTCTGGCAAAGCATCTTTTTCTCCTTCCTTGTCCTTCCTGATGTGATAAATTTTTGGGAAGAAAAGTTCCTGGGAGTGACTTAGATGAAGAAAGTAGGGCATGCTGTTTACCAAGTGAACTACAAGGACAAAGGAAAGAAGGGAGATAAACTGAAAAGGAGTGTGGAATATTACCATCTTGTGGACACTGCATTTATCCATCAGGCAGGGCATGGACTAGCATGACATGCAGATTCAGAATTGAGGGACCAAGATGTGCAACTCATCTCCATGTATTACATGGCTCATGGATGCACATATCTAAATGTATGCATACAAACACGGACATAATATGCATACATGCTTATATTTAGAAAGAACTACCGTGACTAGCTAGTCTGGCCTCTAATAAATCACAGCCTACACAGTGCTGACAACTCCTGGTTTTTTAACTGTTAAATACAGTATTTCCCTGAAACCTGAGGCACTACTTCAGCAGAACTACTACTGCAGCATGGAGTCCTCCCAGTGGCAGCACCAGGGCTGGTCCTTTCCGAGGGGACAGTGAAGAGGAAGCATGCAAAGTAAATACAGGCCAAGTTCATCACTAGCTCAGGGACAGAAACCGCTTGGATTTCTCAGGGCTGGTGGAGTCCCTGTGGGTAGTAACAGCAGTACCAAACCTCTGTCCAGCCTCTGCCTTCTCTCTTGGGGTTTGTTATAAGGACACAGGCTGGAACAACCTCTGCTGCTCTCGCATCCTGCTCTTGATCATGCTCTTCCTAGTTTAGTTCACAAAAATGAGGCTGCAGTAGAAGAATAGGATTTCCTGCATAATCTGTGTTCGTTTTCCTTTTTAGACAAGTTTGTTCCTCATGTTTTCTTTGGGAAGGAGTGTTATTGATTTCTTGTATAACTATTCTCTAGGTTAATCAGGAGAGAAAAGGATATTTCAGTACTAAGTCCCCTCTTGGGGGTGAGGTCCACCACTACAGAAATGCAAAAGCAGTTAGGCATTGATGGGAGGAAGCCACGGCAGGAGCCTGGGATATCTACTGTCTTTGTAGAAAATGTCTCCTGGGAAACATGGGCTGATGCGGCAGCCTGCACTCCGCAAGGCAATGACGACAGCTGAGCCAGAAGATAGGACTTTTCAGGGCTTGGGATTTTTTTTTTCTTTCCTTAAAGACCTGTCTTGTCCTGTCTCATTATTGCTCTCAATACCTGACAGCTGGAACAGTGACTGGAAAGAATTAGACTCTACACAATCAGTTCTTCCTAGATGAGCTACTTTTATAGTAGAGGGAAGATAGAGTGGTAAGAACAGGATTTGTGACATTTGTTTTTCCCCCGTCTTTGATGCTGACAGGAGCACTCTAGTCTGGCAGGTAAAATGGAGTAAATTGGTGCACTCTGCACAGATGCTGCTGACAGCAGGAAAAAACCTAACTGTCCTTAATGAAGCAAAAGAGCACATGAACCACTCAGGAAGAATAAGGAGAAGCCACTTTAGTCCCAGGGACTATCCCTCCAAATGGATTTCCACCATGTTCTTCTACCTGTTGGATATGAGGCAAAATTTTAATACAGAGATTTCTATTTTCTGCGTGCATTTCTTATTCTCCTTCCTCCCTGAGCCATTTTTGGTAAGAGTTTTTCTATATATCAGTTTATAATACTTCCTGTCACACAATATCTAATACACAACTGAAAATTTGTAGGAATCATTTAATATCTTTGTATGAAGCAAATTTTACTGGGAATATCTAGATTTTTTTTGTTTCCCAAATCATTGGCTCAAATTGTATGTTAACTCATTCCTCTTCCGTTCTGTTTCTGTCCTTGGAGGATGTATAAACAGAAAAAAGTGTACTTTGACACCCACACTTAACTGCATTTTTAATAGGCAAGAAACTTCCTGCACAGTCAGGGGACAAAACATGTCTATATAGTATTGAATGTGGGTAAATGCATACATGTATCTTTGTATAACATCTTGCTTAATTTATTCCTTGCCACCTGTATCTGCTGGCCCTGTTGAGTAAGGCCCTAATCAGGTATGAGACTCCACATGGGTTTGATTTATGTCCATTGATTTAATTTCATCTGACTTTACCACCATAAGGGTAGGTGTCCATCTAAGCATTTTGTTGTCTAATCTAAGCTTCTTTGGTAGTTAATAGAGAGAGTGAGCACCACCCTCAGTGGACAAGCAATCCCACCTTTCCTAGGTTGAGGTGAGCTCCTCTGTCTCTCTACTGACTATAGAGAGAACCAAAATGAGTAGTTTGGACTAAACACTTAACTTTCAAGCAACTGAAGTTAGTTGGCAGAGATGCAGCCTGAGCTTCTGTGTTCTTTCTCTCTGGTCATAGTTTAATTAGAGACCTGCAGGTTGACTTTGGGTACATGTGTGTTCTGTGTCAGTGGCTTTGGAAAGTATTCCATGGTAACAATACATAGTCCCAAGCTATTTAACAAGATCCTATTATAATGAATGCAGAAAAAAGATTATTCTTATTTCTTGGTCTCAATTTGAGGAAATATCTTTCATTTTGTGGTAACCACCTTGCTTTGCCTATTTCTCTTACAGATCTATTTTGTAATACTGTTTACTGTATGTGCTAAATATTTTAAATTCTTTGCATGGAGTTTGTGTGGTGTGCAGTGGATAAATGACCTTTAGATGTTGCTATGCAGTCTAAATGTATCTGACCTATATGTCAAATACATGTGTGTGCACAGGTGTGTTTGCTGTAAGTGAATTCAATGTATGCTCCTGTTCCATGCATACTGTGTTTTGAGGAAGATTCTCTAGAACAAATTCTCATATAAATGTGCAGAAAATGTGTTATCCATCCACACATGGCACCTGCTTCCTTGGGAAGAGGACCATGTTCAGCTCTGAGGATCACTTCCTACCTCGGCTTTCCTGTTTAACTTATTTTCTGGTTTGCTTCCTTACTCTCCTGTTCTGAACAATCCCTGACTTATTCCTGATACCGCAGCAGGTGCTCTGAGAGCTGCTGTTTCCATTGGGTGAAGAATGACCCCATGTCTTTTTACTGCAACCCCAAGAATACGTGTCCCTCTTCCCCCCAACATATCACCCTCTTACACCAGTGCCTACCGAAGCCAGGTTGTCCTGCTGTGCAGAAACATCTTTCCTTCCTGAACATAGAAACACTATAAAGAGGATACTCTTAGCATCTTGTAAGATCTGTCCCTTTTGTGAGAATTCAGGTAGAATCTCAGTTCATCTGAACTAGAAGATGCTCTAAATTCATTATTATATGGTTACCTTGAGTCCTGGTTCTCTGAGATAGTTGGTATTGTTTGTCCTTGCTGCCAGCCAGGATTTCACTGATGCAGTTGGGGAATTACCCGTCCATGCACAGCAGGGGAGAAAACAGTGGATCTTGTTGGTCTAAGTTATCATTTTGATGCATTGCTGGTTATGACCCAGAAATCAGCGTTGTGGGAAACTTTTCCTCCTTTACTGTAGTCGAGGAGAGGTGACGTGTTTAAAGTTACCATCGCAGCTCTGTTTAATCGCTTTTAATCGAACAATTTACTCCCTCGTTTTATGGCAATGCCGACTGTATTTCCTCTGGGCGAAACTAAGTTACGAAGGTGTTAAGGCTGGCAGAGGAAGAGCCGCATGTGGGTGTTGCATGGCTCTTCAGCTCCTGCCTGGTGTATTGCTGCCACCTTGTGACAACAGCGCGTTGAAACAGTTGGTACATATCCGAGCAAAGCCCATCTTTCCACTCAGGACTGTATTTAGATCATATATTGGCAACTACAACTGTTAATGTAAATTACTCTGTAAATTGTATATATATTTTTTAGCGCTTTAGAGGTGCCTTTGCGCTGGATTGATGCTCGCTGGAGTTCCTCCTGTGAGCTTGTTTGGCAAATTCTGCGCTGAAGTGAACTGCTTGAGAAATAAAACATGCATGCCCTTTGATGGGATCGTTGTGGGATTTAGTATTCTGGTACAGCCTCGGATGCTAAAAGGCACCGAGGAGAACCATTTAAAGGAATGGTTCTTGAAAACAGACAACCCATACTGAGACCGGGGAATCCCCAGGAATCCAGCTAGGCTGTTTAATAGCTGTTTCTATCCCCTGGAGTTCCATGTGTATATTTTACTCTTAAGTGAAACTGTAGAGCCTGGGACAAGAAGTGGAACAATGCAATGTGGAAGAAACATGAGTAAGTTGATTAAAGTATTTCTTAACCCAGAATGCAAATAGACCTCCCCATCATGAAATGTTTTAAAACTTTAATCAGGGATGGAGTCTTTTTGTTTTCAAGTTATTGAGAGATTTGGCTTAAGTCTTATGAGACCTTCACGATTCTTCTTCCCTGGAAACATTACAATATTTTCCTATACACAGAGTAGAAAATAATGATGAAAAATAAGATACCTGTTTGTATAATAACGGCTGGTAGATATTGACTCAACAGTAACCCTTCTGAACTTGAGCAGAATACAGTCTGATTGGTTTTTTGGAGCTCAAATTAAATTGTCAGTGTCTTGCAAAAACATGCATGAGATAGGAGTATGTGGCTGAACTCCAAACCTGGCCTAGTCTGATGCCTCAACTCAGAAAAACTTTATTAAATTTGCTATCTGTCTCAAGAGGTACATACTTGCTCTTAGGTGGGAGATATGAGGAAATTTGACATAGATTTTGTGAATATCAACCCCTTTCATAAAATAAACTTCTTCTCTTTTCTCCTTTCTGTATTGTTTGTTTATTCTCTTGTTACGAATGAGGCACTGAAGAAATATGCAGGATGCAAACATTAATGCAGAAAATATATCCACCCTTAGGAATCTGTAGCATAATAGGTTTCTAACTATAAAACCTGTGTGTGTGTCTGTGGTGATTTCTGTTGGAATGCATCTCTTTCAGACTGATCGTTTGACATTTAAAATGACCTTGCCTTGTACAGGCTGCCTTTTTATTAACTTTAAACTTACAGCTCTTGTTTCTCTCTTTTCTAGATAGAGGAACGAGCAGAATTTTTGAACAAATCCGCTCAGAAGAGGTAAAGTAATAAAACAGTAGGTTCAGTCAAAACAGCAGTGTTTAATTGGAGGAAATAATTTCTTTCTCTCTTTTTTCTATTTCCTACAGTGGTATGAAACCCACCCACACGACAGCAGTTGTCTCAAAGATTGACAGCAGACTTGAGCAATACACTAGTGCAATTGAGGTAAATTAATTCCATGTCATGGTGGCTCTAGTTACTAATGGCCTTTGGAACTTTCATCAGCCTATGTTTTACTGTTCAAGAACTGCAGAGTTTTTTGGTCACAAACTCTTTCTAACGCGACTTCAAGAACAAAATGCTTGAGGCACACCTATAACCAACATCTAGATATATATCTAAACAAACCCTCAGTTTTATGTCTTCCCTTTCATGATACAATTTACTCTGCTTTGTAAACTTGGAGCGGGTCCTGAAGGACTCAGTCAGCACCTCTTGAGTGACAGTCACATCCTCTTCTCAGATGATGAGATTACTATCAGCAGAGAGCTGATAGCGACCCTGAGCAAAGCTGATTTAGCAGCTTATTTAGGAGAGACAGGAACTGGGCCTGTGTCGTTGGTTGCCACTTCAGAGTGAAATTCCTTGGCAAAGACAGATACTTTAGTGAGGGAGATAAGTAGTGATAAAGGAAAAACAGAATAAAAATAAAACGCAGAATTTAACCCCACGTGATTTTGACACGTAGTGGCTAATAACATGTCTTGAAGCCAGAATTGAGGGCTTTCTCTTTTGATAGTCAAAGGAAAAATAAGTAGGTTATTTTTTGGTTTGTTTGGGGTTTTTTTAGCTGTTTTTATCAGTGAGTACAGGCAATGTGAAAAGCTAGTGGTTAGCAGGCCAGTTGGACTGGGTTGGTAAGCATCACTGGAATAGAATAGTGTAAAAAGGAATATTGTTTTGATAGCTGTGATTAAGGTCTAGCGCTTCTTCATTCCCTGCTGAATTTTTTTCTCCTCTTGTTCACATATAGAGTCTAAGCATGGTATTCCATTAAGGTATTCATTGGTTAGGCTTTATGTATTTCCTTAAACTTAAAGGAAACTTCAGCAATTAAAGATCAATTAACAAAGTTTTTTTTCTGTGGCTGCTGTCCATATAACCTTTCTGCTAGGAAGCCTATCAGTGCTGGAAAATTTTATACTCTGTGTCACTTCCTGATGAAAAAAGCGCATGCATGACAGTGCTGAAGGCTCAGGCTTGCCTCCAGCACCTATGTCAAGCTGGAGGTAGCTCAAACCCCTCCATTAGAAATGAATGTCAGCATGGCACCCAGTAGTCTCCATGTCATTGAAGCAGGAGCATGCAGCTTCTGTTCTCCTGCTTCACTCTGTGCCTTTTCTGGCACTGGGGTTTGATGTTAAACTCCCTAATGAGAGTGGATGTGTTGGAGCTACAGCTCCATCTGCCACAAAAAATTTAGGTAATAGTGAAGTTTGTCAACCCATAAACACTGGACCAGCCCACCCACCAGCTTATTCTAGGTTCTCCAGTATTTCCAGTATACCTGTACTAAGGTCCTGACTCTTTATGCTCCATTTAGATATTAGCTCTATGGCAAGGGGCAGGCAGTGTAGCGTCATGGCTATATACAGCTCCCATCTGACCTGAAATTATTCCTTTTCTGATTTTTCCAAAAGTTGCCAAAACTGACTTGCTTTGCAACTAGAGATGCAATGCCTCAGCTCGTACAGGTTCTTATTCCCCTCAAATCTGTGTCATGTAAAATGTACAAGAATTTTGAAAAAAAGGAACAGGAGGAGTTTGGTCTAGTGTTTTTGGTAATGATGCAAAAGACACACTGCAAAAAAACCCCACCTCATCCCAAATATGCTGTAATTGCTGAAATTTACCCCTAGAATCCTGAGTTGTGAGGTTAATTTGTTTGGGACAAATGGAGCAGAGTCTGATGCTAAATGACAGAGCAGCCTTTCTCCCCTGCCTCCTCCTAAGGATTTCCTTAGCTGTGTCCCTGAAAGAGCCGTGCTTACAGGATGCAGATTCTGAGACTTGAAAGAGGACAAATGAAAACCTTGGACCAGCTGTGTGCAGAGCTTGTGTGGCATGCGATGAGCTTTAGAAATGTAATAAATGCAAAAATCTAAATGATTGCGGTTTTCATAGCAGGTCGTGTCAAGGGTGCAACTGCAAATCCAAAAGCTAGGGCGTCTCAGTGGTGTCTCTTGAGCTGGGTACTCCTCTCCATCTTTGTGTGATCATCCATCACTAGAACCGCTTACAGCTGCTGTGTTCCCCAGCACTGCCCCAGAGTCAAACCACCCTGTAGCTCCAGCTCTTAATGCCAAACACCAACTGGCCTCAATTCTTCTGCAGGGCACAAAGGCTGCAAGACCAACTAAGCCAGCAGCCTCCGATCTTCCTGTTCCAGCTGAGGGCGTCCGTAATATCAAGAGCATGTGGGAGAAAGGGAATGTTTTTTCATCACCCTCTGGGACAGGAACACCAAATAAGGTACGTGTTTAATTTTACATAGTGATTATAAAGAATTATGTTATGGACCTGACCTTGCCATTCATGCTCTTATGAGTAAGCCTCACTGCTCCTCTTGACATCACTGGTGAAAAATATCCCAAAGGATCCTGAGGTCCTCAGAAACCCACAAAATTGTGTGGCTGCAATATCGAGTATAACACAAGAATTTAGTGACATACTGAGCTAAGTTATGAGACATTCCAGAGGAACATCAGATATCTTAGACAAATATATCTGAGTAGTTCAAGCAGAGTACAAAGAAATTCTTTGTGTTGGGAAGGATTCTTTTGGGGGGAAGAGGAGGATTAAATAGGCAAGGTAATGGTGATATTTTATAGATTGTGCATAGAAGCATTTCTTAGACTTTTATCTTTTCTACTTAAATCCTTAAGGCAACATTTCCTTTCTATAAATTGATGTGAGTTGATGAGCATTCATCATAGCTGAAAAACTGAGCCATGGATTGAAGGAGGTTATTACAGATAGCCATGAAATTTCGGTAATTTGTTCTAATCTTTTAAAGATTTATTTTAATGATTTAAATTTTAGGCCACTTAGCTCCTTTATTATGTGCTTTTTTGAAAAGTTTTATTTTAACAAAACAAAAATCTAGACTTAGACTGGTGTCTCCTCTTGTTTTAGGCTAAAGATTTTTTCTCTTTGGACTTTGGGACTATGACAGAAACATCGGGTTTATGTCTAACATTTATTCTTGGGTTAGCACTGAAGTGGAAATAATTATGTCAGCCCACCTTTCTCAGTATTGAAAACTAGAGGGTAGTAGTACTGTGTAGGTCACAGGAACAATATCTTCAGAGCACACAGGATGACTCTTAGCTAGCCATAATCCCAGTGAGGACCTTTATATTAAACTGAGGCTTAGCTTTGTTTTTAAATCTAAACCATGAAAAACATAGCAAAAGCTATTTTGAAAGTCTTCTGATTAGATTTCATTATTTTCCAGGAAACTGCTGGACTGAAGGTTGGTGTCTCCAGTCGTATCAATGAGTGGTTAACCAAGACCCCAGAGAGTAACAAATCATCTGCTCCAAAACCTTCTGTAAGTAATCCTGCAACAACCATCTCTTCAGTAGGTGGGTTCTCTCCTGGGACAGAGGTGGTGACTGTGCCTCTTCAACCAGCTGATGGTCTTTGGAGGAACCTTGCTGCATGTCCTCCCTTGGAAGCTCACAGAGGCCCTCTGGATGCTGAGTCCTGGGTACTCAGAAAAGGGAGAGATGGAACAGGCCAGTTCTCAACTTAAAGCTTAGGGGTGCTCTAAAAAGACAGTGCTCAGAGAAGCACTATTCTGGTAGAGAAGGACATTAATTTACCACCTGTGAAAGGCCTACCATTAATTTAAAAATTACTAGCCATAGACCCTGGATGAAACACTTGCGCTTTGGCCCTTGACCTGTAAAAATGTTCCAGATATATTTTTAAACACAACTGAAATACTTTAATCCTTTAAGAGCCTAAATATAATTTCTAATGAAGGTCCTTTAGCATGCCTATTACTTCAGCAAGAATCAGAGCAGAAAATACTATCAAAGTGATAAGCTGAGAGTGTGGGAAGCAGTAGTGTGGATGTGGGAAGGAGAAGAAACAGGTAATTGTGGGGCGGGGAAGGGTAGGTGTCCATATTGGAGAATGGCAAGGCAATACTCGTGATGTTAATGATTTAACTTTGGGATTTTATTAAAGAATTGGTTTCTTCCCATATCCTTGTGTAGCATTTTTCTGCCAATCCACTTGCTCTTTATAAAAGATGCAGCCTGACAAACACTTTCTTAATTCACACTCCTATTTGTCCCAAAGAGGATCTTGAAATTTGCGGTGTTGTCCCTAATGTCAGTATTTACTGGTAGCTACATGGAGATTATATCCTTTTGGACATGAATATAAAACCAAAGAAGTCATTGTGGTTGCTGTATTTAATCACAACTGCTGAAAAGCAGCACAGAATCTGCCTCCAGATTTTCCTCTCTTTTAAGTTGCATCTTTTAGATAATGTAAAACTAACCTCTTGCTTTCCCCTCAGCCAATGTTTCTATCTATGTCTTCATTTCCCTCTTTCTCAATAGATTGTTCTTTCTTCTTTCAATATCTCTGCTTGAAGGAACCTGCCCTCCTCCTATTCTTCTTCTTTGGGGGTCTGTTTGCTAAGTTGGTCAGGTAAACCTCTTTATAATTGACTACAAAGAATGATACGCATCTGTAATGTGTGATTTTTACTTTTTGTACCAGGATAAATCTAAGGGAAACCTAGAATTTCTTAGTTAGCAAAACTTCCTACCCCCATCTCATTCCACCAAAACAAATAATCATTTGAAACTTTTGTGACCGTAAAGATTCTTGTGGTTTTGGGGAGAACATTCATTTAAAAGTAGAGGAAGCAAAGATCTCAATTAGTTTTATGGTGAACATGAATCACAGATCTCAAATGATTTCAGGATTATGGAAGCGTTTTTTGTCTACTGCAAGTGGTTTTTTTATAAGGTCCACTGCATTTTTGCTGTTTTCTTCCTTCCTCAGTTACTGCTGAACTCGCTTTTTCAAAGTACACAATCGGTTTAAAATCTTAACTATCAGCAGCCCTCTTTAGTTGTAAATTATGATCAATTCTAGTGCATCTCTATTGAGTGCAAATACCTCTTGCAAAAATAACATTTTCATACATCACTGGGCATTTGTCTATCCCAAGTTAGAAATTCTCATGTGCAGAAAACGACTTGTCTATGGATGGCAAGAACAAGATCCTGGAAACCATGCAGGACTTGAACACTTTTTGAAAAGGAGCGTACTTATGTCCAAAATTGTTTCAAGAGTCTTTTGTTTGCCAAACACAGAGGCAGATACCAATCCATCTGTCCTTAAACAGGTGCATTGCTACTAGCCTAGCATATGTCAACTTGATTTGTAGCCCTGCTTTTCCCCAAGAAGCAGCTTGATGTTTTTGCTGAGTTTTACTTAAAGTCTGCATGTACACTCATTTTCAGAGAATATTATTATTATTTTAATGACTTTACCTGACCCGTTATTTTTCTGTCAGGCTAGGGATTGGTAAATGTTAAGGAAATAAAGGATGCAATGGCAATTCAAATGTATACGAAGGACTACATTGTTAAATCCTGAAACCTATATTGAAGAATGCAGAAGAAGATCTGATTTAATGTTGCCTTAGAAGTGCTATTCTTTTTTTTTTTTCCAGTTTTTTAATGAAATATTTTGATTCTGATCCGAATAACTAAGACAAGCTACTTTTGAATTCTTCTCTCACAGAAATACTATTTCAGAAAAAAATCTTTTTTTTTCTGCAAAAATTGGAATTGTGTTTCTTAAAAAACCAATGGTGCAGTAGCTTTTCACTGTACTCCCTAGGATGAACACAATAAGTCATGGCCAGTCTGTGCAATACTTAACAGATACAGCAGGATTGTTTTTTGTCGTAAAGCATGTATATGTGTGGAGTGATTAGGTGAAGCGTCATTCTAAATAGCTTTGTAATTGACAGACAATGTAATATTTATCACTGGTGGGTGCTCCTCAACTTTTCTTATAAGGAAGTTGCATTCTAACTTTTTCTCTACCAAATTAAAATAAACCTGAACTAATGTTGGTTTCTGATCTCTGACATTAATTTAAAAATACAGGATTTAAAACCAGGAGACGTATCCGGCAAACGTAATCTCTGGGAGAAGCAGTCAGTTGAAAAGCCATCTTCGTCTTCTAAGGTAACACTTCAGTGCACTTTTAAAAGAATAATATCTCTGTGGGAGGCTTTCTAGGGGGAAGGTGCTGTTCACCTTCCTATGGTCAGTTAGTTGGAATTTTGTTACTAACCTGCCTTTTTATCTATAAAAGAAAGTACAGTGAGACACAGAAAGCCATGGGCAGCATGTAACTTTTATATTCCTTGTTGGCAGAGCTCTGTTGTGCGTGGAAACCTGTCCTTTGCATGGAGCTGATTTTTTTTTCCTGTTATAAATAGCTATATTTTTCCTTATTCAACTTTAATAATGGGTTATTACTTCTTCAAACAGGTATCAGCTATGGGGAAAAAATCAGAGACTAATGGTAAGTAATTCTAATAACACACCTGTGTATTAAATAGAAACTTTGCCACATTTTCCTACAGGCACATCTGAGTTTTAAAATTCTACAGCTGTTAATGTTAATGCAAAAACCCTCAGCTTTTTGCCTTTACCTTTCAAAAGCAGTATGATCAAAACAAGAATGTTTGAGAAATAAGCTTAAATCATCTTTCTAGGCGAATCAAGGACTAGCAGTGCTCCAGCCATGTTTGCAAAGCCTCGTTTGAGTGACACACGTAGCATGTTTGCTGTAGCTGGAGAGAGTCATTAAACTGTGTGAGGTCCGAGGAATGGAATGGTCATTTAACTAATTACAGCAAATGCAAGGCATCTGGGAAAAGCTCTTTTAAAGGCTGCAGCAGGAATGGCTTCAGCAGAGGGGTCAGGAGGAGGCTCTCAGCAGCTGGCTTTCAGTCTTCCTGTGGACTCAGATTGCGTGCACCAAGCACTGCAGCGCAGCCTGATTTAGCATGGCAGCCACCCACACGTGGCTGGGGAGAGCGCTGGGTGAAGCACCCCCTGCATTTCTGGGTGGGAAGCTCCTGAGCTCTCTCTGAGCTGCTTCCCGGGGCTGTTGGAGGCAAGAGAGGTGAAATCCTGTCTGTCGTCTTGGACACCACCTCTGAGCAATCCTAGTACATGAGCACAGCAGCATCCAGCTTGTGTCCTGCCTTCTTACATGCTATGTGTTAATCTAGAGTCATGCCTTCTCTATTTTAGGAATACGTTTGGGTTATTTCAAGCCATCTTTAATCTGTCTCTTTCTCAGCAGGTTTGAGACAATTTGAGAAAGAACCGTAGAAGGCCACTAAAGACGCTGGACCAATCAGTTGGGGAAAAAAAAAAAAAAGGAAAAAGTGCTAAATTGTTCTTTTTATATTTATGTTTATTTACCAAAATGTCTTTTTGCATTATCCCAGTTAAAACCATGTATATTAGCACTGTATTTAATAATCAGTCTAGACATTCATCTTAATAGTACTGCCTTTGCACAAGAGCCTTTATTCCTAAAGAAACCCATGCTGTGAAATATATAGACTCTCTTACTGATAGTCATAACTAACTATGTATCTGAACAGTGATTTCAACTGGCATAAGAGGTCAACCCAAAATGCATGTAAAGTGAAGTTGCTCAAGAAAGGTGTGCAGTAAACCTATAAAAACAATGGTTACTTTTGTAATACAGAAGTCTTTCTTTCTGCACTTTAGACTAAGGCATGGAAGAAATATCTATAGTTGACAATGTAATATTTTCTGTAAGTTGCCCATGTCATGAGAAATACTGCATCAATACCGTGTTTTAATTTTTTTGTTTTATACTTTTTTTAAGTATCAATTTTTCCATTCTAGTTTAAGTTAATACATAAATTTGGATGATTATGTTAGCTGACAGCGGTACTGATATTTCTTTTTGTTGTTAGTGACTAGGAATTGAATGCAATTTAGATTATATACACACATAGCTTTACAAAGTTTAGCCTAAAGGCACTACTAATGGTAGAATGCTTTAATACGTGCTAGAGTATTATATTTAGTAATAAACATACATAATTAGCCAATATCACAGCTTAAAAAAATAAAAACAAAATCACACACTTTTCTATAGTAAGATTTCATAATTGCCATTAGAGGTATGGTGAGATAAGTATAAAAAATTTTAAATGTCAGTTGCCCAGTAATGGGTAATTAAAAAGAAAGTATAGTTTTTAAAAGAAGAAAAGGTAAGGGTATAGAGGGTCAAAAATAGGTCACTTGTATAAAACGTTGTAGTTTAATTTATATAAAACTACCATAATTAAAAAAAAAAAAACAACAAACCTAAACACAGTTGGAGCTTGTTTCAAATAACCGTACACTAAATCTTGCCATCCATCAGTGCCGTACACTAAGTCCACCTAAAATGAAGTAAACCTCTATCTTTATAGTGCTTCTTTTTAACTCTCTCTCCCTAATATCTTATTTACAGATGTTTTCATTTGTATATAGTAAACAAATGGCTATAAGACGTCAGCTTGGTTTGAATTTACATGCCATACAGTTTAGCATTTACATCCTACAGTGTATGGGTGGCATAAACTGAGCAACTGAAGTAGCCCCTGAGCATATTGATAACAGCTTAGTTGCGTGTTGGAACTACCAGGTTATCCCTTTTCACTGCCTCCATCTTTAACAGCATCTGACTTCTTCCTAAAGAAGAATAATGTTATATTTGAACCCAAAGATGAGCTCTCCTGCTTGGCTGAAACATCTTGTTTACATATAGAGATGCACGTAGTTACCTGTAGGCGGTGAAACTGTGCCCGACATTGTCTGTGAGTTGTCATGTTTTTTGTTTGGGGGTTTTGTAAACACTCCTCTGAGTCTTTCAAATACATCCGATAGCTGCAATAAAAATGATTTCTTCAAACAATGTATTCTGAAACTGCATCCACAATAAATGGAATATTTCCATCAGCAGCCCCCTGTTTGTTAATGAGTAGGAACGAGCCAGTTGTTGTAACTGGGGTACAAATTGTGCTAAGGCGATGTAAAATAAGGTATTATTGCAAAGAACCTCAAAGCATGTCTCTCCTGATGTACTATCCTACACCAGACAGCCAAGTCATAAAATCAGCAGCTTTAACCTACATATTCTTAAGGAAGAAAAAAAAAAAAATAAAATCTTTATTGTCATGCCTACCGACACAAGACAGGAGCTGTGCATCCTCCAGAAGTCAGCGTGCTCAATGAAGTAGGTTCTGACCTAGCAGCACAGCTGTCTGCTTTCCTGCTTTGAAAAATGTTTTCTGTTGAGAGCCGTCGTGTTTCTTCTGTCTACCTCGTTGGGATGCGCTTCCAGGCTTGGATGATCATGGGGACCAAGCCTGGAGAGCTGCTGGCCTTCCCGTTGTCCTCCTATCCCCTTCATTTTTCCTCTAACGGCAGAACAGCACATTAACCCCCTGCTCTAACCAGGTCACGGTCATCCAAAAGAGGCCCCCCAGGCTGCTGCCAGCTCCGCGGGAAGCACTGGGAAGGCTGGAGCAAGCACAACTTTCTGAACTACTGGGGGAGAAATAATCGGATGCTGCCTAATTTAACCTGAAAAGAGCTTGTATGCTTGCAAGCGTGCCTTTTCTCCTGCCTGGTACTTACCAATTACATTGCTACATTTCTCTCCAGTCTTTGCTGAAGTGATGCTTTTCCTTGTTGATGTAGGTAAGTTTCTTTTGCTCCTGGTTATTGTCTTTTCTCAGAGAGTGGAAGCATGCTGGGCACAATTGGTTTTACTTTTAGGAAATACTGTAACGTGGTGCGGACATGGTTTGTCCCCACCAGCTGGCACCACCTCCTGACAGAATTCACAATCCCGGTGGCCGAGTCAGCAGCACTGCAAGTTTTTTTGGTGTTTCAATACCATTACGAGGTGATGATTTTTCAGACAATACCAGGTTGTCACCTTAGCTTCTGATCATGCTTTCCTGCAGCTCACTCAGCATCCTAGCCAGACTTCCTCTTGTCAATGTGCAAAATGCCACAAAACAGCCTTTTTCAAGCCTGCCTTTGCTTTGGCCTAGCGTTACCCATCTGAAAATACTTTAAAGCAACTGTGAGTCTATCTCATGGTTTGCTTTAGTGTTTTTAAAGAAAACCTTTTCTATGTTTTACTTAGATAAAGCCAACCCTTGTCTGGATATATTGTCCTGAATTCTGCCAGCAGAAATGTTTGAGACTTCCAGAGCAAGTCAGTCTGATTGTGTAGGTAGCCCTTATGTTCAGCTGGGTGGGTTTTGAGCTATGCTATCACTGCATATGGTTCTGTCTTCACCTCTCATCACACAAGAATTTGGTTTCTAGTTGTCCAGAGGAGGGCTATGTGGAGTAATAGGTACAACTTTGTTCTTTAGGTTCTAGCTAGAGCACAATCCTGTTTGATGCATAAACCACAAAGTAGTCATCTCTGTGTATGGTCAATGTACAGGAAGCATAGAAGCTCATTTCTATCTGTATTTGTTGTGGTTTGGGCTGGACTGG
>VYXH01002575.1:0-57654 GCA_013397275.1 Burhinus bistriatus | reverse complement strand
AGTCCAATATAAAAAATAAAAAAAAAAAAAAAAAAACACAACAGACTTCAGGCATGGTTTTATAACTAATTTTATGAATTTTAAGCACTCCACTGACTAAGTTTTGTTGTTATTCAAACTTCATTCATATAAAATTTTAAAGCATTAGAGATTCACACTATAAAAATCACAACTATGTAAAAAGCAAAGTAATTAAAAAGAGCATTCCTTGACAGCAAGTCATGAGCCAGTATGACTGACCACACTGGAAATAACATATAAAAAAAATCATGCAAGTAACCAGAGTTTTTTGTTAAACATGTCTTTAATTAAGGAAGACAAGGAAAAAAAGTAATGAAGAGACATTGTCTTTTTACTATTAATCAAAACCAGATTTCTGCTAACCATCTTTACAAAAGACTCATCCCTATTGATGTATTCTTATACCAGCTAGTGGTGGCCTCCTAAAAAAGGAGGACAAGTAACTGCGTGTAATTATTGTCAAGTACAGAAGAAGAAATCAAGACCAAACTACAGAGTATATCTTCTCATCTGGAAGGCGTTACATGGAGGTCTCGCAGAAACCACTGTCATTAATATTCTGCTTTGAATGGGTAGTCCTTATGATTGATAGCTCTGAGAAGAGAAAGAACTGGTTATTTAAGTATTGTGGAAAGTATCTTCAGCAGCATTTCCCTACTGCAGTCTCCCTCCCCCACTGCCAAGGTACTCGAGTTTTACTGCTGTCATTAATTTGAACACAGGCTTGTGAACAAGCGTGTGCAACACCATGATGCTGAAGGAAATGCCCTGAATGAATCTCCCTCCTGACGTCAGTTCCAGGACATGTCTCGTTACCTGGGGTCCAGGATTTAAGATAGGAGTTCTCCCCAGTTTTGGTCATGTATGTTTGCAAGATATGGGGAATGAAAACATATATAGAGATAGGCCTAATGGATAACAAGGATAATAAGGAACATACTGGAGCACTGGAACCGCTCTCCAGTTCCTGTTAAAGCTGAGGATGACGTCCATCTCCTTTTTAGACAGTTCAAAGTCAAACACCTAGCAGGGGAAAACAAACAAACAAACCCTTTTTACTTAGTGTCATAAGCAGTTAGCTACTAAGTGTACTTCATGCATTTATGACTTGAGGTAGGAACATACTGCATCCACACTAAGCATAGTTAAGAAATCCTCTTATTTCTCAGCCAAATACCAATTTACCCTTGAAATAATCAAGACAGTCCTTTTCTCTCTGAGGTGCTGTTCATAGCAATGTCTTACAGTGCTGGGTGGTTCAATGCAAACACCACTGCAGTTTGTGTTGTAATGCACAGACAGAAAACTTAAGGTGCTAAGGATGGATTACTTGATGCATCACAAATACTGGAACTAGCAGTAAATATTTCTGCTACAACAGAAGACTACTGGATACAAACTGCAAATATTTGTCTCACAGTTAAGGAGTCACCTAAGAATTCTTGCTGGTTGTTTGTAGGAGAAAAGTCAAAAAAATGTAGCACCATGAATTGAAGGTAACCCCGTGATATCATCTAAGATGCCAGGCCTTATGAGCAAACATCCAGGAAGTCTCCCTGCCAAGGGGAACCACAGCCTCCAAGTGAGACATAAACCATAATGAGTCTGGTGTTTACAATTTGTTCCTTTACACCCTAAAGAGGGGCTCACTAAGCACTTCCCAGACACACAGTCCAAAAGTGGGATTTCCTTTCCAGGGCAGCAGAGCTTGGACCACCCTGGTGTAACCCATTTCTTTCCTGGCAGGAACAAAATGCTTTTCCCCAGATGGTTAGGTAGCGCTGTGCCCCAATCTTTACATCTCTGCGCTCCACTTCCAATGTCTCTTAGGTGCTGCTTGGAAACGTGGAGGAGATCTGGGTGTGGGTGCCTATCCTGTGTAAAAAGGTGGCAGCAGTCCCAATGGAAACTTCACCTTGATGTTTTCCTCAACCCGCTGTGGTTTGTCAGACTTGGGAATGACAATCACGTCTCTTTGGACAAGAAACCGGAGCAGAACCTAGGAAAGGGCAAGGAACAGCATGAACACAGGGGTACCAAGAAATCTGTTCAAATACATTTTGTGTTCTCTTACCCTTTATTTTCCCCCACGCACAAGCCAACTTTTCCTTCTACAACTATGTTAACTCTGGAAGATTCTATCAGTTTGCATACAGGAGTTTGATGTGCCAACATTTGCTTGCAGTCTACTGACAAACTATAATTGTTTCTGGCCTGTGTTTTTTCTACATCCTGGCTTCTCCAGGATTTGTTTTGTTTTCATTTAGGGTAGGAGGGGGGGAGAAAAATGATGATGCTTCTGGCTTGCATCATATGGGTGCTCAGACCAAATGAGCACGATACTGCAAATTATTTTGGGCACACAGGTAAGTACCTCACCTAGGTTAAGTTTTTTGCAGTCCTTAAAAGGAAAAAAAATTTATAGATTTTAAAAGTTTCCCCCCCCTCAAAAGAGGACTGTTGCATACAATTTTTTGTCTTGCTCTTGCCTGTCTTAAAAATATGACTATGGCTGATTGCCTGTGAACATGTGCGTTTGTTTGAAGTGCAGTTTCTGCACACCGTGCACAAGAACTCATTTGTGTGACTAGCAACTAATAGAGAGAAAAATTCATCTTGAATAATCAAGCAGCTTTCAATGATTCTTTGTGAACACAAGAAAATAGGGAGCAATCAAATAGGTCTGCAAACTACAGGGCTTCTCTGAGGAATAACTTGGTTAACGTAGCGGGAGAAAAGAAAAACAAGTTGGCTTGATGATTTGTAAATAAACCTCAGAGGAAAGGTGTTCTCAGAGAGAGAGCACTTCTCTCTGGGAGCAGAAGAAATCTGCCTAGGAAGCAGGAGACCTGAGCTAAGCTGACCAGCCCCCCCAAAGCTCATCACTCAAGATCTAGAAAATACCTGATAATTCCTATGAATGCTGGTAGAAACTGCAGCAGTATGAAGAATCAAGTGCAGTTTAACCCCATTATACTGTACCTTAGCATCTGCTAAGACTGGCCAACAGCTTGTAAAAATGTCTGAGGAGGAAGAATAGTTTGCCCCGACAACCCCACTTACCTGGGCAGGGGTTTTATTATGGCTAACTGCAATCTCTTTAATCTTGGGATCATCCAGCAGCAAGGGATCCCCTGGCTTGGCCCTATTAAAAACAAAAGCCAGGATATTGATGGTAGAAAGACATTGGCTTCCCTGCAGGAGGCCTGACATTTTGTATGAAATAATCTGCAACAAAGGAACAGCACTTTTCTCATTATACTTGCATTATTTGCATCATTTGCCTCAAAGATTCAAGTGGCAAATGCACTGTTTTGTGTACAGAAAGGCTGCAATGCTTTCTTACCATGGGCGGTTAGGAGAGCCAAGGGGGCTGTATGCAGTCACAGCAATCCCTTTGGATTGACAATACTTGATCAACTTTTCCTGGGTAAGGTATGGATGACATTCAATCTGCAAGCATGGAAACATGGTGGTTGACACAGAGGCAGACTGCACTGAGCTCCAGAGCATAACTAACATTTTAATTCCCCTTCGTCACACAAAATGTGAAGAAAAGACTCCCAACATCACGATTAATATTTATCTTATAAAAAAGTTATTCATGTTGCAGCAACGTCTACAGGCCTGGCACAAATAGGGCTTCCTCATGCCACATATTATGCAAAGATAGTGAGAAATAGATGAGAAGAGTGAAAGTGCTGTGTCAGGGATGGGGGAAATCAGTCTTCCTGGACTACTGGAGAGCAGGACTGCGTCATCAGAGGGGCAGCTCAGAACACTTGCAGTTTAGTTTCTCCTCAGAGTCACCCAACCTCTCCTCTTCTCAAGGAGTCTCCCTGTCTCCTGAAGAAGCCTGGGGAGATGAGCTTCCCTAGGTTAGCTAAGATTGTGTTGCAACCAGCCATTTGGGCAAGACCTCCTTTATCTGGACAACAACAGGAGCCTACACGGAGATGCTGCTCAACTTGCCACAAGCCATAGCATTGACCACAGGGCTATGCCTAGACTGCATAATGTGGCACCATGCACACACCCAGCTGTTTCTAAATGCTATGGCTTTACTAACATGCATGGTGACATGAAATCCATGTACAGTAGTTTATTTAGACCTGAGCTAGATTAGGCAGTGACTGTAACGACAGTGTGTGGCACAGGCAGACCCATGGAGAAGCAAACTGGACTCAAAGCCTGAAGTTCTTTAAAGCGTTGAAGTTCGTGAAGCTTTTAACATGGGGGTAGTTGGGTCCATCCCCACCAGAACCTTACAACCCTCAGTAACATCTTTCCAAGTCCTACGTGCCCCTTGCATTAAGCCTGGCTGATGCACATACTAGCCCCAAGTCCGGCACCACGGTACAGCAGCACCGGCAGCACCGTGCCTGCAGAGGGCCCAGAGTGGGGATTGCCCTGGCTATTCCCAAGCCAGCAGAGATGGGCATTCGGCACCCTCAGCCGAGCGCAAAAAAGTCACATATGGAAGAAAGTCAGAAGCTCCTGATGCCCCTGCTGCCCTGTGATTTCATTCATGAGGTATGTGGTGAGAATTTGTTACATAATTCTATACTTCAACCCTCCTTTTTATAATGAGGTTCAGTGAAATGGTTTCTTCTGTGTTGAAAAATAAACAAGTCCAGCGAATGAGTTAGAGCATTCCTGTACATTCCCATGACTCTGCAGTAGCTTGCAGTGGAGATTTTGTTGGTTATTCCTGGGATGGCAGAAATGGGCCTGTGGCAGCTTGGGCTGTGACACTGGGAGTGCGAAAGATGATGTGCAGCAGAAAGTCACAAGTTCTTATACAAGGTAACAGATACTTTCGCTTTTTTCCAGTGTGTAAAAATGAAATATTCGCATGTGTTTCATATTATTGCGATATGAATAACACATACTGTTTTGTATGGTATTGCTCTCAGATCTCCACTGCGTTATATACACACACAACTCTACAAAAATGTTTTCTGTTGAGATCCCTGTCAGCTAAAAACCATCCACTGACACCGTACTGAAGCCTTCCATATTGCAGGCAGCACTGACTCGAAGGGACTTTCGGACAACCAGAGATACCTGGTCCTTTGCAAGATCTTTCCATAGCACCAAAACTATTTAAAGGTGATGGCAGAAGTCAGTTTTAGAGCTGGTGTAGCATGAAAATACTTAGGAATATTCCAAGGTTAGTTTACATCGATGGAAATAAAAATCTTACCTGGTTATTTACCGGCTTGTATTTTAGTCCTGGCTTGTTCAAGATTCTTTCAATCTGCTCATGGTTAAAGTTGGAGACACCAATGGCTTTTACCAGACCACAGTCCACCAGCTCTTCCATGGCCTAATGAGTAAGGACAACCAACGTGTGTTTATGAGGTGGTATTAGCGTCAGCTACACTACTTTGTTTCCCTAAAGCTGGTGACCAACCAACAAACAACCCAGACTAGATTAAATAATAGTATCTCAAATTTAAAAAAAACCAAAACAACAACCAAAAAACTTTGCACTTTGTATTATCTGTATGCTTTATGTCTCATTGCAGATGAGAAAGTAATATAAGAATGGTTTGGCCAACCTTTTTGTAATGGGAAGCAAAATCTTTTGCTTTGGCTTCTTTTGGGGGTCATTTTACCAGAACTAAAAAAGCAAGGGAGACCTCTCCACCTCCTCCCATGCCAGCACTCTACCTCTGAGTTGACAGAACACAGCAGGGAGGATGCTGACATAAAGTCAGTTACCTCAAAATACTTTCTTGCAGCTGTAATCTGGTATGGTAGAGAAAACTTAATTCCCAGAGCCACAGCATCACAGAGGTGCAGGGAGCAGGAGCAGACCCTGAATCCTCTCAGTCCATGAGGAAAGGAGGATTGAAGGGCAGCCTGAGATGCTGATGCCCAACACTGAAAAGTGTGAGAGTTCCCTATCTGTATGAAACACTCAGTAAATTAACAGCCACACCTGGATTAATCCGTGCTTCAGTTCTACCATTGTGCATATTCAAATATTATTCTAGTGACAACACCTGTTGTGCTCATAGTTTCCTCCCCTTTAGTCTTAGCAAAGACAACCCGCTCTTGCTCCTCAAAACAAGAGGTAGCAGCAGCCCTGCTTGTTCTAGTCACTAAATACAATTTTGTGTGACTATCCTTTGTACCTGAAGCTATCCCTTAATTTCATCATGCACGCAGAGCTCTGCTCCATCTTTAGTGCTGACACCTGCTCAAAAGACCAAACACTTACTTACCTCCCACGTGTCCAGAAAATCTGTATCACTGGGGATACTCATACCCTTGTCATCCACAGGATGCAGTTCTTCACCAGCCTGTTATTTCAAGGCAGATAAAACACAGGCTTTTTAAAGGAGTTTTATTTCCTACTGTGTACTCACACTTCTGACCGGAATTAGAGGCAGCAAGTTAGCAGGTTATTTAAACACATCACATAACTAAAAATTATGCAAGTTCATCAGTATTTTCTTTTGGATGAGGGCCATATTTCTACAAATTAACCCCTGCATACAAAGACAGGGGATTAGTAGTAATTATGAGTAACTTAGGCAGATCTAGAGAGAAGGGAACAGACACCACCCTACCTTTATTCTAGAGTTTTCATTTATTTTACGTGAGTGTAGACTGGGGAAAAAAGCAGCATGTTCTTTGTGCACTGTACTTCATTTTTCACTGTTGGTTACTCCAGATCAAGACAACATCTCCAAAATCCAAAATGTTCACACTGTCCTGGCCCAGCAGAAGGCCACAATCCCAAACCGCACCATCATGTGCTGGTTACAGTTTCACTGAAGACCCAGGGGGCTCATTAGCAGTGCTCATGCCCACAACTAGCTCAAACCAACAGGCGTAGAAAGCCAGACCCATATGCTAAAACATACCGCTACCTAGTTAGCAACTAAATGCTTGCTACCTCCTTTTCAGGTGAGAGCCAAATGAACCATATCCCAGCTGCATAATGAAGATGGTCACAGCACAGATGAGAGAATACTCCATGTTTCTAGCCCGATAAGGAGAAGAGGAATGTAAAGCAGAACTACCTTGAATCCCATAGGGAAGTGTATCAGGTAGAGGTCGAGGTAGTCCAGTTGCAGTGCAGCGAGGCTCTTCTTGCACGCTACCTTAACCAGGGACCTCTCATGAAACGTGTTCCACAACTGTGGGAAGAAACCAAGCCTGACCATGACTATACAGCTTCCACAGTCCAGACCAGGGGACAGAAGCTTCTCCCTTGGTGGTCTGGGAGGACAACTCCCTCCCCACCTACCCAGTGCACAGTGAGGACAAGGATGGCAATATTTTAATGGTAAGGTAGGACAAACATAACACAAATAAGGGAGTCAGCAGTGAAGGTGGACAATCAATATTGCTACTTATGAAAAGGGAGTCTCAGAACTAAATGTAACACCCTGCCAAGTGTATCTGACACAGCAAAGCTGTTAGTGTTACAATTTTTTTTTTTTTTCTCAGCCTAAATTTTGAGTCTTGAGCTGCTCATAGCTACCCTCCTTCTGTCCCTTTTACCTGGCCACTGTGAGAACTGTTGTGAATTTTACTTTATTTTTTAAATGAAAATTTGGATCATTTAAATAGAAGAACTTGTAAGCATTATTCAAATGAAAACCTATTCTTTAACAAAAATTAACAGTATGTGGAAAAGCTTAGTTATGCTCAATATTTTCTAGTTTTGCTGGTGAAAACATCGAATCATAAGTTTTTTAGTTGAAATGTTCTCACTTTTTGGTAAAGAGTACTGCTGAGACAAGTGGATGAGATGAAGGAATGCAGTAAATACCTGGAAAATATTTCAGACTGAAGTCCCATACTTTCTACGTGTCTACATTTTGTACACAACACCATTTTCAAATGTCTTGCACACCACTAAGTAGCAGAGCACCTTTGAATCCACACATCTGTCTTGTCTTTTTTTTTTTTTCTGATCTTTCTAGGGTGCTTGCAAATGGACCTTCAGCATAATTAAGTGACTTAATAATGCAAGGAAATTGGATCAGCAACAGTTACTCAATCTTTCCAAAGTTGTCAATGGTTCCTTAGGTAAAGCTCAGTCCAAATTGCAAATAAAGGATGGAATTTATAGCACAGAACAAGACAACCATGAAATTAATATCATAGACTTAAGTCCTTAGGTTACTTTACACATGGAATAAGGGTTTCTCTTTGAGAAAAGCTAAACGCCCTGATAATCCTGCATCCTTGTACCTTAGTAACAATGAAGAGGTCTTCCCGTTTCACAGCCCCCTCCTTGATCTTCTGCTGGACTGCATTGCCTATTTCATTTTCATTCTGGTAGAAGTAGGCACAGTCAAAGAGGCGGTAGCCTGCATCAATAGCAAACTTCACCACCTCTTCCACCTTTCCTGGAGGAGCCTGAAAGCAAACACAACCAAACCATGAGCTTTTCCATGGCTTTCTGCCAGCACTCGCAGCAGCGATAGCTCCGCAAAGTCTCTCTTTCCAGTTGCTGCTGGAGTTCCCTTGTCACCTGAGTTTAACTGTCCAGGCAAACAGCAGTTTTTGTAGGGAAAGGGAAGGCAGCAGAAAGGAGTTCGTTTCTGCGAGACGTTTTGACTCTGCCTTTCCTAGCAGTGTAACGCCCAGCATCGTTTCCCCTTATTTGCTCTCAGTGTTGCCCAAGCAGTTTTGCCAGTTTACCTTCCTCAAACCCATCCCCGCGAAGGCAGTTCCGTGGCACAAGGGCTCCCATCAGCCAGTGGCCACCTCCCCGGGGCTGCGAGCCGCAACCGCCGGGCCAGGAAGCCTTTCGCAATCTACATTTGCTTCTTATTTGTGGGTTTCTTCTTTTGCTTCCCCTCCTCTTTCTTTTGCCTCCCTCCACCTTCTTCGGCCCCGATTTCATTTTTTGCCTTTTTTTTTTCCCCCCCCTTTGCTTTTTGCTCCCCCGGGACCTCNNCTCGCTCCCTCCCCGCCTCCGCCGGAGTTTCCTTCGATGGGAGGCACAAGCTGCCCGTGATTTTGAGATTTTGGTTGACTACAGGAGCCTGATGCTAAGAGGGATCTGTTCGGTTGGTTGCTTTTGCGTCGAATAAGCTAAACGTAAACGCCTTGGTGATGAACTTGGCACTTTGCGCCTGTTCTTCCGCAGCGGAGAGGGCCCGAGGGGTGCCAGGAGAATGGCTGCGTGAGGCAACGGGTGTCCCGGCCCTTGAAAAATGTTCTCAGTTACTCTTAAGTGGTGACAAATGGACTGAAATTCCCATCTTTTAGCCCAGGAAAATATTAGGCTCACCCGCTGCCAACAGAGGAATTAATTCACAGGGAGCGTGGTCTGACGCTCACACGGATTCTGCATTCCCTGTCCTTGCAGAGGGGTGGGCTCCTGTCCTGCTTCCCGCAGGACCCTGGCGTCAGTCTGCGTGAAGGCGTGGGTTCCCTGCGCTCAATTAAAATGTCGGCCAGCATCCGTAGGGTGTCGCAGGCTGCAAGAGGGATTTGTGATCCCAGCTTGTCTACAGGTAGTGCTTTAGTCCGAAGAAACCCCCTGCTTTTTATGTAGGGTCAAAACGCATTCAGAGGGCTGACAGCTAAAGGCCACAGGAAACTTTGTATGAACAGAGTGCCTCAGAAATCAAGAGCCAGAGGGCTGGGCTACTTAGCTGACAGCTGCTTCGGGGAAAAAGTTGCTTCACATTAGACAGCTGAGGTGAAATCCAGGCTATCAAACTCAACGGGAGGATTGCTACAGGAGTAAATAACGGGAGGGATTCACCCTGACTCTCACTTTTATGACTCCAGCTAGTTAGGTTTTCGGTACTGCACTTGTCGCTGCAGTCTCTGAGTGCCTTTCAACAGGCACTGCGAGTGCTGAGTTCTTCCAAGAGTGATGTCATTTATTTATGTAGGTTAATATGGTTTCAGAGACCTGATGTTAAGCGTCAAAGCTGTGGTCCCATTTTGCAGTGGGTTTTAGCTCTCTGCGGGCACAGGAGGCCTCCTGCCTCTTGCACTCTAGGGGCTTTCAGTGCCCAATTTAACTGTAATTTTATCTCATTTCTCAAAACATTTTCTCTGATCACCTTTAAAATTGCATGCATTTTTGCTGTAGCTTCTTAACAGTACCAGCCATAACTCTACATTGTACGTTAAGTTCCGCCTGCTTTCTCACATTTCAATCTGTCGTGGTTTGGGCCAAATTGGCCCAATCCGGTGGAAACGACAGATGCTTGCTCCCTCTTGCTCTGCTCCCGAAGGGAGGCAAGAGAGAGAGAGAAAGAGAGACTTAAGAGTTTAGAAGGAACTAAACTACTTTAATGAAATATTAATAATAAAATAATAAAAAGAAAAATAATGAAATATATACAAAACCGTATCAAGCTCCCAGGATGACAATCACGTCACCAGCAGGCACTGGGGAAGTCCCAGACTGGACTCAGTGACGGACGGGAACTGGATTCCGGATCTGGATTCAGGATCGGGATCAAAGGCAGACGCAGAGACAGAGTCCTCCTCGGACGTCGGCCATTGAAGAAAGAGAGGCTGACCCTTTGATCCCTCAGCTTTTATACTGAGCATGAGGCAGATGGGATGGAATACCCTGTTGGTCAGTTTTGGGTCACCTGTCCTGTCCGCTCCTCCCTGCAGATGTGACCCCTCTATGCTTTTCCGCTTCCGACCCTCCAACGGGGCAAGTAACAAAGTTGGCTGGCCTTGGTTGTTATAGCAATAAGTATAAGCAAGAGCCTCTCTGCATACCGTTCCTTGGCATCAACTATAAACATGGGTCTTATCAGCCTGAGAGCGAACAGTTTTCTGCACAACATGCCGTTAATTTCAGCAGTTAGAAGAGGCCTAGCTAAAAAGTAAAGTTACTGAACAAAATTAGTCCTGTTTTACCTCAAACCAGGACATTCCACCCCTTATTCCATACCATTTGCATCTTGCTCAAACCATTATTACTTTTTTATCTATCAAATCTATACATACATAGATACCTCAAACCAGGACAATTCTGCATGTGTTGGCACAATTAGAGAGACCAGTATCTCGTCAATGGAAGTTATTTCAACCTTTTTTCTTTTTACCTTTTTTTTTTTTAAATAATCCCAGCTCAAACAAGGACAAAAGCAGACATGGATGCAGACACCAGACAAGCATTTTGCCTGGAAAAGGTGCAGGGAAGTCTCCTGGGGTGATTAAAAAGGCAAGTCAGTTCTCAGGCACGGAGCATGAGACCTGCATGGATGATGCTGACTGTATGTTCTCAGGCACTGCCCCTCACCCGGCTCCTTCCTTGCTCTGTGACCCCCCAGGAGAGGGTCCATGGTGCTCTGTGTCTGCTCCCTGGCCAGCATCACACACAGCTGGGTAATCATGCCAATAAGGTCCCTTTTCCCCTCCAACCCCATTCCCTCCCTCCTAACCTTTTCTAGAGCCCGTCTCTTTAGATATTGACAGCTTTATCCATCTATCTAGTTCAAAAGGCCAATCTTACTGCCCTGCGCCTTTTCCACAATATTGTTTCTGTCGTTATTTTTACAAGAAACACATGGATCCCTATGGAAAGTACTAAAACTATGACACAATTTCAACACCTTACCTTAGGCATCTCACACCTCACAAAGCCTAGGGATTCTCTGCTTCTTCAGTCTTCTTTTTTCTTTTGCTTATATTGCTATAAACTCCTTCTTGCTCATTGTTGACCCCTGACTACCAGTTTACATGTTCTGCAAGTTCCACTGGTGTCTTCCTGTGCGTTGTAAAGTGTGAGTGAGTAAGAATCAAATATTTTATGCTTGGACTGGTAACATTTGCTTATCAAAACATAGAAGCAACTATGAATTATTGTGCCGCTAGTGCATTCTGACCATGATGTCTGATGAGATTTGTTGAAATTTAAGTGTGCTTGCATTATTTAAGCTGCTTTTACAGGACAGTATTTTCAGTTGATTGGCAGATTCATGTTCTGGGTTTATATTTGAACAAAATCTCCTGCTCTCCTTGGACTGGTTTCCAAGCCATTGGCTTAACCAAGCTTTATTGTCATATTCCTGCTGCCTTGGATGTCATCACACTTTGCAGAATGAAAAGGATACCAAACTGGTATGAAGCAGAGAGAGAGAGGAACAAAATTTAGGCAGGGAAACAAAATTTTCAAACTGGCATGACAACTCCAGTATGCTCAAACTTGAGCAGTGGGAGGACGTCTCCTCTATGGCAAGCAAATATGAAAAACCACCACCAAACCAACTGCCCAAAAAAGAAAAAACCCAAAGGTACTGCAAGAGATGTGAGGAATTTGACAGAAAAGGGAGAGCAAGATCTACAGAAAAAAGACAGAAACAAATCTGCAGGGATTTTATAAAATCAATAATGGTACATTTATTTTAAAGTCAGAAAGGACCACTTTACTCTTCTGTATGGACTTCTGATTACACTGGCAAACTTTTACACCAGGATTATGGCATATACCTATTGCTTAATTTATTATTAAAGATGCTTGGGTGCTACAGGAATAGGAGCTGACTAAAATCACGTAAAGAACAGACTAGAAAGTGTTGAGATTGAGCTACAACTCACGTTTAATTGCAACAAATTTTCGTCTGAAAGGTATAAGAACCAACCATAAATGGCCCTTTCTGTTTTTTGGTTGTTTTTTAACCAGGTGTCTAAACAGAGTCTTCAACACTTTTCATCCCTCTAACCCTGTCTTATAAGACCTGAGGTTTCCAAGTGCACACTTTTAAAATAATTTACTTCTGTAAAATCAGTAACTGGTGGGAGAAGGTAAATGATCACTGGTTTTGAGCATCGATGCTCTGTTACTAGCCCAACCATAGCAATAGCCAGCTGTCCTCAAAAAAAGCTGGACTGGAGAGGGAAGCTGTGGAAATCCCCATTCTTTTCGAAAGAATCACATTCCCAAGACCATCAAAGACAGTTTGCAGTGGAGGGAGGGACTTAAAATTGCTGAATAATGTGAAACCTAAAAAAACAAAGAGAGGAGAAACAAGGAATTAAGGACTGCCTGGATCGCAGGCCTTCAAAAAGAAAGGATCCAGCAGACGGATGTGCTTGCAACAACTCATGTTCCTTGAGAGGGGCTGAGTGGGTGAAGCTGCCATCAACTCCTCGTGGCTGCGAACCTTTCGCCCCAATGGACACCCACAGTCCGTGGGACAAAGTTCAATTTGCTGCTCCCCTGAACTAATGCATTTCATCATACCTGTTTGTGCACTTTCTTCTCAAGATAAGCCTGTGCCCGCAAACATGGATACTGTAAGATACGAGCTTGTTTAACACAGTTGCCACCCAGCCAAGAGCGGCCTCGTTGGTACCTCAATGAGTTGCTACCTCAATGAGTGTGGGGAGGAGCACCCATGGGCATGGGTGTCATGTCTCCTGCTGCGGCTCCCCAGCCACGCTTCCTGCGTGGGAGGTGCAACAGTGCTGAGCCCTTCCCCGTGCTTCTCGGGGGTGTCCTGTGAGCAGCTTCAGGGTGCAACCTGGGAGGTGTTTGGGGGCATCCAGAAGACATCTAGAGAGCAGGGAGTAGAGTGACACTGCCTCTGGAGAGAAGCAAGGTATGGCCAGCAGCTGGCCAGGCCTTAACCGTATTGGAGCAAACTTCCTGGGGGCCAGGGAGGAGCAGGGAGAGTTTTTGGCAACTCAGCCGCAGCATGGGCTGGCGGGGGAGATCTGCTGGAAGGAGAGAGTTGTGTGTACAGGCTTTTCTGTGTCAGCGTTTCTGTTCTGTTTTACCTGATTGCTTTATCAGCATGGAGAAAGATAACTCTCATCATTTATAGCCGTATAAAACCTGACTTCCTGGGAGTTTAAAAGCCGGCCTTTTTTTTTTCTTTGTTTGTTTTGTTTTTTTGTTCGTGTGTGTGCTGGAGACAGTGTGGGTGATGACTGAGGCCCATTCACCTCAACTTTTTAGCTGAGTCACGGTGGCTTTACTCCCTGGCAGCTCCCCGGCGTGCCCTGCTGCACTGTTTCATGAGTCAGAGTGTGCAGAGGCAGGAGGTGACTCGTCCGTAACCTTGTCAAGCGTGGCCATGGTTTTCAAGGCATTGCTATCACTTCACTGGATGTTGACTAGTGTCTCCTTTTGAGTTGTCCTTCCTTTAGAGTGACTCTTCCAGAGGGTAATGGTGCTCCTTTGTGGTCAGCCTTTGCTAGAATACCGCGATGCAAAAAGCAAATCTCTTCTGTGGCTAATGCGATGTTGCTGAGAATGGTTTTGATCAGGTGGAAGTACCTAGTCAAAGCCTCAACATGAGGCAGCCTTGCTGTTAGTGTTCCTTGGGAAGCCGTGCACATTATTTTCCTGAACTAACACTAAGGAGCCTGTTGCAAATGCCTCCTGCTGCAGAGCTGACAAGTGAGTAGCCACACGGAATAAGGGAAGGGGATAGGAAGTATGTTTGGGACGTGGATTTGAGGGTTTTTGTGAAGACAGGTGTGGAGAGTCAGTTGTGTCAGAGAGAAATCTAAAAGCCAGTACAACAGTCTCCATTGCAATGTATTGATTGCGACAATAATCATAGAATCATAGAATGGTTTGTGTTGGAAGAGACCTTAAAGATCATCTAGTTCCAACTGCCCTGTCATGGACCAAGGACACCTCGCACTACACCTGGTTGCTCAAAGCCTCATCCAACCTGGCCGTGAGCACTTAGAGGGATGGGGCCTCAACAGCTTCCCAAGGCAACCTGTTCCAGTGCCTCACCACCCTCACAGTGGAAAATTTCTTCCTGAGATCTATTCTAAATCTGCTCTCCTCCAGCTTGAAGCCATTACCCCTTGTCCTATCACTAGATGCCTTTGTAAAAAGTCCCTCTCCAGCTTCCTTGCAGGCCCTTTTCAGATACTGGAAGGCTGCTATAAGGTCTCCCTGGAACCTTCTCTTCTCCCCAACTCTCTCAGCCTGTCCTCATAGGAGGGGTGCTCTAACCCTCTGATCATCTTCGTGGCCCTCCTCTGGACCTGCTCCAACAGGTCCATGTCCTTCTTATGTTGGGAGCTCCAGAGCTGGACACAGTATTCCAGGTGGGGTCTCACAAGAGTGGAGTAGAGGGGCAGAATCACCTCCCTCAACCTGCTGGCTACTCTTGATGCAGCTCAGGATATGATTTGCCTTCTGGGCTGTGAGCACACACTGCTGGCTCATGCTGAGCTTCTCATCTACCAACACCCCCAAGTCTCTCTCCTCAGGGCTGCTCTCGATCCATTCTCCGCCTAGCCTGTATTTGTGCATGGGATTGCCATGCACAAATAATGAAATGATAAATATGAAGTAATGAATAGTGGGAAGGTAAGTATTGCCATTTATATTTTAATAAACCCTGTTTTTTTCTGTGAGTCTAAAGGCCTTCTGGGCATCTGTGCAGAATTCAATATGGGTGAACATCGAGACATATCCACAGAATCAGAGAGGGGTTGAGGTTGGAAGGGACCACTGGAGGTCATCTGGTCCAATCCCTGTGCTCAGGCAGGGCCACCTAGAGCCGGTTGCCCAGGACCATGTCCAGGTGGCTTTTGAGTACCTCCAAGGATGGAGACTCCACAACCTCTCTGGGCAACCTGTGCTGGTGCTCTGTCACCCTCACAGTAGAAAAATGTTTCCTGATGTTTGGAAGACCCCTCCTCTGATTCAGTTTGTGGCCATTGCCTCTTCTCCTCTCACTGGGCACCACTGAAAAGAGCCCAGCCCTGTCCTTTTTGCATCTTCCCTTCAAGTGTATATACCCGTGATAAGATCTCCCCTCAGCCTTCTCTTCTGCAGGCTAAACAGCCCCGCCTCTCTTCTCCTCTGCTAGTAGTAGAGATACTCGAGTCCCTAAATGCTCACCCCAATCCACCTCTGTGGGCCGAGTCAAGGCCCTGTCATGCCCTGGGCAGGCTGGCAGCCCTCCTGGGGCACCCAGCCCCACTCACCCAGAGACTGCAGCATGTGGGTGCAGGAACAGCAAACATAGCAGTGGTGTTCAAAGCGTGGCTGTCGCCTCACAGGGTGCTCACCAGCAACTGTTTGCGAGCTTGTTCTCCTGCAGAGTGGCTGCCGTAGTCCCTTGCAGCTGGCATTTCAGCTGTGAATTTGGCAGGCATGTGCTCTGTACTCGTTTGGAAATAATCATAGAATCATAGAATACCAGGTGGGAAGGGACCTCAGGGATCATCTGGTCCAACCTTTCTTGGCAAAAGTATGGTCTACACAAGATGACCCAGCAGCCTGTCCAGCTGAATCTTAAAAGCGTCCAGTGTTGAGGAATCCGCCACGTCCCTGGGGAGATTATTCCAATGGCTGATTGTTCTCATTGTGAAAAATTTTCATCTTCTGTGCATTCAGAATTTCCCTAGGAGTAACTTTTACCCGTCACCCCTCATCTTTTGCATGTGACTTGTAAAAGGGAGTCTCCATCTTCTTTGTAGCCACCCTTTAAATACTGGAACATGGAGATAATGTCTCCCCTAAGCCTTCTTTTCTCAAGGCTGAACAAACCCAGTCCTCTCAGCCTTTCCTCATATGGCAGGCTTCCCAGTCCTGTGATCACCTTTGCAGCCCTTCTCTGGACCCTCTCCAGCCTGTCCACCTTTTTTGCATAGTGGGGACCAAAACTGAACACAGTATTCCAGGTGTGGCCTGACAAGCGCTGAGTGGAGTGGGATAATGACTTCTTTATCTCTGCTGGTGAAACCTTTGTTGCTGCAGCCCAGCACCCTGTTGGCTTTCTTTGCCACAACAAAGAGTATGTTTTGCTAAACTGACAAGAAGCAGCCTGTTGCGCATCCCTTCTCCCGCAGCAAAGCTCTTTGTTTGTCACAGGCAGAGAGCTGTGTCAGCAGTGGTTCCTCAGGGCCTTTGTGGGTAGGTGCAGACATGACACCCCATATCAAGTCATGCTTCTCTGCCTGTGTCTGTTCTCTGGGTTGAGAATGTTGTGTTGAGACATGTCAGGACATCCCTGTTTTTCAGAACGAAGCAGTTACTGGGAGATCTGTCAGTTTTCCTGGGTTTGTAACGAAGCAGGGGGAGGCTTTTTGAGAAAGGTCTTTTTTGCTGGTTTGGTGGGTTCTGAGAGATCTGTCCACTGCCTGCATTCCCAGGCTGAGATGCTTTGGGTTGCCAGGCTCCCTGTCTCTGCATGTTTCTTTGCTCAGCTGAGGTTTCCAGGTGAGATGGGAGACGAGGTAGCAGAAGTGTTGCACGCCACGGTGGAGCTGGGAACCTCTGAGTTCATGCTCAGTTTTGCTTTTGGATGACGCCGATTTTGCAAGTATTTTACCCATCCCTTCTTCCTAAACCTGCACCATGGGTGGCAGAAATGATGTTTCTCCCTACCCTTTGGGATCTCAAGCAAAGTCTTTTCAAGCATTAGAAAGGCCAAGTGCTGACCAGGTTGGAGGTGTGCAGAAGGAATCAAGGCTGTTGGTATTTTTCAAGTGTCTTCTATTCTCCTGTACAATCTTTCAACTCTTTGTTGGTGTCCATTTAATGGAGACCCAGGTTAAAGCCACGCTAAGAAACTGTGCTGCATAATAAGAGCTTGTCTGCAGAAGATAGCTTTGGCTTTCGTTTCAGCTGAAGAGATCCAATTTGTGCATGGCAAGGCAGCTCCATGGCAGCAGGAGATGAAGCATGGGAAGTGGTGGCGGTCACTTGAATCACCTCACAAGTGCCTTCCTGATCTGAAAGCCAATGCTTGCCTGAGACCCCTGTAGAGGTGCCCTGCAAAAAACATATGCCAAAGTAGCCTAGGGAGAGGAGGAGGTTGTACCATTGCTTTCAGAGCTACGAAGTGAATGAGCTGCAGGGGCGTCTCTCTAGGGGGTTGTTTATAGTGCAGCTGCAGCTGAGAGTTTGCTCAAGACAGAAGGGACCATTAAGAGCTGCCTGGATAGCAGGCCTTCAAAAAGAAAGGATCCAGCAGATGGACATGCTTGCAACAACTCATGTTCCTTGAGAGGGGCTGAGTGGGTGAAGCTTCCATCAACTCCTCGTGACCGCAAAACTTTCACCCCATTGGACACCCACAATCCGTGGGACAAAGTTCAATTTGCTGCTCCCCTGAACTAATGCATTTCATCATACCTGTTTGTGCACTTTCTTCTCAAGATAAGCCTGTGCCCGCAAACATGGATACTGTAAGATACGAGCTTGTTTAACACAGTTGCCACCCAGCCAAGAGCGGCCTCGTTGGTACCTCAATGAGTTGCTACCACAATGAGTGTGGGGAGGAGCACCCATGGGCATGGGTGTCATGTCTCCTGCTGCGGCTCCCCAGCCACGCTTCCTGCGTGGGAGGTGCAACAGTGCTGAGCCCTTCCCCGTGCTTCTCGGGGGTGTCCTGTGAGCAGCTTCAGGGTGCAACCTGGGAGGTGTTTGGGGGCATCCAGAAGACATCTAGAGAGCAGGGAGTAGAGTGACACTGCCTCTGGAGAGAAGCAAGGTATGGCCAGCAGCTGGCCAGGCCTTAACCGTATTGGAGCAAACTTCCTGGGGGCCAGGGAGGAGCAGGGAGAGTTTTTGGCAACTCAGCCGCAGCATGGGCTGGCGGGGGAGATCTGCTGGAAGGAGAGAGTTGTGTGTACAGGCTTTTCTGTGTCAGCGTTTCTGTTCTGTTTTACCTGATTGCTTTATCAGCATGGAGAAAGATAACTCTCATCATTTATAGCCGTATAAAACCTGACTTCCTGGGAGTTTAAAAGCCGGCCTTTTTTTTTTCTTTGTTTGTTTTGTTTTTTTGTTCGTGTGTGTGCTGGAGACAGTGTGGGTGATGACTGAGGCCCATTCACCTCAACTTTTTAGCTGAGTCACGGTGGCTTTACTCCCTGGCAGCTCCCCGGCGTGCCCTGCTGCACTGTTTCATGAGTCAGAGTGTGCAGAGGCAGGAGGTGACTCGTCCGTAACCTTGTCAAGCGTGGCCATGGTTTTCAAGGCATTGCTATCACTTCACTGGATGTTGACTAGTGTCTCATTTTGAGTTGTCCTTCCTTTAGAGTGACTCTTCCAGAGGGTAATGGTGCTCCTTTGTGGTCAGCCTTTGCTAGGATACCGCGATGCAAAAAGCAAATCTCTTCTGTGGCTAGTGCGATGTTGCTGAGAATGGTTTTGATCAGGTGGAAGTACCTAGTCAAAGCCTCAACATGAGGCAGCCTTGCTGTTAGTGTTCCTTGGGAAGCCGTGCACATTATTTTCCTGAACTAACACTAAGGAGCCTGTTGCAAATGCCTCCTGCTGCAGAGCTGACAAGTGGCGAGGGGAAATTTTCAGAAGGATCCAGCAGATGGATATGCTTGCAACAGCTTGTGTTCCTTGAGAGGGGCTGAGTAGGTGAAGCTGCCGTCAATGCCTCGTGGCTGTGAAACTTTCACCCCATTGGACATTCACAGTCTGCAGGACAAAGTTCAATTTGCTGCTCTCCTGAACTAATGCATTTCATCATACCCATTCATGCACTTTCTTCTTAAGATTAGGCTGTGCCCAGAGATATAATTGCTACAAATGAAGAGTAACTCTCTCTCTTCCTCCTGCATGTGGATCAGTTGTGTCCCTGCCAAGAGTGTCCTTGTTGGTACTAATGCAATGAGCATGGGGAGGAGCAGCCACGGACGTTCTGCTGTTTCCTTCTGCTGTTCTCTGCTCACGCTGTCTGCGTAGGAGCTCTAACACTGCTGAGCTTGTTGGGGGCTTCCTTTGGGCACCTTCAGAGTGCAACCTCTGAAGTGTTTTGGGGTGTCTGGAAGCAATAACTAGTGAGCAGTTCTTTCTATCCTCTCCCCGTGTAAGATACATCTTTTTCTGGTGTGTGTTCAGAGAGACCTGGAGGAGGTCAGGCTTTGACCACGGTGGAGGTGGTAATGTATTTTGCTGTGTGGTTTAGGGTATCTGTTGCATTGCTTTAAGAAGAGCATGAGCTGTGTGGAGGCAGGTGGGGCTGGTCTGTCCCTGTTGGTGGTTTGGTGGCTGCTTAGCTGGGGCAGCCTAAAGGTCCTGCAGGGTTGTGCTGGGCACCATTGCTGGGGATGTTGCAGCAAGACATGTCTCTGGGGAGACGCAGGGACTGGCCAGCAGGTGGCCAGGTCTTGGGGGTGGTTAAAAGTGCTTCCTAGGGACGAAGGCACAAAATCTATTGTATCTCAGAAAGCTATCGAGCTTGCAGGGAGTGGCACAAACTTGTTTACAAAGCCTTTACACTTCCTAATTGCTTTATCTCTACAGAAGAAGATAAATATTGTTGTAAATACCCTAATAAAACCTGCTTTTATGGGAGTCTAAAAGCCTTACGGGCGTTTTTTCAATGCTCGGTATGGGTGAAGATCAAGCCACGTGTGCCTCTGTGCTCTAGCTGATTCACGGCCCCGTCACGCCCTGGGCAGGCTGGCAGCCCTCCCAGGGCACCTGGCCCCGCTCTCCCACAGACTGCAGTGTGTGGGTGCAGGAAAAGCAAAGATAGCAGTGGTGTTCAAAGCATGGCTGTCACCTTGCTGGAGGTGACTGTTTTGCAGGTGACCTTCCTGTAGGATGCCTGTGGCAAGTTACTGAATTGCTGCCCTTTTGTGTTGTACCCTGACATTCCCAGTCTTCAGTGTGTTTTTGAATTGTTGTATTCTCTCAGCCTTTCTTGAAAAACAAAAGTAAACAAACCTCAATAACATAGCAGGAAATATCTACTCTAACTGCGACAGAACTACTTCCATTGGTCTTGTTTGCACTATGTCAAGTTTATGGACCTGGAAATGTCAGTATGAAGCAGTACATCAGCGGTGATGAAAGTTGGGTATGTGAGCATACCTATCTAAAATGCTTTGATTGATTCTCACTCCTTGAGCGCAACGGTCAGAACACAAATTTAGCAGCATGTCATGGATTTTCAGTACTTACCGAAAACATCTACCTGCAGCAGCTGCCTCCGGGGAGGTTGTAAGACATCAATTTTACCAATACTGAAGTGAAACTTTTCACCAAAACTCTAAGACCAGGGTTAGAAATGCAATGGACCTGAATCACCAGAGCTCCACTGAATCCCAAGCCAAGTATATAATGTTTCTCCAGGAGGATGTACTTTAACTGTGTACAGAAGAGCCTTGAGTTAAATCCTGTGAAGGTTTTCTTCAGTTCAACAATTGTGCAGTCTGATTGCTGTTTATTCCTTGCTTTTAAGGCCCTTCCTCCCTTCCTTTCCTTCTTTAAATTTTGGAGCTCTTCAATTGCTCTTCACTTTGGAAAAGAGCTGAGAGAGCATCTTGGATCCAGATAAATACCTCGACAACTCCAATTGTCTGAGCTAAGGAGTATGAAGGGAGGAGCGGCAGTGGCTGGTCATGGAGGAGAGTGTAGGAAAGTTGTGGTCTGTGAGGAAATGTACTGGTGTGGCAGCAATCCAGCTCTTCATGCTCTGAAGCATTGATAGTGATTGTCAGATACAAGTCAGCTCAACCTCATGCAGTTATTTTTGAATGTGAACAGTCAGATATGCCTGGGTGGCATCCAACAAGTTACCTGAGAAGGTATTTACATTTAGTAAGTGAAAAAAATTGATTTTTAAATGGCTTAGATGATGGTTCATTGCTGTCATTGCTACTACAAGAGAATCTTTTATTTAAAGGCCTTACTAAAATAGATGGATGTGTCAAAAAGGGGGTGTACTTAGAAATTATGAGTTAACCATGTTTATGTAAACAGAGTCCTTTGATTTTATTACAATGTTACACTTTTAATTTAAATTTTTGTTTTCTTGTTCATCTATAGACTTTTTTTTTTTTTACATCAGACTTTTCTAGAGTCTTAAACATGGTTGATGTTTATGTGTAAAGAAGAAGGGTCCTGTGACCCTCTGCAGGTCAGCTTCCAACTGCAATTTTACAACCTTGTTTGGCAAGAGAAGACAACCATATCCTGGAGTCAATTCAGGATAGGTATTATGACAATCTTATTTTCTTTTATTCAAGGAATCCAACTATTAACAAAGCTGGAGTGTTCTAACCATCCCATTACACAGAATCCGCCTTTTAAATAGCTTTAGGAATAACAACCAACTTCACCATGTTTAAGTAAAGAGAAAAATTGGGATTTTTTTTCTAAGGAAATTATTTTACTTGGTCAATTTGAGCAGCTTTATGTTTCTTTTTTATGTTAGAAGTATAAGAAAGCTTGAAAAACTCTCTGGTGTTATGAAGAAATGAAGATCACAGGCCTTACTTTTCCCTAGATCATTGGAAAGAGATTCTGCCATTCTTCCTTCAATTTGGGCCTAATTTATTCTTGATCTTAAAGCTGTTTCTTTGGCCGGAGATATGTTCAGACCTTCCTAATGTATTTATGCAGTCCCTATAACGTATTAGGATTACCTGGATGTCAAGTGTGAAAAAGAAAATATTATACTCCCAGGTCTTCTGGTTGTGAAAATTAAATTGCAATGTTTACACCTAGCCCATATTATCTTCTAAGTTTTCTGTACCTGAAAGGCATAAATAGTGAATTCTTCCTTAGCCTGATAATCTATAAAGCCTAATAACAATGCTTTAAGAGGATTACTGTATTGCTGATCTTTAGTAAATTGGGAAGAACGTGGAAGCGTAACTGGTGGGGAAACCAGGGAAAGACTTAGGAATGGCTTCTGTGTAGGAGGTGCAGGGGATAACAAAGAGATTAGACACGAGAAATGAGAGATAAAGGGAGAAAGGAGAGAGGCAGAGAAAGTAGGGTGGTCATACTCTTAAATGTAAATATGTTTTTCATCTGATTCCCACTCAAAGCAGCAAAGTATTTTAAAAATAAATAACCAAAAGCACAGTTGCGCTTAAAGCTCATCATATTTTATGGTAGATCTTTTGCTGACATTGTTTTCTTATTGACGTCAATGGAGGTTTCAAAATCAATTGAAAGCAGCTGTCTGTTTCAAATACACATTGAAGTCATCAGGAAAAGTGGTATACAGTCTTTCCCTGGAATACACTTGATACTAGTCCAACATGTCTTTTCATCACAAATTTTTTTCATCAATCACTGACTTTGTTTATATTTGCTGCAGTGTAACATGTAGTACAGCAGATGTATCAGATAAGGGTGCACTGTAATATAACTGGTTTTACCAAATCCATCAAACTCACTTTCATCTTAAATACAATATTATTTATTTTGCTCTTTTGTCAGCCACTGTCAAGATTTTTCTCATTTAGTATTTTAGAGGACAACTCTCTTCTGAGGAAATAAAGTTCAAACTCCATTGATTTAATTTCTTATATCTATTTATATTGATATTTGTGCTAGTGTATCAGATTAAATGATTTTTACACAGTGAATTTTCGTTGTATGATTACATTGATGTATTTGTTTAGCTTCCAATATTGACACCTTTTTTTAGAATACAGAATATCTTTTTGTTGAATCCTTCCAAAGTGACACTGGGAAAAGGCGTGCTTTACCTGAAATCATCTTATCTCTAAAAGAAATCATATGATTGCTGCTGTTTTTTCAGTTTTACCATGTATGGTCCAAAGTGTCTCATCTGGAGAAGTACAAAGAATATGAACTAGTACATGAAGAAGAAAGACTGTCTAACTTTAAATATATAGTGAAGTACAAGGTGATTATGTTTAGGTGAGGCTAAGTATATTGTAGATTTTGGTCAGTTAAAACCCCTTTCTTGTAATATTTCCAAATAGTGAAAAAAAAGAACTTTGTCTAAAGAAGGCTTGTGGTTACTGCAAGTGCCCTGAACCCAGCTAGCAGGCTAGTGCTCTGTACTCAGAGCATAAAAGGAAAAATATATATCATATATGGCTTGATGATTGAAGGAGAGCACTCTGGAAGGTCTGAAAGGGGGAAAACAGCCATTGGCCCATAAATACAGTACCCATAAATACTGCATTCAAAAACCCCACAAAATCCAGTGTTGCTGGAACTGGAAATTATGCTGGTAGCTATTGTATTTTATCACAGGATGGGTATATTTGTAGTTTCTTTATATCTTCCTAAACCTGCAGAGGGTGCAAAATCTCTATGTAACATAGCTTAGAAGAAGCTGAATTATTCCTTCATTCTCCTTGTATGTTTTGCTTCTTTGGTAACTTGTAGGAACATTTTACCAGCAGCAAGATCCTTGCTAGGAATTTAGTGGTAGAAAAAATGGAGATAAAAGCATTTATTGTTGCAAGAAGGGCTGTGGCCATTTCATTTGCAGGTCTTTTATTCTTTGATGTGTAAGCCTAGTGCCTGAGCCATTCTCTCTAACCTAGTGCTATTTGGTCCCTTGTCATATTATCTCCCTAATAATATAATTTCCCCTGCATTGTCTCTATTTTTCTTCTTTCTCTCCAGCCTTTTATTTTAATCTCAGTGTTTTTTCTGGCTAACTGCTTCTGTTTGAATGCTTACTTCCAGCTCTAAGCTGTTTCACTCACACCATGAACACAGTGGAGGTAAATGGCCAACCACAATGGCTTTGACAACATATTTTATTTTCACATGATCTCAACAGTGCATAGAATAGCAGAATAAAATATCTGAGACATCATTAAGATTTCACTTCATTGATTTTCATTGATTTAGCAGAGGTCTTCAATGTCAGAAAGTGTGAAGGCAATGATTAGGGAACAGACTTCTTTTAAAGTATTGGGGTTTCTAGGATAAAGCTTATTTACTATCAGAAAAAGCCATTCTCTTCTTCAAACCAAAACACATGTTTAGCTACCATTATAGCGGTATTATTAGGAAGATAAACCCTCAAACTTAAAATACCTGGCAAGGGAGGTGCAGGAAAGTTTTTAAAGTGTGGTTGTAAAACTCATCTAACTTGTCTAACTTTCCATTTTCATAAGAAGTTGATTTTTTTCCCTTGTTTGTTTTTGTTTTTTACTTTATAGTTGGCTCCATTCCAGCTTTGAAAGGGTTTACAATATCGTTGGATATACAGCAGCCTTTCAGATTAGTAAGATTTATGTGATGAGCCTTTGTGTAGGAATGAATGGGCATTTAAATTTGAGTCTCTATTTGGTCAAGGAGATACCTCTGGGGTATTTTTAAGCAAGTTACATTAGTTTTCTGACTGTAACAAAAGCTTCTTTTGCAATTACCTTCTTATATGTAATCTTTGGGTTGATGGAAAAAAATTAACACGGATGTGAAGACACAAAATATGTAGATTTATGCTATGGCCCAGAGCAGTTCCTCTTGTTCAGCGTGGCTGTGGATGATGGTGATACCAGAGAGAACAGAACGAGCTCCTTGAGGCTAGTCCTGATCCCACTGAAAACCAGTAGAAGCTGAGCCATTGCATTTTAAGGGATGGAGCTGCACAAACTGATTTTGACAGCAAAATGTTGGGAGAAGGGGATAGACTTTTTTGTGTCTTTCATACAATATGTTCAGTTAACAGTTGTTTGATGCCTCTGTTTGGCTTGTGTCCTGTTGGGAGCAGTTAAGAGGTGTTTTAGAGCTTTACTGAATAAGGGTGAACATGTACTTGATGATGTGTTTCAACTCCTTTTTTAAGGACTGAGAAATAATTTGTTACATGTAAAGGATTATTTACCTGTCTGAGACCTCACAAAATTGTTTCTTATAAAACTATGGGTTGGTGTGAGAATAGCAAACTAGCAAGAGATCTTGCCTCTGATACTTATACAGTGCAAGTCATTTTGGCCAGAAGTTTCAAAAGTAGCCACTTAGCATAGTATAATTTGTATTTTAAGATTTTTAATAACTTTGGCTAAGTGTGTACATGCAGCTTTCTAAGATAAAACCGATTAACAGTAAATAAGATGTTTGATTAAAAGATATTATTAAGATAACATCACAATAGCTGTGTTGACATCATAATGACAGTGTTCTTGTGGTCTTTGTATCCAAGAACAACAAGATTTAGATCTGCTAGAAAGAACACAGCTTCAGTGATATAATTTGGTAGGGAAGATGTGTACTGCTCTTCACAAATGAAAGATTAAGGGCTTGGGGCCTATTACGTACCCATCTGCAGCTTTCTTATAAACCAGTAATATTTATACTTGAATAATTTAGAGAAAGATCTATGAGTAGCTGCCTGCCCTTTGTGCAGTATGATGGCCTTCTCCTAGGATTGGAAAGCTGGGAGCTCCAAACCGTAATGATGTGCAGTTACTCCAAGGGGCATACAATGCAACGCAATGTCACAGAGGAAACACTAATGATAAAGCTTATTACAATCCATGGCACATTAGATAATAGAAGCCTTAGGATCAGGGAATTATTTTGCAGACTTCCTGGCTCATTATACATAGATATAGGGGAGTACATGAGCGAGCCTATATACAACCTAGGACAAAGCTACAGATGATGAAGAATAAAACAGTGCCTTTAGATTTATTCACGTGCTAGGCTGAGATTGTAGGAGAACCAAATCTCTGAGCAGCAAAGCATTTCTTTTGGTTTGTGCCCCGAATGCGGGTGGCAGGGATGGCTGGTCCGAAGGGACTTATGCAGCGCAGAAGCCTGGTGTGGGCCCGCTCACAGCAGTGGTGAGGCATGCAGGGGTGGTGGGATGCCGGTACCTGAGCTGGACACAGCTCCAGGACATTATTTTAAGGACAGCGTGGCCTGAGTGGAGAAGTTTAATGTGTAATTATTGCAACAGTGTATTAACTAATACTTTATTAAGCCTAGAGTGGTAAGAAGGAAGCCATAGGGATTATCTTTCCCCTTGGGAAACTTTTCTCTGTATGTAGGACAATTTATTGTTTCCCAATATTATCATAATGTCCTTTATTACCAGCTGACATTTTTAGAAATCTGATTGCAGTGTTAATTTTATCTTCTATGTACCCTAGGGCATGAGAATTGATGGAGGGCCTTGCCAGGAGGAAAGAACCACATTAATTTTAGTCCTTTTTGCTGATGTCTCTGATTCTTTCATTTCTGTATTAAAAACTTATCATTTTAATAAAGAGACTGATAGAGCTTCATATGAACTTGGCAACCTGACATCCATCAAAAGTGGAATTAGTAACAGGGATAGATAAGAATTTTTAAATAAAAATGGATGTATGAGGGATTGCTGAAGACAAACAGAGGAAAATAAAGGCCTTAATTTGCAATCCATTCCAAGCATGATGCCTCCAAGGGACTTAATTATCTAAGAAACAAGAAAGGATTTATAAAAGCAGCAAGGTTTCTGGTACTTTGAGTGGTGTTCCTGCAATGAATTTACCATTTGAAAAAACAGCCATTGTTTCCTGTTTACTTGTGTTTATGAAGGAGAATAGATGGGGAAGGGCCCTGCAGAGACAACCTTATGGTAAGACAGGTGCTGCTGGCACTGGAGCCCCGGTGTTAATAATGGCAGCTGTAAGCACAGACGTGTTGCAGTGTGGATTGTTAAACTCGTTTTTCAAAAACCCAGTGACTAAAATGGGAGTATTATGGGGCTCCTTAGGTACAAGATTTTTAACAGATTTCTTGCCTGCATAGTCAATAATGATGTAGGGAAGCCCTTAAGCTGTGAAGTTTGTTCCCAGAACTGGATTTGGGCACAAACTCTTTCGGACTCATGGAGGGCAGTACCTCTGGGGCTCAGTTTGGCAGGTGTAAAGCACAAGATCTGGACAGGGTTTTAAATGCTGCATTTCTCTGATAGCTGGCATTGTTAAGAACTTTTTAGCTTTTGTGTTTTCTGTCCTCTATAAGATACTCAGCAGTGCATATGGGCTCTTTTATATATGCAGATAATGTCAGTTCTTACAAGGCAGTAGAATCCAGGGAAAAGCAATTTCCTTCCTATATGCAACTGCTGCCTGCAAACTGCTGGCTCTGTAAAGAGAAGATAGCGTCAGACTGGCTCCACACTCAGGAACAGCTGGTTTGTAAAAAAAGCCTGGGTCTGTTTGTGGCAAGAAGGTCCTATGGAATACACCATGACCACTGGATAAACTGAAAGGATTAAATGGCTGAGAGAATGTTTTTTGAAAAATTATATTTGTCTGAATGAGAAGTGAAAGAAGCTCCAATATTTTATAATTAGGCAAAACCAGGCAAGATTCCAACCAGGACCCTGCATTCTGCAAAATCAATATACGTTCAGAGTGAGAGAAGGAAGAATTTTCTTTTAAATGCCATCGGATTCTCACTTAATTTCTATTAGCAAAGAGGACACTGTTAGCATCTTAAATAGTAGAAAACAAATACTCCCCTCTCCTTTCTAGACAGTTGTCTTCCATATGATCATTAATTTCGGCCATCTTTTATTTTCCTGTAACAATTTAATACCTGTTAGGACGAGGGACATTGTATCAGTGATTTAACTTTTTATCACAGAAGTTGTGATGCGTTTTGGAAATTTGTTGGTGCACATACAGTTTCTATATTAGAGAGCAGAACAGGGGATCATCATTTCCAGGCTCTGACCACTCACTCTGAAGGGCAGGCGCACACAGCTACCTTTGTCTTGCAAGGCAGAAAGGCCTGTGGAGACTCTATAGAAGTAGGTCAGCTTCTCCCCATCCATAGCTCAGAGTTTTGATATAGCCCAAGAGTAACTGAAGAGAGGGAGAGTGCAGAGGGGCGTTTAGGGATCTCCAATTTCCTACTATGTATCTGGAGCTTCCTGACTTTTGCCTGTCTGTCCTTAAACAGTCTTGTTTTGCCACTTTGCTATCTCCTCACGGTTTCACAAAAGAAAAGGAGATCAGCTGACGTATTTTAGAGATGGAGGAGTCCAATTCAAAGCAGGATTGCCTCTTCTTTTTGGTGTAGTTGCTGTGATTAGCTTCTGGCTTTCAAATGGTACTAATAAGTCACCATGTTTCTTGGACCCTTCAGTTTCATTATCTTTTAGAATCATAGAATCACCTATGTTGGAAGGGACCTTTGAGATCATCGAGTCCAACCATAAACCTAACACTGCTAAAACCACCACTAAACCATGTCCCTCAGCACCACGTCTACCCATCTTTTTAATACCTCCAGAGATGGCAATTTCACCACTTTCTTGGGCAGCCTGTTCCAATGTTTGAAAACCCTTTCTGTGAAGAAATTTTTCCCAATATCCAATCTAAACCTCCCCTGGTGCAACTTGAGGCCATTTCCTCTTGTCCTATTGCTTGTCACGTGGGAGAAGAGATCGACCGCCACCTCTCTACAACCTCCTTTCAGGTAGTTGTAGAGTCCGATAAGGTCTCCCCTCAAGCCTCCTTTTCTCCAGACTAAACAACCCTAGTTCCCCCAGCTGCTCCTCATAAGAATTGCTCTCTAGACCCTTCACCTGCTTCGTTACCCTTCTCTGGATACGCTCCAGAATCGAAATGTCTTTCTTGTAATGAAGGGCCCATAGAAACAGAAGTCTGCTACATCCTTTGTTGTTTGGTTTTTTTTTTTTTTTACTTTGGGTGTTTTTTTTTTTTTTGGGTTTTTTTTTTTTTTTTTTTTTTTTATTGTGGGTGTTTTTTTTTTTTTGTGGTTTTTTTTTTTTTTTTTTTTTTGTAAATAGCTTTTATTGTTTGTGAAAGAAATTATATTGAAAGCTCCAGAAACCTGAAATCCTTTTATCAACTTCAGATTAAATACATCAAGTCATCCCCGGTGCGAGCTTGCAGTTCATTCTGGGTAAGATTCCTACAATGATCAGACTAAGCAGAGGTAAATGTATTCCCCAGCCTATTTGTTGGGGGGAACTCAACATACATGTCATAAAAATAAAGAGGTTTTTTGGAACCTTTTATGCTAGTTTTGTGATAATCCTTCAGTCATTATCTTCTTTCTGTTCTTTGCAAATACAGATGAGAGCTGTAGTCGAATTCTCATTCAAGAAGGCATCATCCTAAATCAAAATATATTTGTTCTTTCTGTAGAAAAGAACCGAAAGCAGAGAAGGACCAAACTCCTGATTTATCTCTAAAGACAGACAGGCAGAGAGAGAAAGGAAGACATTGTCTTCTCTAAATGCAGAATGCTTGTATGGCTATGTTTTTAAGTGAACTAATAACTCCTTATAAAGAGAAGTCGAAATCCTTGTAAGGCGTTACACACAACAAGCCTATGAATTTTAATAGTATCAGGATATACCAATCTTCACCAAATAAAAAAAAAAAGACTTAAGCAGGGTTTCTCATCAGAGCTGCAATAATGTTTTTCAGAACTTTCATTTTGTTTAACTTTAGAATCCAGATGTTCTCTGAAATATTTCTTGAAAAACAGATTCACTTCAGATTCAATCTGAAGCTGAAATACAACAGATCCTAACCACCTGCATTGTATTTTTTATAAGGCTTATCTGAGGCTGAATTTTAGTTCTCCCTGGGCCTGACTGAAACCCTATGAAAGTCAGGACAAACGTTCCTACTGTATTGAATATGCTTTGGATCGGGCCCAGAAATTTCACTTACTTGCTGACTGTAGCGTCACAGATGGCTAAAACCAGCCCAGTTCCGTGGTAATCCACTCTTTTAAGCTTCTCTCTCCACCTGCACTCCTTAATACACAAAACCATAGTGCTGGTGAGTTACATCATGGTGCCTGTATTGATACCCATAATGTGCCAAATCCCTCTGGTGCAATTTGACCTTTTCCTAGGAAAGCTTTCCAGGAAATAGTCTCAAAAATAAAGATTGGATTATGCTTGATACTTTTTTCTCTAAATGTAAAAATGCTTCAAAGAAGAACTTTAATTTTCAATGTCTCAAGTATCTGGTAATTTGGAGACCTCTTACTGGCCTTCTGCTGTATGGTCTATGCTCACTGACATATTTTGGCTTTAAATAAAAGCTGTGATGTGTTGGGTGAGGTGTTTTCATTAAAGTTTGAGAGAGTATTAATGCCATTGAAAAGCACAGCAAGTCCTTATCTGAAACATTATGTACACATTTAGTCACCCGTGTTTAGAAAGGTGGGATCCAAGTGGAATCAAGTTGGAGTAGATATGGGGAAGCATGGCTTATGTCACTAGAGGACATTGCAAGAGCCTGTCTTTTTGAAACAATCCAAAGAAAGACAAAATTGAGGGACATGCTAGGGAGGGAGTAAAGTTGATTTGAGGAAAACTTTCAAACAAAGTAAATTTTTTTGTCTTTTTTCGACAACTAGTTCAAAAAAGACAGTAGCCCAAAAGCTAGTAGGTGTCAGTTCAGTTGCAATGATCAGCTGAACTAAAACATACACTCAAATGTACTGACCATTAGGTGTTTGACAGACTTGACAGAGAGGAAGTAAACCGGATTAGAGCAGAGAGAGAGAAAAACCATTTGGCAGTGGATTTGCTAATGAAAAAAATAACTTCAGAATGACTGGGTGGTAAAATCCTAATGCAGATCAGATGGTAGTTTTCATTTCAGACAAAGAGTCAATATAAAATCTCATGTCATTTATAGATTTTATCCTAACTAAATAGCTCACATGAAACAACATAGATTTTACTTTTCACTGATTTTTTTTACACTAAATTAGCTATCTAGAATGAAGAATATTTTCTGTCTTTGTGAAAATATACTCTTTGTAGTGCCTTCAAATAAGGACAGGAGATTTGGCATATTTATTTCTAATCATCACACACAGTACCTTTTTTTTTCCAGCAGAAGTAACTACCAGTATCAACTGAGAATTTTTCTAAAACCCAGTGCGAAAACTTTAACTGTTAAAGGAAACTCCCATTACCCATGCCAGTACTTTATGTCCTCTCTGAATAATAGAAGTTCATGGCTGTCAGGTTTTGACCATTGCGTAGGAATCAACTTCACTACATCTTAAAAATATATTTCTGTTATTAAAAGGGTAATCATCTTTCTCCTTTTCACTCTAGGAATTCCAAAGGAAAAGATTACTGTGGGAAAGAGAAGCCATTTGCTTGGTCACCTCATTGCATCTCAAGGGGAAAATAACCCATAAAGCATAAGCAGAGTATATCTACTGCAAATAATCCGAATATTTAGATCTGCTTGGTATCTTGCTGATCTCCCTGACACTCAGTAGACCCACCTGAAAGGGAGATCTCAGTTGTGTGTTTGAGATCTGGCAGAGCTGAGAAGAACTTGTCTCTACTAAGGTGCTGCCATAGGATGGCACTACAGGCTTCTGTGATGATTTTTATTATATGATCTTGCCTTGGTAGTGGAGACAGTAACTTCATCAACACTAGCATCCTCATCAAACTTCCATTTGCTATTAACATCTTATACCAATTAAAAATAAAAAAAATCACTTCCAAGCCTCCTTACTAACAACCGCTGAAATCCTAATGACTTTGAAATATGTTGCTGGCTTACACTCCAGAGAGCTGGAGGAAGATTATACTGTTCTTCACGTTTTATCAGAGCGTTACAAATGCTATTTTGCTGAATTCTTGTGAAGAATCTTGTCTATCTTTTCCATAAATAATTACTTTCCTCAAATGCTGGATGCAGTTTCATTAAAGCTTTGTTATGCTGTCTCTTTTATTTCACACTAGTTGAGTTTATGTGTGGAATTCATTTCTTCTATGCTGCTGATTTGCAAACAAAACGGATCGCTAATTTGACATGTACAAGAAAATTGGAAACCGAGCTGACATAAAACACTTGACTGCTTCCAAGTGTTTTGTTGTACACGCTAGAAAACATCCATACAGTAAGGTGTGTTAATCAGAGACTGGTGTGTCATTTTGGAAATGGAGCCCCTTTTAATGTGATTCTGAAGTATGGACCACATTACAGTAGTGCTTGTTATTCTGCTGTTGTAACTTACCTCTAGTATACATTAATACATTTTCCATTTCACTGACTTTCATGGCCTACTTAGATGACTCATAGTCACATGAAAATATACACACAAAGGAAGATTTTTGATTTTTAATTTATGAAAACTTTTGAAATTGCCTTTTTCTTATCTTCCTTTCCAATTGTTCTGGTGGACTTACTGTTCCCAATTCTTGTCATGTCACTATAAATCACAAATCTCTCTTGACTAATCTCGATGTTCTTTGATCCGATGGCATAAAGTATAGTATTGTAACATTTATATAGTCTGCCCTAGAATGGTCAACTTCAGAATGGTTCCTCTAATGCTAACGTCTCTGCCTTGAAGATCATGCCAGGTTTCTTCAGCATTCCTGTAAGAACTCATAATATGTGCTAGCATGTGATGATTATTATTATTATTTTTTCAGTCTGGTCCAAATCTTTTGAGGCTGCAGTCAGATCCACAGAGAGTAAAAAAAATCTGTGCATTTTTTTCATTTCTGGTGATGGCAACTTTGATTGTGCTACCCATCACAGCTATCAGCTGTTTGACTATCAGTGCAGCAGGTGGGTAAGAAAGATGAGGGAGAAAATGATTCTCACCTAGCTGAAGTCAGTAAGCGTCTTTCTTGACCTCTAGATCCATGATACTACAGCTCAGCTTGTAGCTTCCATTCAAAGCATTTCCTTTTACATAGGAGGGTCATGCCCCGCTCCACCCCAACCTATTCAAATTTCATTTCAGTGGAAGGTTGACTCTAAATGATCTTTGTGATCAGGGTCCTTCCTTGATGTTCTGCTAGGAACACAAACCTTTTTCTTACCACTTAAAATAAACTGCTTTCACCCCGTTTTTAGCATAATTTTCTTCTGTTGATTCTTTCTTTCTTACTTACACAGCAAAGTAAAGCAGAAAGATCTGTTATCTGTACTTTCTACTAAGTAGCAGCAATCTGTGGGAGGTGCAGTCTGTAATTGCTATGAGGGAACTGTACCAAGCACTGAATGAAATATTAGTCTAATTTGTTAATGACTAGGCGCAGAATGTTTCTCTGTCTTGTTGTCTTCATCATTTTGTATAAATACCAGTCTACAGTTTGATGACCCTTGTGTAGGGTGTTGCCTGCCGGCCCCACAGCTGTGCATGGCTCTTTCTGTTTTATGTTCCACAAGACGCATGGCTTTGGTGCTAGGAGAAGCCTTTTTGAAAGCTGCCACAGCTACCACTGAAAAAGAAGGTCTTCCAGCCTAAGGACCTTCCTACGTAGAGGATTTCACAAGGGGGCATCCGAACCAGCTGTGAAGAGCTTGTCAGTTGGCTGGATTCAGCGCCTTTGGAATTAGACTCTCTTGCCTGTACTTGCAGTCTGTCCCTCTTAGTCACATGGCTTTCTTGCCACGGCAACCCTTCGCTATCCTCCCCCCTTGCTACCCACCTCCTATCACTTTCCTTCTCCTGCTCATTGCACTTGTCTCCTCTACAGTCCCATTTGCTTCACCTTTCCTGCCCTGGACTCACTTGCTGCTTCTTTTAGCTTTATAATGAAACACAGTTAAAAGATCATGGAGTCAGTCTTCTGTTCCTACTCACAATGGAAATCTGTGTCATATGCTTTTCCACTGATTTAATTAAAAGCAGCAGTTCCAGAACTGTATACCCCAGTTTTGTTTTGTTGGTTTTTTTTTTTTTTTTTTTTTTTTTTTTTTTTTTTTTGCNGGCTGCTTCCCTTTTTTTTTTTTTTGTTTTTTTTTTTTTTTTTTTTTTTTTTTTTTTTCTCTTTTGCCTGTTGCTATTGCTTTCTCCTTTACTGTTACAAGCTCTTAAGGACAGGGACTCTGTCATACATAAATTTGAAAAGTAGCGGTAGGGAGATGGCGATGTAATGAACCTGGCTGTGACAGAGTAGGTTAATGCTTGGAGAAATCAAGTTGTGTGGAGACCAAGCCCTCTCTTGTCTTCCCACTCAAAGCATCCAGTGACTTCTCTTTTCTGGCACCTTCTCATTCTCCTTCTGACCCTGTGCTTCCGCAAACACCTGAGAAATTAGTCACTTTCTAGATCAAATTTACTTGAAATGCCGAATGTTTCCTAAAGATTAATTACTGGTCTGGGTCTCCAGTGGGCATCGTTTTCCTTTCATCTGGCTGCTGTGGCTCCGAAGATCCAAATTGCCTCAGCATATGCGTCATTTGCAGTCCCTGTTGCTGTGAGTCACCAGAGCTGAAAAATTGACTTAACGTGTATCATGGCTAGTTTTTTCATGCAGCATAAGTAAAAAACGTGTTCTTTTCTAACTGTGGCACTCAAGTAAACTCATGCACCAGCAGAATGCAGGGACTTCTCTGCTGTAATACGGAGTGGATTATGTATTTCAGAAATATGAGGGAACGCGCTACTTGTTCCTTTGCAGTTATCTTAGTATAAGCCAAATGGTGGGAGGACTGGTCATTTGAGATATTTAGGTCAGGGCCCTGTGGGCGCAAATGTGTCTTAATGGCTCTGACCAGCCTCACCTGGGCCCTTTCTTACACCCCTGCCTATTTAAGCATGGGGCACCTAGGGGGTAAGGTTGGCCAAGGAGAGCAAGGTCTGCTAGCACCATCAAGAGCCAGATAATTCTGTTAAATAACTTTTTTTCTTTTTCCCCTCCAACAACAGTTTCTAAAATATTTGAACCTTTCCTATACTGTGTTAAAAAAATTTAAAACCCGTATAACACAAACATCCTCCCTGGCTTTTGTGGGTGTCCTAGGTGGTGAACTTTTGCAACCATTGCTGCAGAAATGCTATAATGAGAAAGTGGGCAAGCCTTTTCAGCTTATATCGGATGGAAGCTAAGAAGTCTTTTAATTGGTGCATAGCTCAGAGAAGATAGAATATATGGGCAGCTATTTTTCTAATTAATGGTGGAGCTTTTTCCCCCCTGTTCCTAAGACCTATAGCTAAATGTATCTATGTTTTGTTATGTATGATCTGTTGCAATAAGCTTATGAAAACATAGGCTAACATTAAGAGGACATTTAAAATTAACACTTAGAGATATCAGCAGCAAATGTAATACTCTGATTTTTTTTGCATAAAATCTTGGTTTTAAAAAGAGAAGTAAGTTTTATAGTGTCATACCTCCAAATATTTTTTTATAGTTTTCACTGACTATGATTAATGTGACTATTATGGCATTTATATAATGATTGCATGATATTTTCTGGCCACAGCTTTTGTATTTTAATGCTTTTAATTTTCTTGTCTGTAATTTTACCTATTGGACTTTAAAGTGTAGACACTAAAGAGCTGGTGAATCAAAAGACTGTCTTTGTTTTTCTGTTTTCTGTTCTCTTGCTTGGTATTCTGAAGAGGGCATCTTTTGCTCAGTTTCTATGTTAGACGATGCAAGGTATCAAAAGAGAGGATTAAGTATGCGTTTGAAAAACAGGTCAGGTTGGAGAATGAGAACTTAATAAAAACTGTTGTGTGCCCCCTAGGCAGTTTAAGCTATTTTGGTTATCTGATAGTAATGGTAAGACTGAGATGTAAGGGAGAAAGTGAGAAAGAAGTGTTGTTACCTGTTACATGTCTGAGTCTCAAAAATTAAAGTCTCTGTGACTTTTCCAGTGCCTTGATCAGGCTGTAACAGAGATACCTTGTCATTAGCTCCTACCTAGTGAGAGAGTGGGGGGTTTCTGTGTTATACTTGAATCAAAGTGTACCTGTTTCATGGTGGTTGTTTGAGTGAGTGACACAGCAGCAGCTGTCTGGGCCGGTTTGCTACTAAAATCCATTTTCATCATTGTTTCAGTCTGACGTGCTATCCGCCCTGCTCCTCCGAGTGTTCCTGCAGCCTGAGAAAATGGCAGACAGTAAAACGATCTGTCTTGTCAGAGACTGCTAGGAAAAAATAAAATGGCAGGTAGAGTTTACTCCTCTTTCTTTTCTCTTTCTTTTTTTTTTTTTTTTTTTTTGGTGTGTCTCCATGCCATTTCCTGTCAGTTGCTGTTTCTGTTTGCCTCCTGCCTGTTCCCCTAGATCTGTAAGTCTGTGTGTTGCACCACTGGTAAGTGTGACTCAGCCTTACAACAGAATCAGTCCTTCTCCTGGTAAATAGCTGGTCTGGTCTATTCTTTAATTGGATGTATCCTGTAGCACTCAAATTTTAAAAATTTTTTTTTACTAAAAGACATCTGAAAGCATCTGAAAGCATCTGCAATTAATTTCAAAGTGCTAATCTCCACAAACTTGGAACCACCTGCAGCTTTTATTACAAATACTTGTTGAGGAAAACTACTTCTGCTGTTAATGGAGGTGGGTAGGAGACAAGGCAGTTGTCACAGTTCAACAGGCAGAGAAAATGGTTTGTTTGTCTGTTTTTCTTACTGTTGTTTCTTTCATTAAAGCAATGCTCTCACTGGAATATCTAAGTAGCTGTAATATTTGCCAAAGGAATGGTATTTCTTTATTACAGTGTAAATCAACTCTGAGCACATTTCTGAGTACAAACACAAATAAGATGTTTCAGAAAAACCCCTAATGTAACTGAATCTTCTAGTGTTACACTTTGAGCAGACTGTGTGTGGAAGTCATAAAGAGGGGACCAAATCTTATTCCAACTTTTCCCCTGGCCTGAAGAGGAGCTCCAGAATTGCTCCTCTTGGTGGGGATACGTGTGCCCAAGCTGCTTGGGCTCATAGTAGGACACCAAGGAGGACTGGCAAGGCACTTCAGGAGGCTGGATCATGAAGGATGGTTTGGGGAATGGGAAGTGGGTAAGTCTGTACAGAAGCTTACTTGCTCTTGCAAGCACCATGTTTTATAAAGCCTTTTATGAACTTGCTGTGAATTTATGAGTTTATGCACCTTTTATGAACTTGCAGAAATTGCAAGCAGGTGTTCAGATCCCAAGGCTTTTCTGTCTAGTTGAATAGCCTAGTTCATTTTATTAACTGGTACTTCCAACTTATCAAATCTCCCCTTTTGATACAGAAAACTCTTGTTACCAGTATTAATCTGTTTTATTTATCTTTTACTTTGAAAAATTTTGCATTACTGGCTTCAAGATTATTTTTGTGGTGTTCCTTCTAAAATGTCCCTATTAAAATGGCCTGCAAGTGAAGGTGTCAAACACTGTCGCCTCCTCTGGGCTGTGATTTTTGATGAAAAAAAACCCAAACCAACCAAGCAAAAACTTGCCAGCTGTCATGATGTTGGACTTCTGGATCCTAGCACTATTAGTAGCAATTAGACCTGTTGGCCATCAAGGCTTTGTCTGCCATAGTCCTTTAACGGAGCCAACAACTGAAGCATTGCTGCAGGGCATGGGCTTAGGCTGGCTCTGGGGCCATGGTGGGACAGAGCTGGCTGGGGAACCTGGGAGCTCCCTCTCCTTCCAACACTTGCTGTGCAAGGCTGAGAGGGAGCACGTACCCCCTCTTGCACTAGGACAGCAAATAGGTAGGGTCTGTGTATCTGCTCTACTGTGTTTGTAGGTATTCACCAGCTGATATAATTAAAAACTTAATCGTGGAGGTTCAAGATGGAAAAAATACATTAGATAATATTGTTCACTGCCTTGGGGCCAGCACAAGATTGTTTCCTGTGAAATAGCTCACTGACTTCGGGGGAAGTTGAGGTCTATAAGCAACATGCAAGCTCAGGCTTTTATTGAAGAGCTGCAAGGTTTGTATATACATCTTTATTAAAACTTTTATTAAAAAAAGGAAGGCATTTCCATGCCCACTTGCTCTTGCAGATTTCAGCAGTGCTACTTTATTTCTCTGTGATAAAAACACATTTATTAGTTTTGTGTGCTCAAAGGGAAGTAGAAAAAAATAAAAAGAAGTTGGAAATGAGGAAATACTTGGCCTTATTAAGTCAGTGGAAGCCTGCAGGTGGCTTGGAGTTTCACCCAAAGCCTCATCCTTTTTCCAGTTTATTTCACTGAGACATGATAGTTGTAAAAGGGTCTTACTGTCCATCTTATTTATAATTTTAATGAGGTGGCATATAATCCGTAAATATCTCAATTTGCAGGGTAAATGAGTCTGTTCAGTCATGACCCACATGGAGTCTCAAGCTGTTTTCGTAGTCATAGCCATAGCAAGAAAAAATAGACACTGGCTGTTCTCTGAAAATCCTTCAGCTAAGTTCACTAAATGATTTTATCTTCCTCTCTGTCCTTAAGTTACAAATCTTCAAGAAGTACATTTTGACTCCCTTTCTGTCATCCACATTATAAGCTGTGATCCTATATTGTGCTGTCTCTTTACAGTAAGTATTGCTGTGCAGGTTATCCTAGATCTTGCTGATGTGTTGTGCTGAGGCTATGGTATTCTGTCACACCAGACTGAAAAATACATTCAAATCCCTATCAAATCCTGGCAGTCCCAGGTCCTCTTTCCACATCTTGCTTCCACGTCTACCCACTCTTGAGTGGTAGATTTATTAGAAACTGCCACACCACCTTCGTATGCAGCAATGGTGCTAAGGTTTCTGTAGAGCCATAGTCACCAATTAATCTCTGGCCTAAAATAGTGAGGTACTTCTCTTTTCTCCAGATGGAGAAAGATCCCTCAAGGTGGGTGTAATCACCCAATGCAGCCTGTAAATCACATATGGAGAAGCTCTCTCTCATACCTACCAAAATTTGATTGTTACTAAAGTTTAAAAAAGAAACAAAAACCAGTAAAACACCTCTGCTGTGAACAACACCAAGACACCTTGCTGCAAAGACTGGATTAAACTGGTGCAGCCACGAAACCCTTTAGGTAAACTGGCGCAGCCACAAAACCCTTTAGGTAACCTGGTGTTATCGAGGTCCCTGGCTCCGTGGTTCTGCTGAGGTGCTCTGAACAGCAGTGCTATGTAGTGCTGTGTGGGTACATGAGGGTAAGAAGCCTGAGGACTTGATGGAGATGTAAGAAAGTCATAGCATGTGTGAAAATGAGGACGATTTCTTCTCTCCTGAAGGAACCTGAAAAAATTAGCAACTTAAAGTACCCATCTTTCTATGCAGGGTGATGCAGGAGAATAATATGTTTAAAACTTTGCATACTCTCAACCTCACTGAAGCTTAAGAATGATAAATGATTTGCAGTAAATTACTTCCATCTCACTACTAGGCAAAGCCAGCAAACTGAAAGTTTGTCTCTTCTAAGGTATTACTGTGGCTGGGATGTAAAGTTCAAGGCCAGAGGTTTCAGGTTAAGTAATATTGTGGTCAAATGCTGCCTCTAAGTGCTTGCAGTAGGCAGACCCACTACTCCTGTCCTTTCCAACTGTGTATGATGCAGTTTGGCATCTGAGCTGCCTGAAGCTCCATTGTATAGCAGGACTAAAGGAGAGCTGTGGCTCCCCTATGTAGTAAAAGTTGAACTTGATTTCTTTTTGTGTTGAGGTACAGGTCTTGACTGCTGGTGGATCATCAGCCTGTAATTCATACACTAAGAAACTTCCTCATCAATCATCAAAGTCTGATTGTTATGAAAGTTAAAATAAATGTCTCTGCTGTGAGCAGCAGCAAAACATGACATAAGAATGGCTTGGCACTTGCTAAGACTTAATCTGCTCTGTGTCAAGGGTGAGTTAAGGCTTAGAAATCAAGCCTATTAACTAAGCAAACCTATCTTATTGCCTGGATCAGTTCCTGCAACCTGACAGACCAAAAATATCACAATGAAGCGAGGATGCATGACCTTTATAATTTGTTGTCATCACATGAAATTAATGACCTTGGTATAAATACAGCACTGGAATTACAGAGAGAGTGTTACTCCCTATTCTTTTAAATATCTTGAATCTCTAAACTAATCAGAGTAACTTGATGATTCAAACACATTTTCAGGTTGTGTACAAAAGTAGGGATTAGAAATTACTTTAGCCTAAGTAAAGTCTCTGTGGCAGTCTAAATAGTAGTGGCCATGAAATAGTGTTACAAAGTCACTCACAAATTTTTGAAAACCCTGCCAGTATCTGTTGGAAATTTTCAACTTGCTTCAGTATGCGTGTAAAAAGTAGTCTGAAAACGTTATTTCTCTGTTCTCAACTGGAAACTCATAGAATAGTTAATATTGTACTTTGCTTGTAGGGTTTTTCTTTGTAAATATGTTGAAGTCTCCTCTCTGATGAGACACTGATATGCTGAGATATATCAGCTAGGAGTCTGGGCCAAAAAGGCTCCTGGCTGCTTGCATAGGTAACTTTACGGATGATGGTGATGAAAAAGTAGAACTTTGAGATGCTACAGTACCAACAGAACCAAGTTAGAAATGTTAAGCCATGTCTTAGTGACTCTGAAAACAATGTGTGTTTGTTCCAGGACAGAAAAACTCCAAAACTTTTTAATGAGTCTTACTGGGTTCTGCTGTTCAAATGGGCACACTGAAAGAATAAAAACTGGCATTCGCCTTGCATGGGTTATAGTAAGTTTATATATTGATCTTGGCTTAAGACAGACACTAACTGAAGCTGTGAAAGAACATTTTACTGTACTATTAAACTTCACATTTTTGTTAGCTTTAGTAAAAGGATAAAGTGGGAATAATCTGGGCCAAAAAATGGACTGAAAACATGTAATTGCAAGCTCTGAAAAGCATTTGAATTAAACAGTGGTGTCTAGGAGTAGACAGACATATGAGTGAAGTCTTCTGTTGTGAACCTGTTCTTCTCTATGAAAGATCATAGTGCAGCGAGGAACACCACTATAATGGCTGTGTCAATCATGAAAAGGTTGGATTGAGTCTGCTGTGGAGATGGGAAGCTACAATGCTCTAAGAAGTCTTTGAGGTTTCAGGCCTTCAAGTGTAATGAAGTTTCAACTCAGTGTGCTTGCTAGTTGTTCATGTTACACTTTTGTTGGGTAGCAATTCTCGTCTGTAAACCCTGTCCATGCCAGCTGGAGCTTCAGTCTGTACGTCCAAAACCAGGTACAAGTCTAGCATTACCTCTTAGGGTTTAACTATGCTCTTAAACATTAATGTGAAAGCAGAAGGACCAAAAAAATCAATTCAGGCTGAGTTTTATTCCTGAAGTACTGTCTTTTGGATTGCCTAAGCAATTATATTTTCTGTGCCTGCCTCTATTTCCTTTTCTCATCTTTGCAAAAGACTCCCTTACCTCTTTTGGAGCTGACCTGACATGTGAGTACACAGAAGTCCAAGGTGATGCGTGGGAGGAGAAGGGGGGAGAGAGAGAGAGAGAGAGGGGCAGGCTTTGAAACCACATGGCTGCATCATATAGAACTGAACAAATTGCCATTTGTTTTGGCCTAGGAACTTTTGAAATATGGGCACATGGTCTCCATATAATGTGTTTGAGTCTAATGTGAGAGATTGTGTAGGTTCCTGCACATAATGTGCAGCAAACCCAACATGTGTGTGGCTTGGCCATTCAGATGCAGCATGTGCAGGAAGCGGTAAGCAGTATCTCATTTTCTCTATGCATGCTCCACGTAGAAGAATGCATGTGTAGGGAGCTTCTGGTTGTCTAACTCCCCATCAAAGGTAGCACTGAGAGTAGCCCGACACTGAGGGATGGAGGAAAAAAGACTCGATCCCATCAAGGTGCTGGCTATCCTATGCTTGAGCTTCCTACTAAATCTGTGCCTACTACATTGTTCTAGCCTGACGAAAGGGCCCTCACACTTCCATGCAGAATTATGAGGTCAGACTTTGTAAATCAAGTCCTGTGTTTTCAAAGTGTTTCATCACTGGAAACTCTCCATGAAGAATACTTCTGCTTCAGCCACTTCAGCGTTACATTGTTTAAAGGACTTCCTATGGTTTTTTTCAAGACTAAAAAAAGTATGAAGAAAATTAATTTCAGAAGGTCTAAGCAAGCTTAAATGAATGAAGAAGGTGTACTTGGAAGAAATCAGAGTAGAGATGTTTGACATTTGGGAAATTGCCTTAAAAATAATCTGTGAACCCTGCAGTAGCATCTATATTCTAGGTCCTATAAACTGCCAAAATCCTGCCAACACCTCAGCACACTTCTGTTCCTTGCATGGTCTGCATAGTCACTAGGAAGGGTTGTCTGGGGCTTTGCTGAACCCACGCAGCTCAGTCAGATTATGGGTCATGTCAAGAGCTAAGAGATACCTTTGAAAATAACCACAGAACATTTCTGACTATTATATACAATACCTAAAAGAAAAGGATTGAGTCTATAAATGCTACTATAACACACCAATCAGTAACAATAATAATAAAAGCAAGTCCTTTAGAAGTAATGAGTATGTAAGAACAAGGAGTTAAAATGAAAATCAGTAGGCAAACCCAACCACAACTGAGTCTGCCAGATGCATGTTATAATTTACATTCTCCAGGATTTGTTTACATATTTATCAGCTTATGTTGACACTTAGGTAAATATATATATATACAGAAACATGTGCAAATAGACGTATATTCATTTAGAACTACAAGGGGGACTTTCATTATGTAGAATAGCCAAGAGTCACATTCTGGCAATCTAATTCTAAAACCCTGGCTACTGCAGAACTATACAGAAAAATGATATCTGTAGGATCATGAGAATTTGGGATCTTTCTTCTGACTTGTTTCTGTAAGAAAAAAAGCTGTGGACATAGTGAGACTAGTGTCGTTTAGGATCTAGGATTTTCACATCTGGGTTTTGTTGGTGCTGTTCTCGACTTAAATGAAATTCGCAAATAAAACAGCTTTCTGGAAATTAAAAAATAAATTATGTGAAAGCGAAGGAGATCTGTACTTGCAGGTTGTCAAAAGAGACAGTGAGCTTGTTGCATTCCTAGCTTGCTAGTTAATTAATGGTTTTGCAGTTTCACTAATGTGTGTCACAGAAGGTCTGCTGAATTGGAGACTTAAGCAGGCCAAGGATGTGGGATCCTCACAGCCCATGAGATGTGCAGCCAGCAAGCCAAAGGTTCTAGAAATAAGTATGTTTTTGCCTTAAGCTATAAGCTGGTTTCTGTTATGCAAATCTGGCAGGGTTAAGATAAAGCTTGAATGCTTTCATTCCTCTGTGCCCTCTGAAAATGAAGAAATAATTGGATGGAAGTAGATTTCAATCTACTACCCTTCGAAGAGTACCAGGATTTGTGCATGTGTTTGTTTTACAGTGAGTTCATATCACTAGCCAGCTTTCTTCCTGACCATAAGTTCTTTTTAGAAGAAAGTATGTTGCAGGATTTGTTCTGAGCCTTAAGATGTTGGCTGTGAATAGACCATAACAATTCAGACCTGGCACTGAGGCATCCTGCTTCTGCCACCTTCTATTGTCTGGATCTCCAGATTTTTCATAATATCAGTGGTAAATACAGAAGAAGATATCTCATGCCATGTATTACTTCTATCTAGACCTCTATGAAATCTGCTGCTTTATTCAGGAAAACAGTTATCTATTTCTCAATAGGTTGCATAGGCCATTTTACATTATTGAGGGTTGACTGTGGGTCTTTGACCTTTGGCTTTTGAAATGTTGAGGGAATAACAAGTTCAAAAAACAGAATTCACATGCAGATTAGATAATGTTGGTGTTCCCTAGACACAACCCATTTGGACTTAAGAGTACAAGTGGTAAAATATATGAATGGTAGCTTGGTTTTTAGTTGGTACTCAAGGAAGAGATGCTATGCAGCTCCTAATACACTGAAATTTTAATTTTGGTTAAAGCAACTAGTTATTGCAATGTTATGACTACTTTCATGCACTTGCCTTCACGCTCACTAGAGCCCAACTTTGGGAAATACACTTACCAGTGCCACTTAACTGTCAGGTGTAGTCATGTGCAAGACCCCAAGCAGGCAGAATGACTAAGAATAAAAGGTAGGCATTAAGGTAGAAAGAACATGAGAAAAATATCAGTTTCTCCACATTTCTGCCCATCCCATCTGTTCCCTGCCCCCCCAAGAATAAAGAAGCATGGAGGAAGAACTTCACTTCTGAAATGCTTGAGGAGAAATAAGTCAAGGCAAGATGAGCACTCATTAACATATAGGCTCAAGAGAAAACTATATGTTTTAATAATCAAAGGGACAAGTATGATCACCTACTTTACACCTTGCAGAGTGCCAGCCATAGTGTTTCACAGGACAGTTTCTGCACTGACTCACTGTTTGAGTGAGATAACTGACTTTTGAAAGACGTGCAATCTTCATCTCTCAGATAAGCTTGTAGCATCAGTGACTCCCAGCTACCCTTGGTGAGCCCATGATGCCAATATCCTTCTCTAGTCTATGCCCGTGCCAGCCCCTAATTCCCAAATTACCTAGATTAGGCATTATGTCCAGTTGTGGACAGTCTATGGTAGCATGGAGCTTGGTGTGAAGTCTTTACACCCTGTCGGGAAGGAGGGTAAAGACTGCAGGAGAGCTTTGCAATTGCAATCAATTGCCACAAGTGCCTGGACCTTGATGACCTCTGGAAGTTGACGTCACTGATGGTTGGCCTCTTATTAGTAGACTTGGTAGCTACAACTTAAAGATACATTAAGGCGAATATCCCATATCACTATTGTAACTAGCTTAGCAGCAAAATTGGCTGAGCGAGAAGAGATAACAAGGTCACATTTGTGATCAAATTTCTGTGTTAACAGCACAAAATGTAAATAAAAATAATTATAAAGAACCCTTTTTGTCAAAGGGTGGCCAAAGATTAGCTTTCCAGCTCACATAATTTGATCTAAAGTTACAGACATTGAAATAATAGGCAGCTGGTTTCATTTGGGAGTCACACGATACAGTTCTGCAGCCTTTTCCCTGCCACAAATTTAGGCAAGCTTTGCATGAAACAGAAATAATACTTGCTCTGTGCTTTTGAAGAGATCGTGGGCCAAGCCAAGAGAGCTGGAGTGGAGCAGGAGAGCCAAAGGATAGTACAAACCAATAATGAAAGCAACATGTGATATCATCTGGCCAGAGAAAGATGAGAACGGTGGTGGGATTAACGGTTCATTTTGAAATACCCCTTGCAAGGAAAGGAATGTGTTCAGGGATCAGGATGGGGTCCTAGGAATTAGGAAAAATGAGGTTTTATTTCTGACCTTGTCGTGTCCTATCTACGTGATCTTCTGTCTGTGCCTCAGTTTCCCAGCCCATGTAAGTGCTCACTTCAAAGCTGTTAGTGGGCTCTTCCATTGAGGCTTATAGCCTCTTTTGGGAACCCAGCTAAAAAGCTGAATGAAAGAATGTCATTGTTTTCATTGAATATTAAATGTTTTGTATTTCAGATAAAACTAAAAGCTAAATAAAGAGTGCTGTACAAGCTCTTGAAGAAATGAGAAGGAAAAAACCACCTTTTCATGTTATAAATAGATACGCCTTTCATTGAGTCCTTCCTGAGCACGTCTAGTTCAAACATCTCTGACAAGCCCTCTGTAAAGCTTGATTTCTGCTAGCAAGTGTGTTGGGAATGGATTCTCTCAGATCCATTAAACAGAGATAACGTGGTGTCTAAAGTGAGCACTGCCACGACTGCTACACAGTCATGTCAGTGCTTTGCTGGTTTTTGAGCCTCTCACGGTACGGGGGCCTGGTCTTTGGGTCTGAAGTGGGGAGGAAGGGAGGAGGAGGAAAGAGGGGGAACCATAGGAAGATTTTTGCAGTGGTGTAGCAATGAGACTCCTGTTTTGGATGATGAAGTCTTTTTATGAGAATGATTTCAGAGTGGGCAAGAGAGAAATGATGAATAGCATCTGGCAAAGAAGCTATTAAGGCCTGACAGTATATGCAGAGGTTTTTCCTTACATGTGAGGAAAAGTGCATGTACTTCCCTCATCAGAGGATAATGTCGTGCTTTTGAAATGAACCTGAGGAATATTTAGAAGACAGCTTAAAGAATGAAGTTCAAAAACATCTTCTGTGAGAAAATCAGACCCTAAAAACTATCTTTGTGACTGCTTATTATTGCAGTATGGTCGGACTATGTTTCAAGGGTGTTGAAAGTTCATCTCTGTTTCTCCATTAGGAAAGACCATTCTCAGATTTCTTTTTCACTGGACCGAAAGTGAGGCTGGGCACACCTTAAAAACCATAGACCCTGAAGACTTTAAGGGAAACTTTAGGAAAGAGGAGCTCCTTTTGGTCACCAGGATGAAATGTTAAGAAATATTAGGTAAGGACTTAGATTAGCTTGTTGCAAAGAATTGGCGAGCAAATGAAGTTATTTCTTCACATTCAAAAAGTCTGTTTTTGTCATGCTAAAGTGTTGGCTATACACGAGCTTTGCTGGTTAGCTCTTTCCCACCTTTCCTGTGTAAAACAGTGGGAGCAACAACTCACAAGACGAATTTTTTGTTCATGGCCATCACTTAGTTCACCCGGCAGCAGGGAGAGAGGGAAATGTCCCATTCACACAGCCACCACTAGAGGCCACCACAAACCTCAGTAAAGAACTAAAAAGCCTGTAATTTCTAGTATAATGCAAATTTACAAAGAAACCAGCAGTGAGGCCATAACCTGTGTCCCATATGAGCATATGTTTCATGTCTTCTGTAATGAAAGAAAATGTTGCTGAGCTTACATCAAGCTCGTGTATCCATCAGGTTTGTAATCTTTTTCTAAAAGGAAATTTTCACTGGGAAGAGGGATTAGGTATAAGAAATATTTTTCATCATCATAGTGATTTTTGTGAGGGTAATACACATTATCTGTTTCATGGAGAGGAAATATTAGGTCCAGAGAGGTTAAGAGACTTGCACAGATTATTAGAGGTTGATATTAATTCTTGCTGTAAAAGCTTAACCTGCTCTGGGCCAGAGACTATTTATAGAATTTTTATTCACTAGCCTTAGATATCACAATTGTCATAATGAAGAAAACGGACCACAACTCTCCTAAAAGTCAGTCTTTCTTGAATACAGTGAACAGCCTTGTACTGAAGCGTTGTCTTTTGTAGAGCTGGCTCCTGACACCAGTTTCCCAATACTCCCTGAACAAATTATAAACCATGTACACCGGTAACAATGCAGCTGTAGGATCAGGAAGCCTCCTATAGCATTTTCTGTGGTTCCATGCAGGAATTTGGCCCAGCCAGAATAAAAGTTGTAATTAAATAAAACCTAACTGGAAGGAGATACCTGTTCCACCTTTCACTCCATTTAGGAATGTGCCCAATGCAACATATTTTGCTGTGTCCTGCATAAGAGGAAATGGATTATAGTCAATTTTGAGGCAAATTATTTCATAAAAGTTTGGCTTTTCTCCACAGAAAGCCTCTATTTATCACTTCCTCCAATAAATATTGGCAGTGGCTAGCCGAGGTTGTCAGGTCAGCCTTTCACGTTGCCTTGCACATTGCTTTGGAGTGTATCCTAGGACACATTACTCAGTAGAGTCTCATATTGGTATCACATACAGGAGACATGTCTGGCTGAGGCATGATCTACAGATCAACACCTTCTTAGGTGGCCACAGATTTTTATTTAAAAGTGAGTAACAGTGCTGATCTGAGTCAGTAATGCATGTTTTACATGTTACCAGTGATCATTTCTTTTTCTCTTTCTCACTCCCTCTCATTCTCTATGATGTTTGACATTTCTGATGGAACATCTTGAATGTATAAATCCCTGGCCTGCAAATAAGATGAAAAAGCCAGGTTGAAGAGTTGATTTGGGAGGTACTGGTGCAATCACAGAGGGCACAATGTGGTAGGAAATACCAAAAGGAGGCCGTGACAGGAGTACCAATGGTAAAATAATTGTACCCGATAGTAAGATGGGTTAACTAGTGGACAGAGAAGGAAACTGTTGACTCCAGTGTATTTGGACTATGTTGTCCATCCCCATCGCTGCTGTTGTTGCTGACTCTTCCACCTACTCCTTTGAAGTGGAAAGACCCTTCTCTAAGCTGAACAATGTTGTCTTACTATAGGGAAGCGGAACTGCTTTAACTTTGCCATGTCGCTAGCTACATAAAAATCTACCAAGTGGATGACATAGTATAGGGAAGGCCTGTGGTTTGCGTCAGGTAATATTATGTGCAAGAGGATTGTACTAATGCAAAACCTTCCATTCCGTCAGCCGTGTCTGAAGGGAAGAGTCTGGCATTTGGAAACTGGGTATTTTAGAGCTAGTGGACAGATTACATGGAGATGTATTGGAAATTCACACCAATGGGGTAATATATTTTTTCTAAATCAGTAATGAGAAAGGAACCAGGGTTGGTGCTGCAGATGTTTTCTTCTTTTCATGATGGAAGCAGTGGGAAGTGTGGAGCTGGATGTTCCTTACTAATTTTTTTCTGCCTAAATTTCTCAGGTTTTTGTATTATGCTTCTTATAATTGTGAAAATATATATTAAAACACAATTGACGTATCATAGGTTTAAACGGTCCATCTCAGGAGCGAGGAAAGAATTGTAATTCTTCCTGTAGCATACAGCAATGGAGATCTACTAGATAGATTATGATATACTTGTCTTCTTTTCTCTGATTACATGTGGGAGATTATCAAATCTGCTCTGGCAAATCCTCAACTCTCTTTGGATTTTTTGCATATCAAATAAACCCAACCAATTTTGTGTGTGTGTGTTCTGCTTTTCTCCTTTGAGCCGCTGTTTGTTTACATTTAACAAAGGTTTTGTTTGGACTGTAACAGATCCTTTTTGCCAAAATAAGGATATTTTTATCTTGCAAATAAATACACAAGCCCTTACCAAACATGCTTTTATAAAGGGTTAAAGTGGTGCATATCACAGAGATAGATTCTGTGTGTTGTCACTGCCTCGTGCCCCTCTCTGTTCCCACTGAAGAGGAACATTGTGAAGTGTGGCATCTACCTAGGGCTGCTGCTCATGGCTTTTTGACCTTCAAAAATCACATCAGTCACGTAAAGCCAGCAGGATTCTCCAGTGGCTTCTGAAGTGCTGGAAATACCAACAAGGTAATGCAATTTTCTCTCTTCCCCAACTGTACCTCCTCCCATAACTTGTTAGTTGTTCTCCTTAAGCGTTCAGTTGCTCTGTTGCTGTGCACAGCCACCCAAAACAGGTGAAAACCAGAGGTAATGTTTTCAAATGCCCTTTAGGTAAACGTCTTTTTAAAGTAGTTATTCACCAACTCCCAGTGAATTCAGTGGGAATTAGGTACCTAAAAATGTAACATGGGGCTTTAAAAGCATTTTAAAAGAATGACCTGTCCACAGAAGCACCTTAGGTGCACTGATTCTCTGTAAATGTTAGGCTCTACAGGTCTGTATTCATCTTGCCTAACTTTAGGTACATAATTGATGCACTTCAGTTAGGAACATAATTGTCCTAAGTCTCCCCTGTAGTCAGAAGAGAGAAATAAGCTGCTTGTACCACTAAGAGCTCAATTGCTGTCAGTAGGTGCCTCATTATCTCCTAGGATACTCAGGGTAACTAGTTAAGTGCCTAAAATTAGTTAATAGGGAGCTGGGGACTACCTGTCTGTCAATCACTTTTAAGATTGCGACGTAGATGTTTATGAAAGATAACTTGTTAGCCTGAAAAATCTTTCTTTCTGATAGAGGTCATAATGAATTTATTTTTTTTTAAACTAAGGAAAAGGCAGCTGAGTCTCTTCTTACAGCAGATACTCAGCCCTGTGCTACAAAAATAAAACAATAAAAAAGAGTGGGTTTGGTTGTAGGTGCTCACTGATGTGGAATTATGACTATGGTGCTTTGGAAAGGACGGGCTCCACACCAAGGAGCTATGGCACTATATGGTGTTCTTTCCATGTTTGTTCATATTGCCTGCCTTTGCTTCCCCATCAGGTGTTACACATCTCTGGAAAGGGTGCTGCTGTGAGTATATATTTTTAACCATTTATTTCTGGCAAATCATTTCAAAAGGCTGCAGAATTTAAAGAGGACATTTCTGAATAGCAGTCAATGAAACATCAGGCCATGTCACAGAGTCCCACCTGGGTTGCTGAATGAATTTGCCTATTATGTGGGGGGGAAAAAAAAGTTAAGATCTTCCATGAACTGTGTAAAAAATACTTTCCTATGGAATCCAAAGTGTACAAATTAAGATGATCTTTTGGGTCAGAGGTTCTTTTATTTCCCTTTCTGGTTCTCAGTGTACACCAAAATGTCTCTACTATTATTAGACCCCTTTACAGACACAAACACAGAAACTCATTGGCAGCCACTACTGGATTAAAAGATTTATCTCGAGAAACAGTCTGGCTGACATTGTAGAACGGATGGTAGATGGCAGAAATAAAAACAGTCAGATATGGATAACGTGGTTTCTTTCTTTATTTTCTTTTCTGCATATGATCTGCTTTCACACCAAGTCATTAGTATTAGAGACTCGAGGAATGGTTGTACAATAATTTACATAATAAATCCTGGCACTTAGTCTGTGGTACTGACAAACATATGTTCTAGTGGGCTGAGGCTCATTAGGCGTAGCTCTTTCTCACCCACTGCTGTTACAGATTTTAAAGACTGCACTTAGATTGGAACAATTCTTGCTCTGAGTTAATGGTACGGCAATGTAAAGATGTTTGAAATGGTCCCTCAAAGGTTTGTTTTCAATTCATAAGAACAGTGTGAACAAATTAGTGGCAAGATCGTGAGGAACTATAAACCCAAAGGTTAAGGTGGCTTAAATTAACAGGGGCATTGTAGTGCCGTACAGCGAGGAGAAGAATGTGCACCTCTGAACTGCTTCCTACCAGAGCTTTTGTATGACCACAAATTAGAGATCTGTTGGATCCTGCTTGTTCTACCAGTGGTGTTTTTAACCAAGTGAAGGCAACATATTTATTCCCGCTCCTTAAGAAAGGATTTAATACAGCAGCAGCAGATTCACACCTGGAATGATCCCAGGGACCTCTGCAGAGTTACAATGGGTGCAAGGTCTGCCCTTGGAGAAAAAGTGGAAAAGAAGCACATAAAACTTTCTTCCACTGGCTAGGGACCTTTGCAGACTGTTAAAATTCTTACTTAAGTTGAAACATGGCTTCAGGCTCAAAGAGACTGCCTTACATAGGACTCAATTATGTGGTAGGTTCGGTTGTTCTTGTATGAGATTCTGCTGTGTTACACGGAGCAGTACATGGGCACGAGAATTTGCAGGTAAAGGATGTCCTGCAGCACTGTGCACTTGGACTTTGAATAAAGGGCTTTATTAATGTGTATTACTTATCACATTAAAAAAAAATACTGTTATGAGGCAGGGTAGACTGAACTCCTCATCTGTATACCATTTCTAGAAGCCACAAATGTTATACCAGCATAACCCTCTAGAAGAAAAAACCCTCCAGCTCTACCACATAGTAAGACAAGTTTTGAAAACAGCCTGCACTTATGAATAGTGATGCACAAAATACTCTGCAGGATCAAGTTAGCTTTGAGCAGAGCAGGATTAGAATTGTGTATGCCGCACATTGCTGATTGCAAGATGTTGATAAGCTAACTAAAGGTTAAGTTGCGAGTTCCTTAATCAGTGGTTAATCAGCACATTAAAGTATGTAGGAGTGTTGCCTGACAACAAGAAAGCTATGGGAGGGTTAGGGGTCTATTCTTTCCCCCTTGCCCCCAGTACCAGGGTCTGGAGCAGCAAGTGAGGAGAAAGGGGGCTTTGGTGTTCTCTGCCTGGGTTCTTATCCAATATTCTTAATGTAAATTTATTATTTTCACCATACTTATCATTTAGCCTTGTATTTTAGTTCACTTTTTTTATGAAAAGAAGAAAAAATAAAAGTAACTTCCCAATTCCAGGATTTGTGACTCTCTCTCAGGTGAGATGAGGGGGGCTTGAATTTCACGTGAGTCTCTGAGGATACAAACAGAACAGTGCTTCCCCCTTTGATACCGGTGACCCTGTGTGATTTCTTTGATCCCTATTTCTCAGAGCAGCAGAGGCTTTAGCATACTGATTAGCTGCTTACTTTTGGTCAGAGGTGCCTACTTCCTTTTTTATTGTCTCCTGCATCGCATGAATTTCTGGTGCTCTGGCCTCTCACTGTTTGAGGGAGAAGACTTGTATGGACCCTGTTTGTTCATCCAAGGTAGGATTTCTCTGGACAAGGTCTGCCAGCTACTTTTAGGATTTATAGAGTAGGAACTGCTCACGGTTGTCTCCTTGCTGTCCTTTATTTTGTCCTTCTGGCCTTTGGCTGCTTTCAGTGTTTGACTCCTTTCAGTGTTTGACTTGAATCTTGTCTTTGTGGATAGTAGAGTTCTGGACTTCATTCACTCAGGAATATGTGTGACCTGTTCTTCTGGCTTTATGCCCAACTTTTACGGGATGTCCCTTTCACTTATGATGTTGATTTCCTCAAAACATTTTAAACAACAGAACATTAAAAAATGGAATTTCTCTCCTACCTAAAACAAATGTATGAGGCTAATTAAACTAAAATTCACATTTTTCTAAATCATGATGATTTGTTTCGGTCCTTTAGTCTGACTTTTGTTGTTTTCTTTCTTCCCTCCTCAAGAAGAGGTAGGGCAAAAGTTTCTTAAAAAACTTTGAAGGTTGCCAACATATTCAGACTCTCAAAACTTTTATCAGCCAAGCTAATGGAAATATTACAATGTCATGCAAATGTGAATTAGTTGGCAGAACATCTTGTTTCAGACAGGGAAAAAAACCCTGCATACTGAGTGGCATATTTATACTTTTCAGGGGCCTACTTATTGGTTAAAATGGAACACATGTAGCTGTACTTTGTAAAAATAATGAAGTCAAGGATATAAAATAGCTAGGCTTCTCCAGTTTTCAAACACTCTTTCAGATCAACAAATTGAAAAGGTTTTTCAGGATTCTCTTGTGGCTTTATGCACAGAAGATGAAATCATTCAAAGAACAGGGCATAAAGATACCATCTGATATGTGTATCACAATAATGTGCTCTATGCTAAGAAAATAAGACCAGTACAGAAACAGTCTTGAATGAGGTTTAGCATTCATTGTTCCCTATAAAATTGATTGACAATTCTTTTCCAACTGTGTAATTTTTAAAAGAGCTACAGGAATTGTTCAACCCAACCTCATTTATATTTTGAAATAAAGCTTTGTGTGCTTTTATTCATCATGGCAAGCATAGAAAAAATACCAGCACTTATCTGATCCTGGCTTTACATAATACAGCATTAGTCAACAAAGTTTTACCTGCATTCTTCCTGTAGGTTACTGGGTCAAATACTGAAAGTCATTACCATTTCATGGCTGCTTGGTATCTTGTTTTAAAGAAGTTGGAGAGCTCAGCTTAGCTTCTGACAGGCCAGCAGAGCTGTACCAGAGATGTGTAGGCTGTTTTGGACAAAATGAGAACAAGCTCAAAAAAACTGAGCTAAACCCCAGCTTTAGGCTATGGTCCAGCAATGAGTTTCATTGACGTTTCCATGGTGCTCAGTGCAGGATCGGCCACAGTTGTTTTTTAAAAAAAAATATTCTCATGAGGCCACGGTGTTTCCTGTCTTGCTGGGAGCATGGGAGGAAGAACAGTCATTTTGTGTTATTTTGGCACATCTTCCGTGCTTTTCAGTGGAGCACAGAATGGAGGCAGGAGCAAAAGACAGATATATTGAAACATATTGGTTCTTTCTCTTATTCCTTCTTTTTTTTAAAAAAAAAAAACAACAAAAAATCAAAGAAGTTCAGCCTTGCAGTAGATTGTGAAGAAAGTATTGAAGCAATGGGTTCAGATGTTTCTTTGGAGGAAGATTGCCTTGTCTCTTTTTGTTTCTTTTTTTTTTTTTTCCTTGAGAATTATAGATTAAAAATATCCCCAGAGAGAAGTATGGATCAAAATAACCCTAAGTGATGGATGTTGCTGCATGAACCTCATTCCTGATTTTGAAGGTGTACTTTAGTTCTGCAACTGCCAATCAACATCTCGGATCTGAACATATCCAGCTGTGGGAGCTATATCATACATTCCTAATTTGATTTCAGCTGACATGGTTATTGTGGCAGAAAGGAAGGAGAGGCATCTTGAAAGAGGAGCTTTTCCTTATGCTTACCCCCAACCCGAAGCATATTGCAAAACTCTTCCAGAACTTCCACAACTCTGCTGCCCTTTCTCTCAAAATGGTTGGCAAAGCATTAAATAAATTAAACCACATTCTGAAAGTTCATACAAATAGTCTTTGCTCTTTTCTCAAAGCTAGTGAACAGCTTTTGAGTGGGGAATGGTGCTGCACCAGCTCCTGAGAGGAGGGGTGTTAATTTAAGCCAGCGATAATTCTGGCTTTCTGCAATTGACAGCTACACTTACTGGCTGGGGCGGGAGCTGGCTGCTGGTCCTGACAAGGAAAACAAAAGGTCCCGCATACAGTGGCTTCTAGCGCTGCTGATGCCGCTCAGTTACTGCACAGATTAATGGGATACAATGGTGCAGGTCCTCCTCCCTGCTTTGAGACAACTACATCGTGCATCTCACCCACTTGTACAGATATCTGCAGCAGGCAATGGAGCCATGAGTACTCCCCTGCTGTGAGTCACCTCACCTTGTGGTAGATGGCCAAGCCCTGTCCTGCAGACAAAACCCTGTGCGAGCTGGTTCCTCTGCGGTCTTCAAGTGGGGTCTTTGACTAAGTCTACACAGCCATAGTTTGGTGAGCTGAATTCTCTCCCTGCATCTGTGTGCATCTCACTTAGCAAAGGGATAAATCCTTCAGAAAGTGTAGTGGGATATTGCATTTTTATCAGAAAGTTACCTGCAGTAACTAGTTTGCAGTGCTTATGTTATTTATTTGGTTCAAAATGATTTCTCAGTTTTCCAGGAGCCATTTTTTCAGTTCCTCCATGCTCAGATCGCAGCAAAGGTTGTCCATGAAGCTCTTTGGTATATGTCTTTCCCCATGTCCCTGACATTGTACACCATTTTTAGGTACTCTCAAGGCATGTGTAATTCAGACTAGCACTTGATTGTGATACCAGTGTTTAAGATTACTTTCTTGCTCTCCCCAGCTTAGATCTTTAATTCAGTATACAATGTGCTCTGATTTCCTGTCTCTGAAGAAAGTATCCTATCTTTCCTTCCCTGCAAGAGACTTAAACTTAATCCACAGTCTGAGCATCCTTGAATGCTTGCCTGTAACTTGAAATCTGAACTTCAAGGACATTGAGCAAACTAAATAAGCTGCTTAAGGTTTGCTTTCGGTTAGTGCCATATATACAGAGAAACGTCTCCATCTGTGCCCTTTCGTGTTTTGATCTACACTGCATATCCTCTGCACAGAGTTAACAGGTGTTATGAGATTCTTCTTTGGATTCTGAAGAAATATGTGCTGATGCCCAGCTGCAGAAAGTAAAAATGCAGATCTCACCTGAAACATGAAGATTTATGTACATTAGGTTTGACAAAATGGTAAATAGTATAACAAGGGATAATATAGTAATTTATAACTGCCATGTATAAATAACTCAGAGCTGTTCATGTTGGAAATAGACCATTGAATCAGATAAAATTAAAAAGTCAGCAGTTGAAAAAGATATTTTTACTGTGTATTTTAGGTTTGCTATTTTAAGACATGTTCAGGCATTTCTGTGCATGTGCTACTTATCGTACTATGTTCACTAATTAGAATAAACATCTAAGAAAATTTAGCTTGCTTTCTCATCTTTTTAGCTTGTTGTAAAAATGTCCTGTGGAACCTCAAAGGGCAAATAAAGTACCTTTGTAATTTTTTTAATACTTTTTTTAAATTTTAATTTTTTTCCCCTTCCCCTCCTCCCCCCAGATTCAAAGGACAGTAAGCTTTTGCCTGGGTGTCTCTGTTTAAGTCAGGGAAGGGTAAAGAGTATAGAAAAAAATAAGTAGTTCTCCTAAGACCAGAGGCAGGAAAGATGCACAGATGTCAGAACCCCTGTCATGACTTGGTGAGTTTTGTTTGTTTGTGTTTTACTGAGGAGTGTGATTTTTATCGCAGCTCTCTTGTGATGGGAATTTTGCAAAGTAGCCTGTTAGATACATTAAGGGTGACTGAATAGCAGGTGTTGGAGGTTTTGCAGTCCTAAGGCAGCCAGAGCAGCTCTGGATCTATTCTACTCTTACACTACAAGTCGAGGGAGAGAAGTCTTTCTCTCCAGAAATCCTTAGCCTGTCCCTGTTTACTCAGCTTGTCTGTGGCATTTGGCACAGTAACATGCACAAGAGCCTGCCTGTCTTTTTCTTCTGACATATTATGATGCTAGGAAATAAATCCTGGGTACTGCTGAGATTGACCTCCATTCATCAGCTCCCCTCACGTGAGCAGGAGGAATAGGACAAGTTATAAGTTCTCCAGCGTGAATTATGTTCCTTTGTGTCAGAGGAAGCTCCTCCGCTCCTTCTGGGTCTCTCTGAGCAGTTTGAAACGTGCAGAAGCCACCACTTCAGCTAATGTTGCTCTTCCTTTCTTCTACAGCTAAAACCCTGCCACAAGCTCTTCATTTTAATTTCTTCACTGGTAAAATATTGCTAATAAAACATTATCACAGCAGCCAGAGGAATAGAGAATAAAATAGGCAGTTCTTTCAGTCTTTTGATATCTGATGTTTTTCTTCAGTTTGAAGTGTCTAGTTGCAAGTAACTAAATGAAAGAAAGCCAAATCCTCATAGTAATGGAGACCAAGAACATTAACAAAGTTAACATTAAGGTGGAATATCTTACTGGAAGTTCCAGCGTATTATTTTCCTTTAAATTCTATGATTTCAGGTCTCTCTGCCTTTTTTTTCTTTTGAGCGTCACTTAAGATATTTTATGGTTGGTATCAGACAAGCTGATGAGCTGAATTACCTGAAATTTTCCTTCACCTCTTTGCCTCGTGATTCAAGTCTCCCTGAGCTATCTTTCCTAAATGTTCTAATTTTCAAACTGCTGGAAAGATTATGCCTGTGTTATGGCTGGCAGGATTTGGGGTTTGGTTTTGGTCTACAGAATATTTGGTGAAGGGTGGAGGAAACAGTGAAAACAAAGGGGAGAACAGATCCCCTTTGAATGTATCACGACCGAATCCATCCCACAGGGAATTCTGCTGCCTCCCTGGGGCCCGGGTTAGGGATACCACTAGGAAACTAGGGTCTGGTGCGGCCCTCTGATTA
>VYXH01002574.1:206960-273573 GCA_013397275.1 Burhinus bistriatus | reverse complement strand
ACCTAAACTCTTCTATGATTCTACGACAGTGAGGTTTGGTTTGGAGNTGGACTAGATGATCTTAAAGGTTTTTTCCAACCTAAACTCTTCTATGATTCTACGACAGTGAGGTTTGGTTTGGAGTTGGGTTTTTTTGGGGGTGGGGTGGGGTGGGGGTTTGGTCTGATTTTTTTTTTTTTTTCCTTTTTTTTTAAACACCAAGTATCTGACTTGGTCTTTCTTCAGCAAAAAATCCAGAAGAGTTATAAATCATAATACTTTATGGAAGAAGTTCCTACTTTTAGATCTTTATCTATAAGTCGGTAGCTTCAGAGAAGGGATAAGAGATAAAAGGTAGACTTTCCATTAATTAGATATAGCTTAGTTGGTAGGTTTGCTCAATCATTGACTTTCAACCATTCATACTGTTGCAAGTTGAGGTGCAGTAAAGCTAGGCTTCCTGATTAAAAGTGTTTCAGCTCCAAAGGTTGAAAGGAAAAGTTTTGGATGGATTTTGCTAGATCTGGACCAAAAAGATAAGAAGACGTATATAATTCTGGATCAGAGCTGAAGCAGAAAGGTTTTGTTTCACTGCTTTATATCAGAAGGAGCCCAAATTTCAAAAGCTCATGATGCTGATATTTGGCACAAATAAAGAAAATTTCTTGAAATCATAGAATAATTTAGGTTGTGAGGGACCTGTAAAGATCACCTAATCCAACTTCCTCCCTCAAATCATGAAATCTTGCATACCATTTATGGTCAAAACAGGATTCTGAAAATGTATTTATCATGCATTTGGAGTATTCTTATATAACTTGGATTTGAATCTGTGATCCAGCCTTCTCTTGATATGCATGTCCTCTGTTTTTGTCCTTTTTATTTATTCATTTTGTCCTCAGCATGTCTTATATCAGTATAACTCCATGTTTCTTGTGTAGGGTATGTACAGATGTGTACAGGCTAATCAGGTAGTCAAGCCTGAAGAATTTACTGTCTTTATCTGCTAACAGTGAGCAGTACCTTGGGTGGAGAATAGAGCCCAATCAGCTCATAGGTGGCAGCCAATCAGCCATTTTGGTGTCTTGTCAAATAAGTCTGCTTAGGTTGTCTTCAAAGTTCCAGATTTTTAGGTGAAGATTGTCAAAGGAATCGTGGAAAAGTTCTGTATTGGAAGAAACTTGGAATGGGTAGTCTGTTGGTCTGGCCCCAGATGGAGTTGAAGAATAAATGAAAACTGAAGGGGCAGAGTAATATCTGTTGACTAAAGGTGTTCAGAGGAGGATGGAAGGGGCATTTGGAAAAGAGGAAGAGCTACAAATTTCCTAAGAAAGTCAGTCATGTGGGCATGGAGAGGGGGACACAATCATGATCCAAGAGTTGAGTTAAACAGCTGTGCTTTTTGGTGACTAGGTGCACCAGTCCCTAATGCTGATGCTTAAGAGGTCTGTATTTCATCCGATCTGTCCTTGTACTTAAATGTTATGGGGAAGAGTTATTGGTGGCTTGTCACTAGGAGATGAGGCCAGAGGGGAATGTTAGAAGGATGTGATTAGATTTCGGAGACCAACACTGGGTCCATCATCCCAGCCTCCATACCCTGGAAATACTTTGGGCAATAATTTGCTTTCAGGGGATGTGGAAAGTAAATAAACATTCACTTCAACCTTTTCTGCTCATCAGTGTACACCCTAGTGTATGTGACATTTGGGGTTATACGTTTCCCTCAGAGCTCCAGCTACTCACCTGTCCAAATGAAAAATTAATGTGACATGAATACAACAGAGAATTGTGCCTGAAAATAAATTAATGTCCCTCAAGCACTAATTTATTTATTGGTGCTACACAGTTTCTAGTCATGTACAGAGCCTAAACTAATTTATTCTACCCGCTTTTTTATATTTAACATTGCATGACAAAGACCACACTTTATTGCCAGCATTGTAATACAAGAATTAATAAATATGCAAAGTTATCTGTTACTGCTCAGAGTCATGAGTAATGAACATCTTGTATAGCACACTGTGATGGCTGTTCTTGTTTATCTGTCTTTGGCTGCTGTACTACTGAGATTATTTTCTGTTATCCTTGCTTTGTAATTTATATTTTTGCCTCGTTTTAGAAGCTCTCTTCTCTAACAACTGCTGTGCATGTCTCTTGATCTTAAATACAAGTTACAGTGCATTAAATCTGCTCATTATTTTAAAATGTTTTGCATAGATGCTTGGTAATAAAATATATCTCATGCATTAGTAGAGTGCACATATTTGTGCATTTGGATATCGAGCAGCATGTTCAAACCTGGGCAGAAAAAAACCTGAAAACACTGAGGAAGGGTGACTGGTGGTTGACTTGAGAAGCAATGTGATTTACCCAAGACTGTTTTTCTAGCTCATATCCAGTTGTAATCGGGAGAAAAATGTCTGTTACTTTTTGAGCTGATCCTTACAAAAACTAATAAGCATAATGAACACATCTTCCAAGCAAGATTTTTAGTGTTTTCTTTGGGATGTTTGATTGGTCCCAAAGCCTGATTTCCAGAGGTGAAAATCTCTTAATGGTAAAGCTTCTGTCTTAAACACAAACTTATTTTCTCAACATAATTTGAATCTCTTCCTCACCATCCTTGCAGAATTTTTTCCAGAATATATGAGAGGCTGCATAGTTTTCTCAAATACTTTATTGGTTTGTTTTTTCTCTTAACTGACAAAATAATATTTAGAGCAAAGCCTTGAAATCATGCAAACTATTCAGTCTGTGCAATCTATGTTATCCAGGGACTGACTCCAAACAAGAAATTTTTTGCGCTGGGTTTAATTCTCTTCTATAGTCTGCCTTAGTTTTTTCCGGGTCTTTTTGTACTTCCTAACTCCTTTTCTCTAGTGCTATGTATCTGAAAGCAGACTTTGGTGTGATGATTCTTTAAATCCTTGTAAATTTGGTAAATATTGAATCTGTGCATCATTTTATTTTTAATCCTATAAGACACCAAAAAAAGAGATCCCTTCATTTGCCAGTAAAATCCTGCAAACTGAAAGATAATAGCAGTAAATAATAATGCTTAAACAAGATATCAGCTCAGGAATACGTAATACCTTCCTTACCTTTAGAACTGAATTGGGACAGCAAAATATCATCTCTGATAGGATTGCCTTATGGCTCCTGGCTGCCACAGCCTTTGGGGTACTGGGGAATGAATGGCTGTGGACTCCAGGCAGGAGGGAGGGCAGGATTTGGGAGTGACTGTAAGGGGAGGGACCAACACAAGCAGGTCTGCCTGAGGACGCATTCCTGTATTATTTTGGAATATTTTTTTTTATTTTACATAACAGAATCAGATGCCAGGAACATGAATTTTGCCCGAAGGTCTCAGCAGCTTATGTACTAACGGGTTCAGTTTTATCCCGTTTGCGTCTGTTTGGATAATGTCATCTTTAATAGTCAGGAATTTAAGCCAAACCTCTGGAGATGTTTAAAGCCAAAATTTCTGAGGGATGAGGAGGAAGGAAGGCAGTCTGAGGATGTTTAACAGTGAGGAGTGGCCCCAGCAAGAGGACACCCACCCACAGATGAACTGTGCTGCTATCAGGAATGCTGGGCGTGCAGAGGTGTCTTCCTTGGCCAAAGCTGGAGGAGTTGTGGTTTTCCTCTCAGTCAAATGCTGTAAACTATCACTGGCAGCACCACCAGTGTGAAGGGAGATGGGTGCCTCCGCAGCTGGGGAGGTGGCACAGGTGAGCAAACTCAGGCTTGCCCCTTCCCAGCTGCTCCCTGCCCCTTTGAGCCGGCATGTCCTCTGCCTCCAGCACTCTGCTGCCTCACTGGAGGCTTTAGGCAAGAAGGGAAATGCTGTTTGGTATTGGGAAGCAGGGAAATACCCATCAGTCAGGTGGCCCAACTCTGGAATAGGAGCCCAGAGGCTGTGGAAACTCCATCCTTGGAGAGAGTCAAACGCACCTGGATACAGCCATGAGCAACCTAACTTAACCCTGAAGGTGGCTCTGCTTTGAGCAAGGGCTTGATCAGGTGGCTGCTGGAGACCCCTTCCAACTTATGTTACTCTGCAGCCCTGTGACTTGGTGATCTCTGGCTGCCAGTGGCCTGTCTGTCACGGCTTCCCTGGCACAGGCTTTCCTTCAGAGGAAGGAAGATTTTTGAATCTGCTCCAGTCAGATGTCCAGCTCTTCCTAAGAAAAATGCCAGTATTAGGTCACTGTGCACAGTGCTACCTTTTCTTTGTGGAAAAAATCATTAAAATTCCCTTCTCTGGATGTTTTACCCTTTTTTGTCTCGCATCCATGATCTCCGCAGTTCTACTCAAGCTGTCTGTTTGCTGACTGCTTGGTTGAGCCCACTCTGTTCTGCTGATCACTTTCCTGGGATAGTCCTGTTGACAGGGACGTAAGATTGCTGACCCCACATCACCTGCCATGTAGTGAATGGGGCTGCATGGACCTTCCACACCTTCTTGTGGCAGCATCTGCCTCTGGTTTGTGACCTTCTGTAAGAAAAAGATGAGCAAAGTCTATAGGAAAGCAAAAGTTGAGATGGTCCCCAGTTTTTCAAATGTCTTTAAATCTGAAAAGAAAAAAATGTGTTGTTTTTTGTTAAAAAGGAGTTTCCAAAACAAGATGTTACGGAATCTTCACTAAAAAGGAAAAAACACATAAACCCTAAGAACTTTATGAAAGTATAAATAAAACAGTATCACCACGATCATGTGGTGTTTGCCATGGAGTACCAGCAGAGTTCAGAGGTGAAACTGTTGAGTGTGTTTTATATCACAGTGCTTGAGATGGCCTCAATGCAAAGGAATAGTAAGAGGCAAAAGTGTCACCACTTAAAAAAAAAAAAAAAATTATAATCAGATGGCATATAAGGTACTATACACCAGTAAATCTGACCCCCATACCAGGTGACTTACTGTTTTGAGGGGGGAACCCCTGACAAAATCCCCCCCAAAAACCACCAAAAAATCCCCACCCTAGAGCTAATTTTAAAACTTACAGATGCATTGTTAGGCATGTAGATGAACAACTAATACAGCTATTGTAAAAGAAGCCTTGTGGTGCAAATCTGTTAGTTTGATGGAGTGTGTTACCGAAAGTCAGTTGATATATGTTTATATATTCAATATTTGTGTCTATATTTGGGCCTTCAAAAAGCTTTTGACCAATGTTTCTCATTGAATGCTCTTTTAGAAACCAAAACTTATCATGGGATAAAAGAGAAGGTCTTTTCCTGTCTTAATAACTGGTTAATGGATAGGAAACAAAGGGCTAGCGCAAATTTGAGATGGCGGGAAGGTGTCAATGACACCCCACAGGGATCTGTGGGGGAATCTGTGCTGTTCTGCATGTCTGTTGGTGTCCTGGAAAAAAGACAAAAAGTGAAGTGGCAAATCTTGCTGATGAGAGAATTATTCAGCGTAGTCAAATGGCAATCCAGCTGTGAAAGAGGAATTTTACACTAGTAAGTGACTGGGCAATAAAATAACAGAGGAAATTCAGTGTTGATAAAAGCCAGTCGAGCTTTCAGGAGAAAATAACCCTACATATACGTACATGCCAAATATCTCTAAATTAGCTCTCGCTATTACAGGAAGGAATCTGGGAGTTATTTCAGCTAGTGCTCTGGAAACATCACCATAGTACTTAGCTGTGGTCAAAAAAGCAAAATAGGATGGTAGGAAGTGCTAGGAAAGGAGTAAGGAAGTAAGCAGGAAACGTGGTTATGCCACTATTCACATTCACAGTGCACCTGCATCTTAAACAATACGTGCAACTTTGCAGTTGCTGCCTCTCAGGTTACAGAGGAAATGAAAAGCAATAAAGAATGACAGCCAGGGCAAAAGGAAGCTTCTGTGTAAAAAGAGACTAATTGGATTAGGACCCTTTGCCTGAAAAGATATGACAGAAGGCAGATACTCTAGATATGATGCAGAGAATGTCATGTAGGAGATGGGTAGGGAATATTATTCACTGTTTCTCAGAACATAGTAACAAGGGAATAGCAAATAAAATGCTCAAATATCAAGTTGAAAATGAAGACAAGGAAGTATTTTTTCCATACAACTACTGCATTTCTGCAGCATGCTGGGGGTGTCGGTGGCTTACCTTGGTTCAAAAAGCTGTTACACCTGCCATGGGACGGAAAATCCAGGTCAACTGGTGTAAAGAGGAGACATGGCTGCTGATTTCCATTTTGAAGGATATGGAAGGATGCTTCACTGCACATTTACCCTGTTATTACCCTCTGTCCCATGCAAAGATTGGGGAAGATAACTCTTCTTATACTCTCTAGTAAAAACTTGTTCTGGGTTTAGTCAGTCTGTTGAGGATCACACACTGCTAATCCAAGAACAAGTTTTGTAGTATCATAGATCTAACCCCAAACACATTGAGTCAATGCATTCTTTTCACTGACTTCAAAGTGCAAACTTTGTCAAAACTGATGGATTTCAACAGGGGCAGGATTTCACATAGGTTCCTAATATTTCTAAAGTGCAAGAGGAATATCTCCATTAATGTAGCTGAGTTTGAACCATGAGGGTTTTATGGGTTGGGGAGTAATATATTGCGCATTTGGGAGGAAATGGAAATGTGTTTGCCAAAAGCTGAGATCATTGCAGATGCATTCTTCAGGATAGTTTCATGTCTTTCATTCAGCCCAGCGTCAAGAACATTGTTTCACACATTCCTAGGTAATATATGCTCCCCTAAGCAAATTACAGCCCTGATTGAGCAAAGGTAGAAGAGCTTTTCTGAACTCAAGCGTCTGCAAATGCATCTTTTTCAGCTGGTTTCAGAGGGAGAAATTTTAAAAGCTGAGGGGACAAAATGTTATGGGCCAAAGAAGGGTTAGTCTTCATTTAAGGTATGCTTCATACATTATAAGTATAGTTTCCTTTGACTTATTTTGACTTTGCTAATCTCCAGGCCTAATTGTGGCCATTATGTATGCATGCAAATAAGTAGGGCTCCTGGGCTACCATCTCTTGTGTGTTAGCTGTCTGAGATACAGGAGGATATAGGATTATAACCACCTTTCCTAAGGCCAGCAGACAGCTTGGAAAGCACAGCTGTGAATGCTGCTCCCTGTTGCGTGGAGCTGCTGTTGCTGCACCCCCACTGAGCACTGGACAGGTTTCAAAGATAGCTTTTGTGCTCAGTAATAATCTTGCCTCACACCCAAAGACAGTGAGCAGGGTTTGTCCATGTTGTGAAACCAATCTGTTTGGGAGAATTAATAAATCTTAGTTTGTAATTAAGCCTACTGAAAGCCACTTTTACTATAAATAGTTTATCTGGGCTAGAAGCCATCTTCTATTGTACAGCTGACAGGAGCAGTGCAGGATAACAGCACAAAAGAAGGATCATTTACCAAGTTTCATTGGCTTAAATAATATCTTAAAATATTTTCTGTATGGAGATAAAAGTACGTGTTTAGTATAATTAACAGGGTTACAACAAGCTAAACTGTTAAGCTAAACTGTACAAAAATAGATATTGGAACCTCATGAAAACACAATACTTGTACATATTCTATAGTGCCTGTAGCTTCTGTAGTTCTAGATAAACTTTTAATCAAAGTTAGGCAGCTGTAATCAAAGATGTAATCAAAGTTAGAATGTTACACTGAACTGAACCATCAATACCTGACCTCTAGTCTTACATAAGAAACACAAAACCTTTACACTCTCCTGAAAAGATTTGTAAAAATGGCTTTGGGTGCTTTAATACTGTATTCAAGTTTTTCCTTTTTTCCCATTTGCTATTATATAAGAAAACTCAAATTACAATTATTACAAAGCATAATTCCTAATGTTAGGTAACCGATTAAATAAACAATACGGATCAAAGGAAATGCAATAATTATGCATCTCAGACTGCATCTAAGTTTTAAAAACTCCATGTTTTAAAAAGATGAATTATTCACAACTCAAGATGAAATGGGGAATATTCCAACTTGTGCTTTTGAAGTGTCATCATATTAATCTAGGCCACTTTATGCACATCTATAGTCTTTTCATCTCTGGAGATTTCTGCAAGATGGTGAGTTTGTGTCGCTAAATTTCTGTTGGCAGAGAGTCAAGAAACAAGTATTTTAAAACTTACAGTTTATTACTATTGTGATTCAATTAATATTCAGGATTCCTAAATGAGCTGTGAATAATATGATCTTTTTTTTCTTTTTCCATATTTTGTGGCTTCCTAGGTTTTCTTTTCTCCCCTCCAGTTACTTTATTTATGCATATTTGTTAGATGATTTTTTAATTAGTTACCCTCATCCTCAGATATTCATTTTAACCTTTTCTTCCCTGCCCTCACTCTCCACCACCCTAGTCAGGCAGCTTAAATGTAATTCTGTTATTTAGAATACATATAACTCCACAGCTGGATCCAAACTAAAAACTGCACACTTAAAAAGAAAAACAATTGAGACAAATCAGCTCCAGATGCAAGTTTTTCAGTCAGTCCCTATTTCTGTAAGATTTAAAAAAAAAAAAAAAAAGTAGAAAAGAAAAAAAAAAGGGGCTTGATTCTAGTGCTACAGATTTGTGTCTACTTTCAAACTTCGATGGTCCTTTTTTCAAGAATGAGGTATGTTTTCATTTAAAACATTTAAAAGGATACCCTTCATGGTTCTGTTAGACTACTCTCTTACCAAGCAAGTGCAAAAGTAACAATACCATAATGTCACTTAAGTGGGAGAGTCTCATTGTGCCTTTAGCATAACAAAATCTATGAAGGACCTATGGGCTTGCTGAATTTCAGAATGTAAAGAATATGCGACAGGAGGCTGGGGTTAACGCATGCATGCTGATACTGGGTGAGTAGGGTAAGGTGGGAGCTGGGCTATATTGGGGGGAGGGGGGTGTGACACACACCCCTCAAACAGATTTGAGCTGCTCCCAGTTCACAGCCCCTCTGATCTAAGGAGCCTCTGGCTCATCTCAACCCCTCCACAAGCCCGTTCCTCCCTGCAGTCACAATCTCCCTCTTCCTGCCCTAGAACCAGCTGTACCCTGAAGTTCGTCCCAGTTTTTACTCCTACTCAGAGCTCCTCTCCTCACAAAGTCAGCCTTCCTCAGATCCCTGCAGCCTCTACCCCTACTCCAGCACCTTTCCCATGAACACATTCACATAAACATCTTTAAGCTTTGGGTTTTCACATATTGGTATCACCCACCTCTCCCTCCCTTCTTTCCAGTGTTGTATTACAGATGAAACCTTCAGAGTTCCTTGATTTTTTCACAAGAATCCAACAGACTTTAATTAATATTATCTCATTGATAAACATTGCGGTATGATGTTATAATATGCTAATGACCTGCCTGCACAAATTGCTAATATGACCAGCCACAGAAAGTAGAGTACGCTGAGCTCAGGGACTCCTTTCAATATAGGATGGAAAGGAGCCTTGCAGTACCAGTCATCTCCATCAACAGTAAAACAACATAAAAGTCTCAGAACTGCTCACAATAAATGAACTGTGTGTAAAGAAACACTTTACAATTCAGATGTTTCCTGTGTAGTTGTAAAAATGAAATAATCCTTTAATAATTCTCAATAAAAGTACTTATGAATGTCTTTCCTTCAAATTCTTCATAAATGTTTCACAAGTATTTCAGTAATAGGATTTAATTTTCTGGTTAATAGAGGTCATCTTAATAATTCTGTACATGAAATAGTGTTCTTGAATCAGTGCCCTTGCTTGCTCTGAATATTTCTGTACAACCTAGACAATTTTATTCTAGCTGAAGCATATATAATTCCTCCGTAGGGACACAGTGGACTAAATTCTGTTTCCATAATGCAGGTCTTACTACTAGAAACTGTGATTGGCCTCAGAAGCACATGAGGCTGCTGAAGGTGTTTCTTGCAAATCCCTTCCTCTCATTTCCATTGGAAGAACAAAGAATGGCCCCATGAAGGAGAAATGCTTCCTCCTCACTTTCCAAAGGCATAGCCGTATGAAATAACTTTAAGGAGAGAGAATAAATAGTAAGTGTTAAATCTGTTAAGTAATGAGGCTCCTTTGTACAAAGCATACACTTTGCCAGGAGATCTCCAACAGGAACCTAGCAAAAAGCATATACTCCATTGGGTGCCTAAGGTTTGCCACCTGCTGATAAAGTTGGAAAGATGAATACAATGCCCCATTCTTGCTTAAAGGGAGACAGGTGAAAGCTAAGTTACCCGGCTCACTAGTTCTTTTATTCCCCGATTAGTTCATTTTTTGTTTGATGGTATTGGGTTAATTACTTCTACTATAAGCAAAATGTCCTGAATGCATTGCAAAGAGACCCCAGCTCCAAAGATGGTCACAGCAGCTTTGATGACACAAATTGTCTTCTCAAATGTATAAGCATTGCAGCACCTGAACTTCACATTGTTTACCCGGACAGAAAGAAGGATTGGGCTTTATGGTTTCTAGACCTGCATGGCATGGATCTGACCCTTCTGGAGGGGTACTGGCTGTGTGGTCTGCAGGGGAAGTGAGCACGTAGGTGGCTTAAACAATCATAACAAACTATTTGCTGAAGTTATTGTTATGCCAGTTTATATCAGATCACTTGGACAGTCAGGTTAGGAAACTTTGTCTTGTCAAATAGTCCTGTTCCTGTCTATGCAGGTAGAGTTCACTGTTACCTGGATCTGTAGATTTTCTACAAATTGGACTCATCTGTATTTCTGTGCCAAATTATCTCATAAGACTTAGCTACTTCCTTGTGTGGGATGACTCATTTTATGAATTTAATAGTTTATACCTACATGTGTCTTTTGACTACAAGCCAGTCAACAAAATAACCCAAATCTATGCAAAACAATTGCAGGCTTTACTCATTAAAGATGATCTATGAGTTTTAACATACCAAAAAATAAGGATGCAAATCTCTGCTTTACACCTCACAGTCTATTAATCTGAACTTTTGACAGGGCACAGATGCTTTTCTTGTGGTATGAAATTCTTCAAGACAACAAATTAAAAATACAGTATATACAGCTGTTGGGGACTGGGATGAATAATGGCTCAAAAGACAGCAGCTTTTTGGAAGACAAAAGGAAGTGTGTCTTTCCCCGACCACTGCCTTTCTCTTGGATTATACTTGTTAAGAAATCTCTGCTTTATGTGACTTATTACAGATATTTACAAATGGAATCTCTGCTTCTGCCTGACTCTAAATTAAATTAAATAGCTTCCTAATTGCCTTTACTTAGGATACTATTCTTATTTGAAATCATACTGGTAATATAAATATGGACATGCAAATTGATAGTATACATTTTTCCTTTACCTTCGACTCACTCCTTTTTTTAATAAAAGTCATTATTATTTTGCTACATGAAACACCAAATGTATCTGCCTGTCATTAGTTTATTGTCTTTTTGCATATCAAGACATGCTTGAGCTGAACTCAAAAGCCGTTTCAGACTTTGAAATAATATTTTACATCTTTATGGCTGTTTCCACCTGAAGAAGACAAAGTAATTTAAAACTATGAATGGTTTCAAGCACCAAAGCTTCTTATAAGTGACATCTAAATCAATGTTCTCATATGAAAAATACAAATCCAAGAACGTTGAACGAGTCTCCTGAGGTGCATGAAAACCTGTAACGCAGCTAGGAAAAAAATATAAATAACAATTCTTCACTCGCCTTATTTGTGGGATACCTACAACTGCCTTTCTTCTTCTTTTGGATTTTTTTCAGTTACCACTGAAAAAATTTCTAGTACAGAATTTATTTGCATTTTCTTACTCTTTTATTGTACATAAGTTGATTACTTCCAGCTGAGTAGATCTGGGGGATTCTTCTGTACTTTAGGTGAAAACAACACATAAACAAACGGAAGAAAAAAGATCTTTGCAAAAGTGAAAGGTAAATAACTTCTGCAATAGGAACAGGTTATATAACTTTTAGTTAGAAACAGCAAAACAGCCTTAAGACTGCTATACCAGGAGAGTGGAGATATCCCAGCTAAGTAGTTAAGTCTTCATGTGACATGAATATATGTGTATGTGATAAAAGGACTGAATAGTAACATCCCTCATCCTCTTGTCTAGTTCTGGTCATCCCACTGTCTTGGTGCCTGGTGGACAGTTTGACCCTTTGATTCTTTTGTTCCCTACGGACGTACCCATAGTGTGCCATGAGCATTCCCAAATACTTAAGCCAACTGTCATAGAATGGCTTACATTTGGGCTAGTAAATTAACTTGCGCCTCCAAAAACGATCAGCTGCATGCAAACTGCCCATTGGAAAGGTCTGTGGTGTATAGTAGATGTTCCTGGGAATGCTTGAATTTCCTGGTATAAACATAACCCACGGAGGAGCGAGGTGAAATACAAACTGAGCAATCTGAAGGATTGTTCATTTTTCTTCAAAACACACCCCATTGCTTATTTTTTGAACACATCAGTAAGAAGAACTCAAAGCTTTGGTAGATCTGAGGGAAAAATATACGTGGAGCACTTGAAGCATATATACAGCTTTGATCAAGCTATAGAAGGTTTACAGCATCTAGGTCTTCTTAGATTGAGTATCCCTAAAAATGCACTGCTGACTCTTGCTTCCATTGAATTCCCATGAAACTTATACTATTCACTCGTGAGACTTCACGTGTCATAGAAATCTTACCAGCAATGAGACCTTTTAGGCTTTTTGGGTAAAATAACCAAAGCCATTTGGTGCACATCACTAACCTGAACTGACACCATCATGTCATGACTATGGAGAAAGACGAGTTGGGTCATCTGATAGTCCCTTCTACCTTTTACTTATGATTCTGCAAATGATGCAGCTTTTCAAAGGTATGCAGTGCTACATAGCAGACTATTTTTAATGCAAAGCAATCTATTTCAGGTAGCCGTGAGCTCTGAAAAGGGACTGAGAAGAATGAGACTGTCAGTGAGACCGTGATCTTCATCTGGCTGTTTGCTACGCTGAGTCATGAGATGTGCTGCCATCAACTCAAATCAGTTTTATATGCACAAAATCTATTTTAAAAGACCATTAACTAGGAGACCTAGTTGGGAAGCTTCCCTTTCTAGGAAGATCAGCTTGGTCCCTGTGCATGTACAGTCTTATTTAATTGAGCTCAAATTTTTTTTCTCCCCCCCCTCACACCAGGACCACTTCCTCATGCTTTGCATAGTGTAAGTACTGATCCCTTAAGCAACTGTTTTATTATTTCCCTTGTACCCCTGTTCTGTAGTGTCTGTGTTCAAGCCCACATGTGAAGAGAAACAAATTAATTTCCATATAGAAAACGTCAAAGTTTCCAGTGACTTGACTTCTCATGGAAATTTTTAATTTCCCTTAAAAGTGATGGGAAACATTTTCAGCAACACAAGGGAAATTAAGTCCATTGTACAGGGAATTTCATTGCCTGGTTGCCCTCCAGTTTGGGCTCCCCTGCCTCCTGAAAGTTAAGAAACTTTGATGTCCTGATGGAGTCTTTGACCAGGTCTTCCCAATTTTGCAGCTGAGGTGGCAGGGAAGTCATCAGGAAACCAGCCAGCCATGAGACCTGTTAGATTTTGAATGAAAACATACTTTGAATGATTAACAAATATTTTTTTGAGAGAGAGAGTGAGTTATCTTTTGCTGGAGGCTGTCTGGCCACCTCTAGTTGCAAAATACGGTACAAACAAATCCAAGTACTTGATATACAGCTTTAAGCTTCACCCATTTTGTGAAAGAAGAGAAAGACTTGAACAATATTGCTCACCATCTTGTGGCTTTTATTGTGGATAATGAATATTCAGCATGTTGTGTTTCCAGGAACTTTGTTAAAAATAGCACAGTATCCTTGTTTTAAAAAGTGATGAGCATAACTGTGAAGAATGACTTTGATGCTTTTCCTTCTTTTCTTTAGTCTGCTTTGTTAACTCCTTATATGATAACATTTCTGCTCACCGCCAAACTGCCACCTCCTCAGCAGGCAAACCAGAGAAGCATGAAGGCACAGACATGTGGAAAATTGAGGCTGGAGGGGAGTTCCAGGTTTTGTTCTCTGTGCTCTCAGCTTTGTGGTGGGATAAAATATATCTAAAGAACTCTTAACATATTTTCATCTAACCTGTTCATCAAACCTCCAGAAATATTGCAGCTCTGTCAGTGCTTAACGCTACTTATATTTTCATCATACATAATCTGCTGCAAACAAATCATGAACAAATATATAAATCTGTATAACTGTCTTTTAACACTTTTCATCCTTACCTCAGTGTCCGGGGTTTACGAAATCCTCAGTCCTCCTGTTTCCTTCCACTAGACTCTCTCCAGTTTCTCATCCCTTTTGGTAAATCATAGTGTGTGATTCAGTCTTCCAGGTGAGTGCTTCCCAGCAGCAGTTACCCTCAGACAATCTATACCTTATCTGAAATGGTCCTATTGATACATCTTAGAATGACATTTTTCCTTTTTTGCAGTAGAGGTCCAGTGGTCCAGTATTAAATTGTGCTCAGTTTGTCACATGATATAACTCCCCCACCCCCGATTGTTCCTCCTATACTACTCTGCCCAGGTTATATTCTGCAGTTTATATTCACTATTACAAGGGCAAGGTTTCCTTTACTATCTTTTTATTTCATTTCATCCTGTTGATATATTTTCTAATTTATCAGCAATTGCCAATTCTTCTGATTTCTTTTTTTCACTTGGATTCTTTTTCCAAAGGGACCCTACCAACAGTCCTCAGAGTCTCTTGAAGCCTACTTTGGGACCTCATTACCCTTATTGTGTGAATTTGCTCTTTTTTGGAGCTCAGAGCTGTGAACTCTACTATTTCATGCTCCATTTCACTCCACTTCCATCTTCAGATTCCAGTACAATTCCTTTTTATTTTTCAGGACCAAATGTAAAACCAGATACTTGTAATGTTATAATTTCCTTTGCCTTCTGAGACAGAGAGGACCTCCCAGCATCTTCCAATTCATTGAAGATGGCCAAAGTGCTTTCTAAGATACGAATGAACAAGTTCAAGTATATCCTCTGCCTCATATTGAGCAAAGAATTGCATCTGCGTAAGAGACATCAGACTACAGTGTTAGTCTCCCATGCATAGTGGATATTCCACCAAAAGAAATTCAGAGAACAAATCATTCATTGTAATCTACTCTGAGATATAATCCCGTGGCAACTGGGTTTTCTGAGATGAGGGTTTTAGGTCTGTGTGGCCTTCAGGATCCGTTTGAGTTTCCTCATGAAAGTTTCACTGAAACAAACACTTTCTCATTAAAAGTTTCAATTTCAAAACAATAGTATTGGCCAGTGTGGGGAGGAGGGGAGGGGCAGGGAACCTGATTCAAAACATTCCTAACCAGGATTTATTTTTCTTTAAACAGTACAGATCTACCTTCCAGCTACATGCGTCAAATGCTGGCTTCCACACAAAGAAGAGGAAGTGGGATTGTTGTTATCACTTCAAATGCGATGTTGGAGAGCTCATAAAACAGCTCCAATTATGGAATACAACAGATGTCAGCAGACTGTGATGGATTTTTGTTGAGTTTTAAAGCTTAAGCTGTCTGATTCTCCTTAAGAATGTGAGCAGACAGGGTGGATAGACAAGTAGGAAAAAGAAAGGGGACTCTGAGTTACACTACTTTTAAATTCACTCATTCAAGTAAATGCATTTCTCTGCCACACTAGGACCTAAATGGATACCGAGAAAGAAAAGAAGGGCGTGCTCTGTTAGCTTTGGGTACCATTTAGCCTGAACCTGAGGTGACTGTTTAAGATTCATGCAGAGATGAAATCTGGTAAACAAAGACTGCATAAAATAACAGTGTTATTTAGGGCTTAGAAAGGCATCTGGCTCTAATTTTAGATAAGCTACTTCTGTTGATGTCTCCATCCCTATCAAACGGTTGTTGTCTCTGCTTCTTTAGGCTTGTGTTTTCAATTGCCAGCTTTTGTGGTGCAACAGCTACACTAATAGCAGGATACTCCCTGCTCGAACCTTAACACATGCTTAAAGCATGCCAAATGTAAAGATACAGAAGGATGCACATGACCTCAGAAGCCTGCAGCTGAACATCACAGAATTGGCGTTTTACAGAATATTATGAAAACAAGTGCCTTTTACAAGAAATATGTGCCAGGCAAACCTCTTGGATTACATTTTACCTTGTTCTGAATCGCTTGTTCCCATGAAGAAAACATTTCAGATCTCAGTATGTAGTTGACCCACATGGGTTGATATAAATTATGGAATGTTAGAAGTTTCTTAGTTCTGTTGATATTATCATGGTTTAAAACAGTATTTTTTTTTGTTATGTTAACTTCTCTTCTGCTCAGAGAAACTACATTTCACTAGACAAACCGCATAATTCAAAAATTCGTTATTAATCTATGTGCCAGTTTTATTCAGTTCACTTCTATATGAAGGTAAAATTGATTTATAAGCTTCAGTCTCTATTGAATATGAACAAATCAATTACCTTGCACATCATTATCTTGGGTGTTTATAAATATTTCTTCTGGTTTGTGCTTTTATGAATGATCATATATGCAGAAGTTCTTGTTTGAATATGCAGTTCTGAGGGAAGTGATCCAGAACAGTGAGAGAATGTATGACAAGGCTGCACCTTGCAGCTCAGCCCTATGCAGCTACAGGTATTGTGACAGCACTTTGGAACGGCACAAATGCAGTTACGGGTCAATGAGGTTTGGGAGGGGAAAAAACAACAACAACAAAACAACAGCAAAACCCTTCTCCCTTAAGGAGGGAGTAACGTTGCAGGAGAAAGCTGAATAACTATCAAGGGTATTGAAAATGGAAACACCTTATGTCTGGCTTTATGGATTTTTCAAGACAAAGCATTTTCTATAAATGCACTTTATAGCAGTTTATGTTATAAACCAGTTTCCAGAAGATTCAGGAAAACATTATGAAAGATTTGGTCAAGGAGTCATGGCATGAAGGCACTCTCACCACTTCTTAGCTAAGATTTCACAGACCACAAGATTTAAAGGTTAGATGCACCCAGTACAGGGATAAATCTGATCTAAAGCCTCTTTAAATTAAACTTGGGCCCAGTGAAGTCAATAGCACTTTCACTAACTTCAGCAAAAAGAGAGTATCAGCTGTTTAATTTGAATACTGTGTAACTATGATGAATCTTCTCCCTTAAAACTCCATTATCAGTTTTAGCACGTTAACTCAAACTAGACATCACTGAAATGTTTGGCAGAAAAATATCTCTGCTCCAACAACTTGTATTTGCAATCATCAAAACCAGTCTGAAATTACCAGTGTGCTGGCTGAATATGTCTTAATAGCTGTACATTGAACGGAGACCTTTAGTATTTAAGAACCATAATACTAACAGGCTATTTTCTTTTGACAGATTTTGATTCTCTTAAACATACTTTCTTTGATGTTTCCACTCATTGGAAAGGTATAGCAATACAGAAAAATTTGGTACTTTCTCATCATTGTTTAATAGGTCCATAAAGGAATATACTGTATATTTTTGCAAATATTTCCTCTTTTATTTTTTCACTAAGCTTTCAGATAAGGACTGCAAACGGTTACATTAATCTGAGAAAAGAGGTTGCTACCAGCTCAGTAAAGTTTTGTTTCATATTATGTAACCCTGTTCTAATCAAGGAAATTGGTAAAGCCTTTATATAGATAGAAGAGTGACAACAGCAGCCTCCTTGCTGACTGCTGCCAGTTCACGTGTCCTGTGGCACATAACATGTTTATCTTCTATTGGGGTCTAAAGCAATTTCTTACCCTTTTCCAAAGCAATTAAGTGGCATTTTCACAGTATTTCTGTTCATTAGGATCCAAACCCTCCTTATACCATACTCTTTTTCCTGCCCTGCACTACTGGGGAAGAAGCCCCCACCCAGGGAAAAGCACATAACATAACCTATGCGTGGGCTGGTGCAGCACAAAAAAGGCCAGCAACAGCCCCCTTCTAAAGGCTAGATTCCCTTGTATCATCCCCCACAATCTCTAACCACTCCTCATCTCCAAATTTGTGTCTGTGAATCATCTGGAAATGATATTTTTCACGTCTTACAACAGCCCTTAGTATATCCTGCCATCTAACCCTTTCTCTGTTACAGAGTCTTTCAGAGGATCATTGCTGGTCAAAGCATTGAATTTTCACAACCAAGTTGTGACTTTTTTATCCCTTGAAAGGAATAGAGCTAATCCTAGGAATCACCCATACACTCTCCTCAGTCAAATGATGGAGGACTATTTAATTTTTCACTCTTTACTTCAAAGAGGTCTTTCACCAGCCTTTGAATTTCTGACTGATTTTGTGGACTTAAACAGACACGTGGAGAATGAGAGCCTTAGATTATATTTAGCCTGTAAAGTGAGTATGCATTCTCCAGATGTTAAGTCCCTTTTTAGGATATCTTAAACACCTGTTTATTTTCACAACTAGAATTCTCTAATAACTTATTGGACAAAATTATTTTTTGTGAAAGTATCTTTTGTTAACGAAAGTTATGTTGCTGTGATTCTTTGGCCTCAAATCAAATATATTCAGAAGTTATCTCAGTTCCTACTGTGATGGTTCCCATTAAAATGTAAAGTGTTAATAATTTTTATTTTTTTTTTAAAGTAAACACTTTATATATTTTTTCAGTATACTGAACTAGCAGGCTTTTAGTGCACCCTGGAATCTCCCTGTTCGGTCTCAGTTGGTTTTGATGTCAGTCATCCCAGATAGGTGAATAGATATTATCATCTCTATAGACAGGGAAGCAAAGACAAATATAGGGTCTGAGTTAGCACAGTGCAGAATAATGACAACTTCCATTGACTTCAGTAGCTGTTACTGCTCGTCACTTAAAAAGATCAAGCTACTTGCGTTGACTGTTAGACAAAGATAGACTTGTTTTTTAATGAGTTTTGTCCTTCTAAAAAGTCACATGAAAGCTATTAAAGTTATTCTGGGAAATACTGTATTTGTCTACATCAGAAACTTCACAATACAAGTTTAACACTTTCATTAATATCAGGTAAGCATTAATAAAGTAAATTATTTAGCAGTCATTATGATTCTTGCAATCTCTCTGGTTTGGCAAGGACAAGACCAATGACAGATTTTAGAGCTCTCATCTTCTGGGATCATCTCTTTATCTTATATATTAAATAACTGTACTTCTTTGTCCAAAGTCATATGCTTATTTTTGCTATGTCAAATGCTCTTATACCTGTTATAAAAACTCACACAAGATTCATCTAGCATCTGAGAGATCTAATAGTTTCTATGTCTCCTTTATTACTCAAAGGTGCAATAATAAACAACAAATACCTTGCAGCGCAGCAAAGCTGTTAACCAGTTTCTTAAATCCTGCAGAGTCTTAGATACTTACACTTGTACTTAAATGCTTTGCTGAATAGGGCTAGAGTGTTGATCTGTGGCCAGAACACATTGCCTGGGGCCACCAAAGTTATTAGTTTCAGCACCATAATTAGAACTTGGGTTCCCCATTCCCAAGCACGTACGCAGGTCACTAAACTGTGCTTTATTTCATAGTGAAGTTGATCCTACTAATAAGAATGCTCTTTTCACTGGTGTAACAGATCAGAAAAGAATAATTGGATATGGAGAAACAGTTTCATAATTCAATTTAATGCATCAGCTCTTTTTACTCCGTGAGTAATTTACATTTATTATGGAAGCAGAAAGAGACTATGTTCCACAGATTATTTTTTTTTTCTTTTCTCTTCATTTTTTTGCTGGGAGGGTGGAAAGGGGGTGCTATTGCTTTTATTTCCACATACCTGTGCTAATGATTATTTTTCATTTAATAAAATTAAAGTAGGAGTTTTTCTTACTGGCAAAAAGATTTCTTCTCACACAACCTGAAGACAGTGGGTGGAAATTTGTTCATGTGCGTCATAATGTACAGATCACACAATGGATTACTTGTTTCTTTAAAGTTATATTCAGTTAATCTCGAGACATTTTGAATAGCATTTCCCCCTCCCCCCCAAAAAAAAGTTATTTGTTTACAGCTGTTGCTGTCTTAGTGTGTCAGACTCAATTCTTTTAGTGCATCAGACTCAGTTCTACTAAGTCTATACTCTGTGACATTTTAGCCACTGGACTTTAAGGAATGCTTTAGAAATCTTACAAATTCTCCCTCTCAGCATAGCTGCAGAGACTACATTTCAGCCCCATGCCAGCAAAAGTGCGAGTGCGTTCATGGATGATGAAGGCAGAGATCAATTATTTGAGGCTGATGCATCTGATGAAGGATGTTTAAACATCCATCTTCTCGTCACCCAGATGGAATCTGTATGCTTTGCCTATGATGAAGATAGATTAGGCACCAATTCAGTAAAGGACTCGCAGGTGTGGATTTGACAGGGCAGAGGGGCAAGAAAGAAGAGAAAGGATTAAAAAAAAAATCAGCTAAAGATGAAAAAAGGTACCCTGTATTGCATTGATAAAGAAATGGTTTTTGGATTTTCTATCCAGACTACAGAATTCTTGTTAATAGCTAGTTGCCAAAACAGATGCCCTGATTAATGAGAACAGATGGATTTCTCCAGAGGGTCTGCAGATTTAGACAGTACTTTCACTAAATGAAATGCTAATGATCTGGCACTGTGCTGCTCTGTGTGGATTAGACACCAGTAATATTATTTTATTTGTATTTGGTGGAGTTAGAATGATCCCTTTTAGACTTTTCAGATATAAAGTTCTAGTATTTTGCATCACCTCCATCTCACTAACAGCTGTACATAAACGACCCAAATATATGTGCTGGATTTCACTCCTTGCAAACTCTTTTGGTAAATTATACATTTCTGACAGGTTCTTCTCAAGATCTAGAAGAATATCTGTTTTTTGCATTTTAAGATGCAGTTTCCCAAGGCAAATGAATCACTTGATTAATTCTGGTATAAAATAAGATTTCTCTTTCACTGTTAATATGCATCACAAGCTAGTTCCCTTGAATTTCTTTCACCACAACTTTAAACTAAAATTAAGACAGACATTGATTCTGGAACTGGTCAGTTTTGTTCCAGTTATGGTTTGAGAAACCCACAACAATTTATTTTCATTTAGACAATTATTCTATCACCTGATGACCCCTCTCCACCCGGGAAGGGGAATCAGGGAAAAAAAAGGAAACATGATGGTTGAAATATAAATAGATTTAATCGGATAAGACTAAATAATTAACTTAAATATTACTAAAGAACCAGGATTGATCCTGATACCAATATAAAATATACAAGGATGATACTCAGCCCATCCTATCAGTAGGAAGCTGTGCACTCCCTGCAATGGACAGCAAACGTCAGACACTGCGAGCATGACGGCTTCAGGAGGAAGGGAAGGGCTCAGGGATCTGGCACCAAGGCAAGAAGTTCTCAGGATCACAGCCATCATGGAAGAGAGAACTCCTCAGCAAACTTTCTAATTTATATTGAACGTGACATTCATGGTGTGAAATAATCCTGTTGGCCAGCTTGGGTCAAGTGCCCGGGTCTCGCTCCTCCTCACCCCTGCGTCTGGCGAGCTCGAAAAACACTGAGACCTTGAAACCCACACGCCATAGCTGGATATAAAGTAAATATTTTCACAAATCCAGAAACTAAAGTCTTCTAAAAGTGCAGTTTCCCCAAGCATTAGAAGAGAAATTAGTCCTGTGTCGCTCAAACCAGGACAGTTCCACAAATCTGTTATCAATCAATATTTCTGGTCCAAACAAACCCAACAACCAAACAGATTTTTTTTAAAAAATGTTAATGAATTCTGCCCTAAAGTAGCTGACTCAAACCCTTCCCTTCTTTCATCTAAAAATCTTATCTGATGCAATGTAATTCTTTTTGTTTTTATTTTTCTGATTTGTCAATATGGCTATTTCAAGAGAAATCTGCTATTTGCACAATTCACACCTGCCGAGCTATATCCTTCTGTCATCTTTTTTGTTTCTGGAAAGATTGTGAGAAAAATAATGCAGAAGAACTCAGTTATTCATATGGATATTTTAGGGCTAATCTGCCTTCTCAGTAAAAGAAATTCTTATTAATCTCCAGAGAAGGATCCCTAGCTGTTACTTGCTTTAAAGAACCTGCGTCTACAGTCTACCAGATATACAAGCTGCAAACAGCTGATTTTCACTTGTAAACAGATATTTTTGCTAAATACAATTCCTTTTGGAATCATAAAATAACAGTAAACTCCTTTAGGAACTCTTCCAAATGTACACATCAGAGGTGGGTGTAAAAATTAGGGACCAGGACTAGAAAGTTGACAGGACGATAAAACGATATAACAAAAATAAAGGAGCTTGTAATTTAAAATCATCATAGTGACTGACTGGGCAATTTGCCACTGACATTTCTCAAAAAAAAAAAAAAAAAAAAAAAAAAAATTCTTTNAAAGTGTCTGTGGGGGAATTTTGCACCTACAATTTTAAAAAAAAAAAAAAAAAAAAAAAAAAAATTCCTATGTTCAGGTACTGAATACTGGCACAAAGAAAGATGAATCAATAATAGCCAAAAGTGACAGTATATTTGGAGCAGCAGAGCCTGAAGAGAGATCTACTAATAACATGCATCAGTGCTGTAAACTGTGTCCACAGCTGAAAAGTGCCAGCAGGGCAGGGATGCCAGAGAATTTGTTGTGTGGTCTCAGAGAGCAACCTGGCAAGTGGCAGGCAGTTTCATTTTGTTCTAATAGAACTGCACCATTGGTAATTTGCCAACCTTTTACTTTCCGTAACGTTTTGTCAGGAGTATAATATTTGTGGCACACTGTCTAATCCTTGGTACTACACTGAGGAAGACAGGACAGCTTAAAATAACTTCAATTTGATGCAGAATGTCTTTAGTTTCCATGTTTTAATTAAAGAAAGGATAGGAGACCACTTGGAGTAGACATTTAATGATGACTTCCCTTTTGGAATTAATTTTCTGTGCCAGCCGTCTTGCCCCTTCTAAATCCATTTCATGAGCACTCCAGTTTCTGTTCTTCTCCTTTCTTCTTCAGAGAACTCTATGTTATCTCGCCCATACACTCCACTGAAATCTAAGTTATGTTGACACTACTGCATTCACCAACTATATTTGTACTCTCAAGCAAAAGTATCAGATTTGACAGGTTCTGGATGCTATGAATTCATGCTGATTGACATTAATTATATTTCCTGCCTTTAGTTACTTATTAATCACATAAGCTTCTTATTCAGTTTTGTCCTTCTATGGGGTTGTGTAGGACTTCAGATCTGATGGGAAAAAAACTCAGAATAAGGCAATGTGGGATGATGTGGTTCCAACTTAGTAGATAGGCAGAAATACCAAATTACTGGAGCTGAGTAATCTTGCCAAATAGCCAGTGAAGCTCCTCTGTTCCCATCCCTCGTAGTAGATATACCAAACAGTCAAAATTCATCTGCAGCTCTTCATTGACGCTACTTGGAGTGCGTTAATGCGCATCAGGATGAAGATTAGCTTTAAGCTTTCAAATAGATTCTAGTTGTAGTGCAGCAAGCTTACCCACTAGAAAAAAGGACACGGACTGAGTCCTGTTGCATGTTACACTCTGCTTAAATCCATTGAAATTCAAACCCTTTACAGCAGAAGTGAAACATGAGATCCGTTTTGGTGCTGGTGCTGAAGAACCACGTGCTGCTTAAGCCTTGTTAAACACGATGGGAAGAGACTGCATTGTCGTAAGTGAGCCCTGTATGTGACAGTGGGAAATGTAAATCACTTCCTTTATCGGTAGCACTCAAAAAGTGTCAGGAAGTGGGTTTTGTATTTAAACCGAATGTGGCCATAAATGCAGCCATCTGTGCTGCTTGCTTTGCTGTCTGCCATTAAAAGATGACAATAGATGAGCCCTGACCATACGACATTTATGCTGCATTAACTTCCTGATAGATTCCACATATGTTTCAGGCCAGCAGGGTGAATACTGTGGATCCTTGCCCTCTCTTCCCCTCCCTAAACAGTATGGAAACATCTTCTCTTGGACCGTGGACCCCAAGCCTGTGTAGTGCTGGAGCTGGACAGCACCACCCCACTGAGACAGCTGACTTCCCTCCACGGGACAGCGGGTTTTCATGCAGAGGGAGCTCTCCACGATGCTCCTTCTGAGTGATGGAGTAGCCTTAGGGGTGTCTCCCACTTCAAATGCTTCAGGAAGGAATTTCACCCTCCCTGATTTTGCAGAAGTTCTTGTGAAGAACTGGTACTTTATGAAATTTTCTTTAAAAGTGCCAAAAACATTTATAAATGTAGAAATTAAACTGCTGGAAAGGAAGAGGGAGCTTAAAGTTGTAAACCTTCCGTGGGTTTTGTTTTTGTTTTTTCTGGCACTGTTAAGCTTACTCTGTCAAATGGCCACCTTGTAGTGAACAGCTTCTTTGGCAAATTATGATAAGAATTAAAGGAAAGCCTTTACATTCACACACGAAACTGGAAAGCACTCTACCAGATCTGATTTATTCTAACATAATCTGGGTTGGCTTCTTTGTATGTACAGCTTGCATCACGCTAAGATAGCTGAAGCATTGAAGAAAATGTTAGAGTATAAATTACTCAGGTCTCACTCTGTATCAGACTGAGTACAAGCATCAGTTCTTTGGTTTTGGGACATACTCCAGCAGCTTCTGACACTGGTGGATAGAATGCTGTGGGCTTTGATATGTCTACTGACCCAGCTCAGTCCCTGAAAGAAATATAGTGAGACAGAACCAGTTCTTATAACTAGATAATAATGAATGCAAAACCCACCTTTAAACATTTCCATGATCATAGTTATGTGACAACTGCAAACCCAATTTGTACAGTTTACAAGGAAAAAACATTTTTATTTTCATTTTGCAAACTCAACCTGGGATTAGAGACCCAGGTGGATTTTTTCCAGCTCATGCATCAGCTTGGAAAAAAAATTACAAACATACAGCAGCTACAGCTTGGCTAACAAGTCTGTAAGTGATGCGTAAGGCAGAATTTGAACCTAGCTCTCATTCTCAAAAGTTTAATTGGCTCCCTGGGGCAAACTGTCAAGAAAGGAAACAGATCTGACTCTGGATTTGTGGTGGCCTAAAAGCAGTTTCAGATCATAGGAAATGTAACCCTCAGCCCTCTGAGTTACTTGTGTGTCTTGAAAGCAGGATTTCACACAATTTGAGTGCACAACAAATATTTATTGTTTAACAGACGTAGTAAATCATTGGGACTAACACGTAACTATGTCAAACATTCACAGGCTTACCCCCACCTTGTAACTACAGGCACTACAGACAAGTCTTAGATGGACAGGTAAACTTAAAAGAGACATCAGGGAAGAACTTTATTACTTGGAACAGGCTGATCCTTATTTTTGTGAAGCTGCGATTTCACTCAGATTGCCTTGCCTTGCCTTGCCTTGCCTTGCCTTGCCTTGCCTTCGCCTTGCCTTGCCTTGCCTTCGCCTTGCCTTGGCCTTGCCTTCCCCTTCCCCTTCCCCTTCCCCTTCCCCTTCTTCCTCTCCTACCAAAGTTTCCTCCTCTCCTCTCCCCCATAGAAGCAAATGATGGCAATCCTTAAAATATGGGATTGGAAGGCATGCTTTCGGTGTGGATCTTTCCCTCACCCAAGCACATGCAGTCCAAATCTGTGACCCAACAAAAGTCCAAACATATCCAATGGGATGCCTTTGTAAAGTCTGCAGTGTAAAATATTGCTGTAGATTTTGTGTTCTACAGTGCCAACAACAGATGTAGAAATCACCAATGATCCAGTTCCCTGCTCCGTCGTCCAGCACCCTGAATCTTCACTACATGTCTCTTCTTTCTGTTACAAAATTCAGCTTATAAAATTAATCGTTCTCTTGACCCTTACAATTCTGCCAACTACAAGTAACAATTCACTGCAGCTACATATTTGTCCTATGATGTTTACTCCACTAGTGAATTACTGAAAACTGAAAATGTATGGAATTTTCTTTTTTGCCAAGGACTAGTTCAGTGAATAGTACAAACAAAGAATTTAGACTTAATTCATGGCCATAAGGACAGTACAGAAAGCATAGAGGTGTTTAAACATCTCAATGTCTTAAAATAAATGCTTATGAGTCCTGGTCCTCAATGAACTTCATTGTGGTAGGCATCATTGCATTGTCAGTTAATTTCTCTCACTGCTTTTAAAACTACAGTGTTTCCTTCATATTCGTTTTCTTCAGTCACCTGAAGTCACAGCTGATTAAATTGATCCGGATTTAATGTGTCGCCTAAACCTTCTTTCATTAAAGGAAATGGTAAATCTTTGATTACAAACATGGGCTATGTGCACATTAAAACATTAAAATCTATTAAAACAACTTCCATTGATACCTAGTTGAGTCTCAAATTGTGGGTACACCTCATGAGTATTTGGAGCAATCTAATTTCCCAAGGCATTAACTAGGCTAAGCCCGTTTTGCACAGCACAGCACATCGCTCTCTGGTGTGAAGTAGAGCTGCTAACTCCAGCACATACCCTGGCCCTTTCACCTGAAATCCAGCCTCAGACTTAATTGATAATAATACTGGTAATAGTAATAACAGAAACAGGAAAGGGGAAGGAGAACAAAAGACAGAAAGACAGAAGGACTTCAATTCTTCATGTGAAACAGAAGTTTAAGAGCCAGAAAGATGTGTAAACTTCCCTTGCAGGAGCAGGGATGCACACAGCATCAGCGTCTACTACCATAAAAATAAAACCAAACACATTCAGTTGCAATCAAGGAAAATGAATGCTGATACTGTGATTCAAAGCATTTTCTCTAGCAGGTGGATTCAAAGAGCCTTGACAACACATGCTGATGCTGTCACAACAACTGGACTGAATTGTTTCTCTGTGCTCCCGCAGGGGAAAATTTGGCTTTTTGGTCCAGTCCAGGAAAAGGATTTTTCAGATAATATGAAAATACTTGGGGACCGAACACAATCTGATTCTTTGCTTCACCTTTTTGATTTTTAATCTGAGACAGCAGGAGGGAGGAACACTGAAGCCTAAACCCAATTGAGGCTAGCAGGAGTAAGGGCTGGGGTAGCATTCACCGCCGAGAAAAGGTGGCTGAATCTGCTTTGTTGTTCTTATATTTGCTTATCTTCCCGCTTCTGCTGCCATAAAGAAAAGATTCAATACACAGAGAGAGGCATGATTTCTTGAGTACAGTTTCAGTTCAGGACATTGAATTTATGGAGAAGCCTGAGAGGACTTTATTCAATTGTTTTCGCAGTGAGGCTAAATTGTTTGTGAAAGTGGGAATCCGTTTCATTATGCCTGGCTGAGAGATGTTGCCAAATTATCATTGAAATTGAGATGACTGATGACCCAGGAGCTGATGCAGAGGGGCAATGCCATGTTTTAATCAGAGGAGCCAAATGAAAGCTTATTGCTCTCATGAGCACTGTGCTGCCACAGGGCAGGCTGGCTGTTGCTAGCTTTCCCTCGCAGCCAAGGGCTGGCTCGCACTCTTGCCCATGCTTTGTTCCCTTCCCTGATGGATGGCAGACTGCAGGCTTTACAAGAGTTGGAGTGGAAGCCTCCTTCTGCTTGGCAGTTCTGCCCAGAGCCAACTGGCATTACAAAAGAGCTGAATATCAATGGTTTGCTACAGCTGAATGACCCTTTTCAGGACCAGGCACCAAATGTTTGTGTTTTTCCAAACACAGACACTCTCCCTAGCCTTTTTTGCTAACTGACATCTGTGTTAGAGCCCAGCAGCTTTCCAGCTTTGCTCACTGGCTGGAGTTAAGCTGCTGCTTCTTGGGTTGCTGAGCCTCGTGGGGAAGAACTTGTGTGTGTGCTGCTCTAGCTGGTATTTATGGAGGTCTAAGGGAGGAAAGGAAGAGTTATTAGAGTCTTTATAATCCTTGTTAGTCAAATAGTGTTTCTTTAGAGCTTTATATTCTGAAGATCCATCCACCAGCCCAGAAAGGAAAAATCCCTTTTGCCATATTCTGCAGAGAAGACTTGGTATAGTAGGGGAAACTGGGATCACAGTCACTCAAAAATTACTTGCATTGCAGCCTCTCTTGAGGGTTCCTTGTCTTGAACCGACAGGAATAAACAGATATGGGTTTTTAACAAGCTGTTTTCTCAGTCAAGTTAACACATTCGGAAATCGTATCGAGCACCTTTGAAGCTGTAAACTGCCCAACAGTGGGAGCCTTATGTGCAAAGATTGTGGTGTTGGTAAAAGTTAGCCAACTTAAGATCAGACTTGCACTCCCCTTTGCGGCATAAATGTTATGATGTCTCCAACTGTACCTATATTCCTGTCAAGGTGGATACAACCAGATGAGAAGAACAGTACCACACTCCCATGTTTAAAACAGTAATGTGTCTTGCAGAGGCTAAAATATGTTACATTCTTAGTCTGTGTTAGCAAAATGCAATAATAATAATTGGTCCAATTCTGAATAATAATTGATAACATCATGAATAGGGTATATAATCAATACATAAAATTGCCTCTTTGGACTGATTCTGATAAGACCAGGTTTATGTTTGCATTACTCCTTTCTTCAGGACAGAGGGTTATGAGTAAGCATGAATGCATACCTGTAAGAGATCTAGAAGATCTGTTCTGAATGAAGCCCAATTGCATTCAACAGGTTAATGCATCTTTAGGACCTTACTCCATGACCGCTGAAATTAACAATAATTTGACATAATACCTCTTCTGCTGTGTTTCTTACACTTACTCATGATTTTCCTGTTATAACTTCATAAACCCTCCAAAGCTCCAATACAAAATCAAATTCTCTGCTTGCTACAATTTAGACTTAAAATCAATTCCCCCTGCTCCCATCTTGTCTGGATAGTGTAGTCCTGTATGAACAATAAAACAAGAAAAAGTATGGTGATTACAAAGCCTACAGTGCAGTATTTATTGCAGATGTCACAGGCAGTGGCTTAAAAGTTAGCCTGCTTTTTCTTTAAGTGGCTTGTCTTTTTATTTGATGACATCCGAAACACAGTAGGCTAGGTTTTCTGCCAGGGTAATGGGGTGAAACTGCACCTATTTATAGCAGCAGAGAATTTTGTCCAGAATTTTTAAAGCTCCCACAGCAGCATATTATTTCTGGGATTTTTGGTAACAATGCTCACTGTTACACAGTATGTCTGAAACCAAATAAACCTTTGTGAGACAGATGGTTCTTATTATTGGAACCAAAATTATTTCCTTAAAAAAATCACATCCATAATTTTCCCAGAAAGTGTCAGTGGTGTTATTTTGGGGGTTTTGGCTATAGAAATAAAACTGGGCGTATGAGGAATGAACCTAAATATTGGCCTATATAAAGGTCAAGTTTAGAGGTTCAAATTCTTTAAAAAGTCATATGTTCTTTTAACTGCTTCTTCCTTGCCTTGCTGTGGAGAAAGCAGGTACTGAACAACATCCTACAGAGCATAGAAAACTGCATGTCTACTGAGTGTGCCTCAGGGTTTGCTGGTTTTCACGTCTGTCTTCCAAACTAACATATTGAGACATTTCAAAGCTTGTCTCCTTTGCTGCTAGCATCTCATAATGGTACAGCAAACCTCAGAATTAAAAATCAATCTCTAGATGATATCACACCAGTGAAACTCTTTGGACAAAGCAGGGGGTAAGCACAGATCATAGATCAGTGCAGAATGCCACTTGACAGGAAAATCCACTGTTCCAGTAAGTTTTTGTTTCAATTCAGGAGTAAAAAACTTCTGGAAAAACATCCCAGAAGTGCATGACAGCAATTTTAAATTCAAAAAAAAAAAACAAAATCATATTTAATTTCCAGCATGATGTTCTTAAAAATGACAGCTATCACTGCATAATTTAGGACATTAGCAAAATTCCTCTTCCAACAGGAAAAGAATCCTGGTGCCAAGTCCATCCCTCTGAGGAACACAGTGGTACAGATGGGAAGAAAAGGAGTAGATGCTTCCATGTATCAGCTACTGCCCATGGTATTTTCATAGCAAGTGAAAACTCAAGGGTTGCATTCTTTGGAGAAGTAGAGAACCTAGAAGCCATGTCTACCTTTTTTTTTTTTTTAGGGGAGTGTTCTATGCTTTGGAGGGATTCAGCTGCCCACCTTTACTCTATGCCGAGCCCGGATGATTAATTCCAGCTATCAGAATAACCTTGTTAATTCTGTGAAGGGAACATGTTTCCTATCTTGCAGCATCTCAACAGCCTGAATCCCCAAAGATAAGCATGATTTGCCCTCTCATGCCTAGTTCATTACAAACTATGAGTTCCACAGAAAGAGAAGGAGCTGGAGGTATATCAAGAGAGCTAAAGATCTTTCGGCAGCCAGCTTCTTAAAAAGAGTAGGAAAGGGACTTTCATCCGGGATATGCGGCTTATAGGTGATGAGTCACATTGGAAGGTGCACTTTGAGGGTGGTGAGACACTGGAACAGGTTGCCCAGGAAAGTTGTGGAGGCCCCATCCCTGGAGCTGTTCAAGGCCAGGTTGGATGAGGCTTTGAGCAACCTGATCTAGTAGCAGGTTTCCTTGCCCATGGCAAGGGGGTTGGAACTAGATGATTTTTAAGGTCCCTTCCAACCTAAACTATTCTATGATTCTATGATTCTATGATCCTACAATTAGTTGAATGATAGACAATTTCTTCCATAAAATGTGGTCTCCATTTGAGAGCTAATTACAGTTGTGACAGGATCACATAACAATTACGACAAGTTTGTGCAGTTGGCTGAGTTCTTGGGGCTTGGTGGTAGGTGACCTATGAGGATAACAGTGCCTAATTGCATATTGGCGACAAAACTTACAAAAATGTGGAGTCATAAACTAGTTGATGGAAAATTCACCATTCATCTATGTGAGCTGGGGTGATACCATACCTGGGATATTTGGCTAGAAGATTTTTGTAAATGCAGATCTATCAAAATCAATTCTCTCTTCCCACTCTCACAGAGAGCATTTATTTCAGGATGGCATGTGGAATAGGATTTTTTTTCCTTGTGCACATGTTGTATTTTTATCTGTTCTTCCTTTGCTGGGTGTTAGTGAAAATAATTTACCACTGGCAGATAAAAAAAGTCTTTTCCTGGTTGGCAAAACAGCACGTTAGAAAGTAGACTTTTATTCACTTTTAGATGAAACTGATTGTTTTCTTATTTTTACATATAAAATTGTTTCCTTTGCTTCTAGTATCTCATAATGGTACAGCTAGCCCCAAAATTAAAAAGCAGTCTCTATCCAGAAGCCACAGTGCATATACTGAGGTAAGCCGGGGAGAAGCATAGGTAATAAGGGTGTCTTTGCAAAATATTTATGGTTTTAGGCAAGTTTATAACTTTCAATGCCTCATATTTCTGTGCTCAGGAAGAGCTCTGTGATAAAAATATTATCTTTAGAAATTGTTAGTCACCCAAATTGCTGTTCATTTGAGAGATATCATAGTTGTTGTTTCTGGACTGTTCATTCACATACAGAAAATTAAGTTCATTCCAAAACATATGAAGTAAAGAACAATACATCGCAAAAGGGGGGGTTTCTTTATTGCAAAAGTTAATTTCTGCATTCAAAGTTTATATGAACATTTTGCAAACAAAAGCCAGCTAAGACAGCAAGCCAAATACACTGTTAATCATCTGATTGTACATGTAAATCAGGCAGGTAGGGACATGATGATTCGGATTGGCACCTTGAGTACTCGGATGTTGTTGGTACAAACTGTAGCTGGAAGAAAGTGAGCTAGTGTATCAAACTTATGAAAATGTACTAGTTAATAGTTCAGCGTCCCTAAACAGACCTTCTCCAGGAGCAAATGGTGTGTAGTCTGAGATATAAGAATCCATTTTTTAATGCTATTCTTTTATTGAATTTTTCAGTCAAGGCAATAACAAAAGCTCAGTTGCAACTAGGCAACTGGGTGTGGATCTTTTTCTTTGAACACCTCTGTAGAATGATGATAGATTCTAGCTGCAGGCCATGCTTTCTGTGTCTCCAGAGTCTTGTCTGAAAAGGATCAGCTAGAGCTGCCCAGTCAAGTTTCAGGTCACCATTCTACTTGACACATAAGTTAAGATGATGAGCCTTGTCCCAGAGACATGACAGTCTAATATAAGGAAAAATGTGGAAATGAAAAGTATCATCTCTTATTTCTGTAGGACACCTCACCCAGCAGAAATCAACTCTATTTTTTTTTTTTTTAACTATGAATCATACACGTTTCTTGTCCCATTTAAACCATTCCAATTATCCTTTGAAAATGTGTAAAAAGTAGATTTTCTGATGTCTAAGTGATTTAGGAATGCAAGCCCAACTGGAGAGTCACTTCAGAAAGATATTCCTCATTTCTTTACGATAATAAATAAATCTTGAATACGAAAGCTAATGTTAGTAGAGACAGAACATTTAGTAGGACAAATATTCCTAGGGACTTAACAGACAATAAGTATTTTTGAACAGGAACCTAGAAGAAACTTCTGCAGGTGAGCTGCCTTTGTTGTTGAAGTGTCCAGATGTTTCCTTTATTTTCACCTTTGTAGAAGCAATAGTGAATGGGAGAAAAGAGAATTTTTCATAAACTATCAAACATTGAAGTAATGTTGGGGGAGTTAGTCTGACTATCATTAACTCAGAAAAGGTAACTCTGACAACCTAGTTATATTTAGTTTTACCTTGATAATCTAGTTTTATGGTTTGATTTTCATCTGGGGGAATCTTTTATCATTCTGTCATTTTTAAAATACTGTTATTTCTAATGAATAAGATGACTCCTGAAAGCATCTTCCAATGCGAATGAAACTGCAGGACTTTCAGAATTTAATTACCCAGAAGTTTGGCCAGGGCAAAAAGGCTTACTTCTCTGCTCTTTTGAGAATTGATTCAGTTTCAAGACATGCTCAGGCCTTTACTTTCATGTGTGGTCTCCTTGAGCTACCCCTGTGATAAAGCATGCAAGAAAGGAGGTACCTCATGTTCCTCCTTCCCCTCAGCAAACTTGGCAAGTGGCAGGAGCCCAGGTTGTGTTTAGCTAATAGCTTATTTCGGTTTGATTCTCTGTTTTCTTCCCTCCTTCCACAAAGCCACCTATGTCTTAACAGGGGACTCCAGCTTCAGAAAGCAGACCCACATCTTGAAATCTCCAAAGACTGACAGTGTTTTAATTTGGGCATTTCTGTTATGTGTCTTATGGATGGCAGAGCACCTTAATATACGCTGTTGCTTTTGAAAAACAGTATGGTGAAGAATATAAATAGCTGTTCAAAGAATATATAATAATCACTGTATCATTACGGAATTGTTTACTTCAACCAAATACTAATCCTGGCATATAAGCCAAATTCACTGTATTTAACAGTGCGTACTATTCACATAATATCTTAAACATGCAAGCTTAAAAATTGTTCTTGTTTGACTGAGCTATACTCCAAGTGGACGCCCTTGTACATGCGATAAAGCCCACTGCATCTGATTTGTAAAGGTCGAACTGTTTCTAGTTACTATAAGCATTGTCTGAGTCTTTCTTCACATTTCATAGACGTAAAACAGAAGGGCTTGTAACTGAAGAATCAATCAAGCATCTTGATGGAGAGAATGAAGGGAAAGTATCCATAAACTCAAACCTCATCTCTAAACACTGTCCTGGCCAACAGATTCTTAGGCACAGCAGACCTCTGCCCCTGTTCAAACAGGGTTTGGAGCTATATTTGGTCCTTTAGGATCTGTTCATGAATCACTTCGGTTCCTCTCTTTGTAACCAAAGCAGCTTTGAAGTAATGAAACACCAAAAAGGAAGATCTCTGACTAGAAGATATTATTCTGGTCTTGAAAATGCTGATTTCTCATCTTGCCATGACAAATGTGGTGAGGTTACATCTGGCCAAGAAGTGGCAAAGAACAGGTTAAATTCTTCTCCTGAATAGCTAAGCAGCGAGAGTTTTAAAAGAAAATATTTTACAGATAAGAGGAATTAGAAGTTTGTTTGAGATGACAGGATGGTAGCCCTAGTGTCAGATAGGACACCGCTACTGATAGTCTAAGGATGAAGATGTAATTAGGTTATACATATAAGTATGATTAATGTGATTACAATACATATAATCTTAACGTGTGCTTGGCTGGAAGACTGAAATGTACTTGGTGCGTGTCAGGTTCCTTTCTGCTAACTCTTACTTCTATTTCTGTTGCTTAAACACAAGAATAGAAATTTCTCCAAATTTCTATGTTAGAGTTAAAGATTGTTAAATTTCACCTGAAATAAATTATCATTCAATCCATTCCTAAAATCCATACACACTTAAATCTTCTGGAAATCATAAGCTAAAGTTGAAAAAACTGTATCAGCCTCCAAATAGTTTTTTAAACTCCGGGTTCCTAATGATTTTAACTTGGCCACTAACTTCATGGGATGAATTTATACTGCAGCCTCAGCTCCAGACACACATTGATAAACACTCTTTTAACTTTAATAAGTTTTGAATAAAACACTTCTATGTCTTCTTATGATTTTTTTAATATGAGTAATAAGTGATGCATGTTATTTGTTCAGCAGTATTAAAATGGATGATTCAGTGAAATATGAACAATTCCTACTTTTCAATGGTCATATTTTATTATAACTGTTGGTTTTAATGGTATTCATTGCATATCTTACTCTTTAATCATGTTTGCTTAATGAGGTGCCCTGTTTTCCACAATAGGGACAGTTTACTTTTTGGAAGTGCATATAGATTTCTATGAACATTATTAAAATTAACCTCAGTCTAAGTGACTGGTTTTGAAAATGGCTTGACCACGTGGCTACTATGTTTACACATATACTTTCCATTTATAGTTTAATTTCAAATGTGTAACTAGTGGGTGTAACAAACCAGGTTGTTTCCATATGACCAGCATTCCGAACAATTTTTGTGGTCTCCTAGGACAGCAGCCTAAGTCTGAGGAAGGACTTATTGGGGTAATCTGTGAATAAACAGAGAACACAAACCAGCTTCTCAGACAAAGAAAATATTCATCAATATATCTCAGCACACCAACAGTGTAACCTTTTCATCTTTGTAATTATTGTGGGTGTTACAGAGCAGAATTGTTTCCTTTATGAACACTCCAACACTGACAAATGTGCCTGCCTCATTCTTCTTGCCTTTGACTCTGCCTTTTGTGCTGTATATAGAGCAGTCCCACGCTCCCACTGCTTTGTGTGAAAAGTCATGCGTTCTCTCCAGAGAAGGCTCAAGCATCAGCTAAACCTTTACTAAATCGTATTCAATATTTTAACCCAGACTGGTAGCCATTTAGCATTTATCTAGGTCTGCTGTTAGCCTGCTGAGGTATCCAGCCTGTTGAGGGATGACTCTACTTTCAAAGAGCACTCAAAAGGCTAACACAGGGTTTGGGCATAGCTTAGCCCAGCTCTGATCACCCGTACTGCGAAGCCACCTTACATCATCATATTTTTTTGCTCCCAGTGCAGCTCTACTTGGATGTGTCACTGGAATTTCTTTGGTCGTGTTCCACACCTCTTTTACCTGCAGTAAATACTGTTACGTTCTGCAGCATTACTTGCTGGCAAATTGTGAGAAAAAATTGTGTCTTTTCTGAGCACTGTGGGAAACTGAGGTTAATCCTTTTCAGGTGATTAAACTTTCTTTCTCACTGTAGTGTGCATGAACTACTACCAAAAGTAACAATGCTACCCAGCTTTTCTATTTCAGACAGATGGAAAATATCACTAAATTTGTGTGACAATGTTTTGTGGTTGACTGGGAAGGTTTTGCTGGGACAGCAAAGGTATTGGTCCTTTTGTCAGCTCTCACTACCAGGTAATCCTATGAACAGCACTATTTAAGAGTTGTGAGCTTCCATGTACATCATCACTTCATGCTGTGGTCTGGACATGTCTCCAGCAAGCCCCTTCCTTGCCATGACAACACTCCGCTGTATTTCCTTTGCCGATGTCTGACAGAAGAGAATCTTGCTCCTCTGCAGCTTACCAAGTCTACAGGTTACCAGTTTCCCCTACCAGAGAATGAGGACAGGGTGGGTGGAGGTGGGCCCTGGCAAGCAGCGGCCACCAGCTGGGCAGCAGGCTCAGTTTCATTGCTTGAAACTGGGTTCCCGCTAAAAGGTGAAATCTGCAGCTACAACCACTCCCTGCCTCCTGCTTCTCCTTTCTTGGCCGGAGGGCTCAATGTTCCCTCATGAAGCACTTTCAGCCACACCCAAGTACTAATTGTTTAGTAACGAAAGCTTTAATTATCAGGTTATTACGATTTTAATTACTAGGAGACTGGCAGAGACTGCGGTCAGACTACCAAAGATGTATTATTTTTTATAACCATGGAATCTGATTTCTGTTCATCCAGGAAGAAATCTGTTTACGTGCATGATATTTATAAGGTTTTATTCCTGTTCTAGGCAAGATTTGTGTGAAGAATCACGAGGTGCTTCTAACATTTACTATGCAGCCAACTTGGATTAAACCTTGCATGAAAGATTTTATCTCTTGGTTTCCAAATTTGCAGAAGGTCTTATCCAAACCTGTTTTAAGTGTATAAATGCTCAGGCAAATCATTGCCTGTAACCAAAAGATAGAGAGGCTTAGAAAATATGACCTTACAATGGAAAAACTTATACATGGAATAGATTGCTGCTAAGAGAAAGAAAATTATCTGTTCCTTGTATCTACAGTGAACAGGACAAGAAGTAATGAGGCTAAATTAGATCAAAGGAGATTTAGGATAGACATTAGGGAAAACTCTCTAATGTTGGTGATAATTAACCACTGAAATAGTTTACCTTGAGAGAATATGGGCTCCCAAGGTTACAGCTTTTTAAGGACAGATTCAAAAAGCATCTATGAGGAGTGGATTAGGTTTCCCTGTTCCTAGCTTGTTGCGGGGTGATGGGCTAGATGACTCCTGCGATCCTGCCTGTATCTTTCTCAGCCATTAGTCTGTGAAGTCAGAATGAGACTATAGATTTAATTGATCATTGTGATTTTATAATGAATTAGACACAGGATGGGTGATTCACATGCATTTACATAGTGCAAACATTTTGACAGAATGGCGTTCAGGCAAAGCAGGTATTGCAATTCTGAAGTACATACTAGGATGAGAGCTGCTGGCTTCTCTTGCTTTCTCTCTAGAAAACAATTGCAGAGTGTTCGTTTTATGGACATTTAAAGATATGTTTGTAACGTCTTTTGCTGTGAATTGCAGTCATAAATTCTTTTCTCTGTAGACTATGAGAAACATTTTGTGTTCTGCTTAGGGCAGACTGCTAGAAAATAAAGGTACGTATGGTTCTTTCACGAAACAGGACTTTTATCCTTTCAGGGCATTGCACTAATAATCTGAAATAAAGTTAGCATATAACTGGGCACTGATGATGAAAGACTTTATCATCTCTTTTACAGAGATGTATCCAAGTGTTTGGAGAGAAGTTTTGAGTATGGTCAGTTACTTTAAGGAATATTCACATCAGTCAGTAGCTTCCACACAAAACAGTGGGTTATTTTAACTGCCAGTGTACTCTGTGAGTTGGCTAAAGCAGATTGGCTCTTGGATAGATATGAAGACAATTTTTCCTGTTTATACTTACAGCTCTGTGGGGATCTGTTGCACCTGCTCCCACTCACAAATAAAGCTTTTCATATTTCACAGGAAAAATTATGTATCAGTCACACGGAAAAAAAATATTTGTTACATTAAAATGTTACCTTCTTCAGAGGACAATGGATTTTTCTGCCAGTAGGGCCTTATGGTTTTGCAAAAACAAAATTAAGTCAGAAATAGAATCAGCTACTTTTGGAATCAGCAGTTATTTTACAAGATGTGCACACGTGTGTGTGTGTCTAAATAATTTATTTGCAGGAAGATTGTTCAAAAGACAATGTGGAACTGTGTTTCAGCAAGGGATCTGTGTGAAGACAAACCAGCTGGAACACAAGAGAGAGAATCCTCATGGGTAAGTAAAACATCAAAGGAAAAACAAAGACAAGTGGGCAGGCAGAGAAAGAGGGAATGATTGGCAGAAGGAAATAGAAGGAAGCGGAGTAGACGGACATGAAAGTAGAAATATAAGCAAAATACAACTTCAAAGAACTTCTCAAAAGAAGACCAGATGCTCAAATTTTGGGTCAGAAAGAATAATCAAGTAAGAGTCATGTGATTCAAAGGGACAAAAATACAAGGCTAAATAGCTTCAAGACCCAAGGCTGGAGAACGCAGTTCCTTCTGGATATTTTAAGAGTACTTCTAGAAACCCTCTCCAATCAATGAACATGAGAAACAGCAGAATGTTGAACCAATTGCAGAGAAGGAAGGTAGGAGCTGGAGCAGATAGCATGAAAGAGAAGTTGCAGCAATCAGGAGTGGTTGCAATATTGTTCGTTTACAGACTCCCACTCTTCTTCATGGGACAATAATAAGAAAATCACAACTCCAGGAAACTTCTGAGGACATAATCAAGCCTGGAGCAAGAATCGTTATTATTAAACAGAATAATGTTTGCAACTATGAGTTGTAAAACAAAGAAACAAACAAACAAAAACACAAAACAAAACAAACAAACAAAAAAAACAAAACCCCAAACCAAAACCAACAAACAAACAAACCAACACCACACACACACAAAAAAAACACAAGACAAGAAAAAGTCCTAAATAATTGCTTCAGGATTTGTCTATAGCCAGGATGTAAACTCTGGAACCATAAATATGTTAGCGACCACATTTAACTCCATCATGGCCACAACTCAGGCCATTTGCAAGTGCATAAAGAGAATTAAATACTGTCATGAGAATGTCTCTATTATGGTGATCTGAACTCAAGGGAATCCCTAGTCATAGCACAATTAATTTTTTTTCTAGCAAGCCTTAAGGAAACTACTTTATTTTTAGGCAGCTAAAGAGTTCAGTATTGAAATCTAAGAGCTGTTTGTTGACTCTCGATATATTGTTTCTATCCAGAGGCTGCATAAAATGTTAATGAGTATGTCTCTTATTTTCTCCATAGACTAGGAAGCAGGGATTTAGGCAGCTAATTTATTATCCCTTATACCACCGTGTAAATGAATCTGTCATTCTCTAAGCCTGAAGTAAGAAATATCATTAGAAGGAAAAGGTGAATCAGAAAGAGACATGAAATAAATCACTCATTACCTCTGTGATTTTCCTCCAGTGAGCCTCTTCTTTTAAAAGGAATATATGTTTCTTGCACATAGTTTCTGGCACGTTGGTGTGTTTCTTTCTGTCCCTCTGGCTGAGAAAGATGTGAGACAGAGATGGCAGATGGCATCAAGAAGGATAGTTGGTGCTACACTTTCCAGATTGTGGCCGTCAGGTCAAGCACCTCTGCACGATGTACAGGAGCTTCCCACTGCTGGCTTGGCAACTACAAGCAGAGACAGAACCCACCATCAGTAGGACACTCCGGCACATATATGCTCAAGTGTCTTGCCAGAAACCAAGTAGAAAGTGAATTTTTGGTGCAGGTGACAACTGAAAAATAAAGAAACCGCTGTAGGATCTGAGAAGAAGACCTGAAGAGGGTTGGGGGAAGGAGGGACTATGAAAGTAAAGGAGGTTGGTAATGGAGAAGGGGAAAAAGGAAGTGGGAAAGAAGTTTTAATCCACCCAATTAGTATTCAGTCTAAAGGCGCCGAGCAGGACTAATTTAAAGTGCTCACAGTAGCACAGAGTGTAGTAGCACACCATAAAGTAATAGGATTTGCTGGCATGTAATATAGATCCAGTGTTAATAAAGCTGATGAGGAATTTGTTAGGAAAGAGTATCACAGGCTGTGATATCGGCCAGAACTACCGTTAAGTCTACTGAGAAATCTAACCCACAAGTGGCGTCAAAGACAGTGACTGCCAAAGATTTAAAAATTATGTCAGGAATTTGAGACCAAATAAGAGATCTGAAGTGATATGAATATGAGGTCTCTTCTAGTTATATTACTATTCTTTATTACCATGGCAAACCTGCTATTAAAAATACAGTTAAACAAGTGAGCATCAAACCCAGTAAACCCCTAGTGCTCCCCTTATATTCTTCTACATCTCTTCCCACTGCTCCTCTTCGCCCACTACAGTCCAGGTTTGGTAACTCCTGGGTCATACTGGACTCTGTAATCCTGTCTCCAACCCAGGGTAGCAGGAGAGAGAAGGAAGGAGATACTTGTAGCAGTGGATTTCTGCAGAAGCCATAACATGGTCCTGAAATACAGCTAAAACACTACGTTGTCACATCTGTCTTGCAGATGCCTGGTTTTTGTCTATCCAAATTGTAGGAGTTGACTCTGGGGAAGCTGTGTGTGAATGTTCAAGGTCAGCCAGGCCTTGTATAAACTACAGCACAGATTTCTCTTTTTTCATAATGCAGCTGAACAATTACGGATGTTCTTCCTTCGCTTAACTGTATGTTAGGTCATAGGCTAAAGAAGGAATGAAATGTGTCCATCAGGTACTTCTATTCCCTCCCTTCCTGCCATTAGTTGTCCCCACTAGGACTCTTTTCCTCCCTTAGTCCTTATACAGCTCAAAGTAGCTCCAGTCCATAGGAAAGGGCAACAGGAAATCCTGAAATAAGTTGCATACATGCAAAATCCTATGCCTGCATTGAACAAGAGACTTTATATAAAGACATATAATAGGAAGTCTGCTAACTCTCTGTGTGGACCCAATTTCAACACATCTGGTTTTCTGAAAAGCAAATAAATTGTTAAGCATAAGAAAATAAATCACTTTTGCCATCCTCAGTATCCCCCACTAAGGATGTGTACAATGGATATTTCAGTTGTTAATTAGCGAATGTATTTACAAAGTTTTGCAGTTTAGGAACATCGAAAAGATGTAGTACGAAGCTGCGTGACTTCTGTGTTCTGATGTAGTCTCAATTTCTTTTGTCTATTCAAAACTCTTCTACAAGACAATTTAATCAGTACTGAAAAAGACATTTTCTGATTTTTATAATGAAAAATACAATAAGCCTTGTTCATAATTCTTACCTTTATATTTACCTTTATTCCTTTATCCTAATTGGGTAGTTCAAAGTTAAATAAATGAGGGGTGTTTTTTAGAAAAAGAATGGTGATGGAGTCAGTTGTTTCTCTGATGCCTCCCCATTACTTTAGCAAGCATGCGAAAAGTGATGTTTCTACACCCAGGAGGACCTAACAGAAATATTTGCCTTTGCTAACTTTTTGACACTTCTTTCAGTCAGTGCTAAGCCCAAAAATTGGCTTCTTTGGTGTTCTGCTCTTGGCTAATCTCAAAGGGACACCTTAGACTAAAATCTAGGTCTTGTAGCAGCCTTCTCTCTGGCCTAGTTGCTCAGCCCTTCTCTAGTGCTCCTACATGGACGTCCTCAAGCCAATTGACAGCAAAAATCCTCATGACGCTTCATCACAGAGCAACCAGCTTTGGTGCCACAGTGCATTGGCATGGAGCAACTCTTCCTACTGTAGTAGTTAGCGTTTTAAACCTGGCCCAGTGTATCTTTACATTTTACCACATGGTGCACTGTTTGCAGGAAAGGGCCTAAATCTATGGTGGAGGAAACTATTTTTGTAGCAGGATAGGAACATGTTTTTTAATGTCCCTTAAGGTCATGTGGTTACAACAGTCCACCCATTTCAGTGAGATTTAATGAAACCTATAATGTTACTTTATATTGCCTTGAGGGTTTTTTTTACACTCTATAATTTGTATAATTGTTGTAGAGAATAGGGTTGAAAAAATCATAATAGGAAATGTGACTAAGGCTATTATCCCAGCAGTAGGACAAGCACGTTGCATTTTAAAACATCAGGGGATTCCACAGGGAACATGTGCATATGGTAAGAAGGATAAGAATGAACATTTATGGTAAGGGGTTATAATTTTCTTGTACTCCTCCGAAGCTGTTGTTTGTTGCAGATGTGAGATAATGATATCATCTCAGACTTGGATGCCACAAATTATTTGTTGTCATACTGAATCGAAATCATTGATTTCTATAGAATGACTGAAATTGTTTTATCATTTTATAAGAAATGTCTTTCTTAAAAGTATTACAGAGTTAGTTAAAGACAGAAGGGTTATTGCAGATCATTTAGATCTTCTGTAAAAATAAACAAACATGAAAGGTAAAAAGAATTTCAAAGCTTGACCAGAATTTTCTCTAGTTTTGAACCATTTTCAGGTTTATAATGAAAATGAAAGTTTCTGAGAGCAGACATTTCTGCTTAGTAGAAACCCATTTTTTCCACCAAAAATACCTCATTTGAAAATTTCAGCCATCTTTAAAAGATCTGGTTTCAAAGGATTCCTTATTTGTCCCATCTACCTATATAGAAAGAAGGATATTACATTTTTGGCCATGTAGTTTTGATGTCTGCCTGGCAATGTACAGGAATTGTTAAGAGCATGCTGGATTTCCTCAGGAAAGAGAGCCAATATCCTCAACAGTATTGTGTATTTATTAAAAGACAGAAACAAGAATTGAGTATCTGCACCATCCAAACTTTTAGTGGTGCAGAAGGTTCCTCCTTTTCCTTCCTTTTTTTTTTTTTTTTTTTTTTTTTTTTTTTTTTTTTTTTTCATTGATAAGCTCTTAGCCATTTATGTTTCTACTCTTCTTTTCTGGAGTTGCTTTGCAGAAGACAACTCAGTTTTTTATATCCCCAGTAGTGGCATTTACTTCAAGAAGGATAATCTCGTTGCACTCAGCTCCAAGTCAACACAGAATATAGGGATGCATTACCAGACCAGGTGCTGGGGAAGAAGCCTCCAGTTGCTCTAAATCAGTCTTTTGAAATTCTCCATAGGTGCAAGAGAATCATTGGGAAGCAAAAAAAAGACAGCACTACTCTTTGAATCTCTCCCTTCCTCCACCACCCCCATGGATGTGAGGTTTGCTCGTTGCTCCCATTTCCAACCCAAACAAATGACTGACACAGTCATTTTGGTAAGACATCTCTCAGGCAGTCTTTAGTCACACATGGGAATGAGAGGAACAGAGCAACTGAGGGCACTAAATGCAAAATGCATGCTAGCAGTGTCAGACCCCTCCTTCTCCTAACGAGGCACATTTTCACATAAAGAAAATCCACCCCTACCCATCAAGGTCTTCAGGGAGGTGTCCCCAAAGCAGCATTGATCTTCCTTTCCTCTTTCTCCTGTCTGGCTGCATAGTCCTCACAGCAGAGGTCCAGTTGCTCTCTTGAGCCTTTGAAGAACCGCCCTTGGTGATGATGGGGGAAGGTCAGGGCTGAAAAGGATAGGGCTACCTTACAGACCCTGAGGTGATGAAATAGTGTCTAACTGAATTTTGGCAGCAGCCATGCTGTAGTCAAGCTCCTCACTAGCAGGAACAGCAGACATCTGGTGTGACGTTGTCCTTTGCTTGCCTTCTGCTTCAGCAGAGCTAAGGCAGAGCTTGCTGCTGGCCAGAAACCAGCCTGCAGCGCATTGCAATTACAGCTTTTCCCTTTCTTTGTCTGCTTTATCTACGCTTATCTGTGTGTACCTCGGGAAAGCTGGCTGACATCAAAAGTTCGTGATTTCTTCCTCCAGCCACAGTGCGTCAGTTACTCAAATTAAAGGACAGACCTGCTGTGAAATAGAAAGTGTTCCCCAACTTGCAGTGATTTCTCATAAAGATACTGTACCAATCAGTTCGATACCTGTGGCTTCCTACTAAAAGCAAATGATATTCACAGCAGCTAACCAAGCACACAAGGATGTGTAAATTAAGCAAAATGCTCTTTATTCCCTTTTGCCTTTAAGTGACCACTTTGTGTACATAGAAATACAAAGGGATTTATTTTTTCTTTTTAAAGGCAGCCAATGAAAATACCTAGGTTTTGGCTCCAGCACACATGAATTCTTCCAGTAATAAAACAGGGTTAATTTTCTACTTAAATTTCAGTTTTCTATTTGAGTTGAAATTTTTATTCGTACCAGAATCTCTCCTTGGTAACTAGTAAAGTGCCCAGTACAAAATCATAAACCATAACCACCAAGATGTATGTTGTAGTAAAAGGTGTTTTAACTTTTGGAGTAAGATTAGATGTTGAGTCATTTGTACCTCAAGAACTCTATGTACCTCTTGAAGAATATCAGTTCAGGAGCTGCTAGTTTAGATGGGAATTATTATTTCTGAGTTCCTTCAAGGAAACATCCTAACAACACGTGAAGACGTCTTCTCCATGGGGCAGCAACTATATGTAGACTCAGGAACTCTTTTACAAAATCCCAAACACAGGTCTATGCCCTTGCCTTCTCTAAAACAAAAGTATAGCTGGTAAATTACTTGAAAAACTTAGATGTACGAAGTGAGTTGTCCTTATCATCAGAGAAGGCAAAAACCATATGACAGATACTAGCCATGCTGTGTAGTGTCCTGCTAAAAGGCACTTGGATGCTGCATTACAGAGACCTGCATCTCTGATGTTCTGGGAAAGTAAGGCCAGGAGGCTGCTCAGTGTTCCTGCAGACCATAAAAGGTCACATAGGAACCTTTCTCCTAAAATATCACTTCCCAGTAGACTGAGCAGTCATATCCTTTGCATATTTCTCTTTATAAATTTTGCATATTTATCCTTTTAATTATGTTTATCGGAACATATTCCACTCTGATTTCTTAGGGTGTCTTGCATTAGGACAGAGTATGATAACATTTTTGGTGTATTCTTACGCTGTCATCAAGAGTGACTGTTTACCTTTCCTGAACTTTCTTCAAGATTTTAATGATTTATACCTTTGTATTTGCTGAACTCCATTTCCTCTAGTTTTTCTTGTAGATATCTCAAATTCTTTGTTTGCTTATGTTGAAGGTTAAGGTTTTCCTTTGTTTCTAGTTGATAGATTCCTTTGGAGCTGTCCATTACTAATTCCAAAGAACATGAGCCAAATCCTCATGTTGTATAAATTAGCTATTCTTCATCAAATTTGGAGGAGATCATTTACATCAGGTTAAGACCTACACTTTCTTTATGTCTTTAAGGTAAAAAAGAAGAGAAAGTAGAGAATTTTTTTCACGTAAATAACATATTCCAAAAAACCCTACCTAAATGTCATAGCACACATTTATAAACATACATAGTTTGATTTTCAGCTGTGGCCAAAATATTTCCAGCACAATGATAAGCAGATAGTTATCTTTTCCTCCACCAACCTACCTCACCCAACTTTTTAACCATTTTTATCCTTTGTATATCTTAAAGCCTCTGACCTTCACACAGCACCTAGCAGGTGAAAAGTTTCTCTGGCATATGGGGAGATCTGTAGAACTGCATCTCTGGTTTGTGATCTCTCCTCCCATATTCTATACTGCACAGCTATACCACTCAGGAAATCCCTAAGCCACACATTGCTAGAAGATAAGAGAGGATGTGTAACCACATGGTAATGTCTACCCTGTTTCTTATGCTATCAGATACTATGAATCTCGAGGCTGATCCAGTACAGATATTTTTATTTTAATCTCGGTACTGGATTGAGACTTCAATAATTTTTAGGATAAAAACACCTGGAAACAACTAAAATCATCAAAAACAAAACTAAAACTGTAAAATAAAAGTTGCAAAACAATGAAAGACAATTGTAGTGTCCCCCACAGAGAAGCAAGAGAACAAAAAAGTTTGAGCTCTACAGTACCTAATACATTGAAGGTTCTGATGAAACTAGTGTGCGTTTAAGAGATGAATGATGAAAATTAGTGTGCTTTAATAATGCAGAGATACTTTGTGGATGGCAAGAGAATAGCTGCAAACATCTGAAGTAAGGAGATGACTAAAATTGCAACAATGAGAAATGAAGGCAACACGTATCAATCCAGCTCATATCATCTGAACTCAGCTAGTTCTGAGCTGTCAGAAAGGCCCGTAAATGGGACACAAAATCTGGTAGATTCCCTTTGAGGGCATAAAGGACTGGATTCTTTGGCATCACAAGATCTGCTCCATAGAGGTAGCCCAGCTGCACCTCCTAAATTTTCAAGCTGCCTGATTTTGAATGTAAGTAAGATTAACAGCTTTTTAATTGATCATGGTTATTAAAGGACATTCTTCAGTTGCTGATCATCGTGGCATAGTATCCCTCTCTTACCTCCTTGAACAAACCACATTGTCTCTTTCCCTGTTTTAACATCTGTTATGCCAGGACGTTGTATGGCAGTTGATACCTCAGGGGCCTGTGTGGCTTTGAGCCCACTAAGGATGCTTCCATTTGTGAGCTGGCAGCAGGTGCTTCCAGAGCTTTCATGCTAATTAAGCAGGAATGTTCACTTTTGTCCATAGCTGTGATGGACAAGTTCTGTTTGGCTGCTTATTCTTGCCTTATGTTATGTTCCTTGAAGGGATTAACTGGGTGAGATGGACCCTTCAGGAAGACAGGAGAAGATTCCTCATTCCCAAGGGATATATTTCCTCACAGAAGTGGAGTTTCTGTGGCATGAGAGTTTTGGCTCAGAGCAAGGAGCCTGCAGCTCATGCACAGACTGAGAAACTATTTAGAGGAACAGAGAGCAGAAATCTGAGACTCTGAGACTATGGAAATAAATACCACAGGGCCAGAAGGGATTGGTTAGGGTTTGTTGAAATTCAGAAGTATTCTGTGTTGTCTGAAACCAATCTCAGGAGCAACAATGTACTTGCAAAGACACAGTGTGCAGGAGTCATCTGGGCAATAACAGGACATTAGCATAACCATGTTAAATTAAAGGTTCACTTTGCTCCATATCTTGTCTCTATCAGTGAGCCTCCTACGTTGCAGGTGTAATGTTGCAGTAAAAATGAGAGACTGTACCAAAAGCATTCCAAAAATCTAAGGATCTATCAGTCACATCATCCTTGTCTATACCTTTGTTGATCTCCGGAAAGAACTGTAAAAGATTTGCAATGAAGAACTTCCCTTTACAAAAAAATCATACTGACTTCCTCACAAAAAAAAAGAAAAACCCAACAGGTTGACTCTTGCCAGTTAAAATCAAATGTATCACATGTCCATTAATTCCATTCTTTACTGTGATTTCTACTTATTTGCTCTATATAGCTATGAGGTTCTATAGGCTTGTTGATTCCCCATACCTGTTCTGGAAACATTTTTTAAAAATAGACATCTTAATGTCACCCCTGAGTCCTCATGTACAGATGCAATTTAAGTAAGAGGGCATACACCATGATTAGTAATTAGCTATTTCATCCTTGACTTCCTTTGGATCTCATGAGTGAACATGCTTTCGTCCTGGTGATATGTGACTTCGTTTTTCAGTTAGTTCCAGCATCCCTTCAGCATCACTTCAGTTTCTGATGAGTCCCCAATAAAGAATGTTTTTTTGATAGGAATATCCCTCATTTCTTCTGCAGTGAACACTGTTGCAACAAAAGCCTCTACCACCTCTGGAATTGCTCTGTCTTCTCCGAGAGTGTCTTCCATATCCTGATCATCAGTGGACCTTAAAAATTTTCTGGCAGGCTTTTTGTTTCTGATGTGTATTAATAAATACTTATTAGCAGTTTTGATTACTTTTGCTAGTTGCTCTTCAATGCCATTTTTACTGTCTTCTGTTTCTAGACATATCAAGGATGTATATATCTATCTATTTCTATTCTTTCCTATCCAGTCATTTCCAGTTTTCTCTATTTTAAAACTAATATTTTAGTCCATGTTCCAATAAAACCTAGTTTATTTGCGTTTAAAATCATCTCAGTCTTTTAGATATTGCTACAGGAGAAGGTTCAGGCAAAACCTTCTCAGAGCAGTGGCCAATTTAAGGTCCCTTCAGAATGCTGTTCTTCCTTTACGTCCTATTAAAGGGTCTAATTTGATTTTTCACTTCTCTCAAGCAGGAGTCATCAGCAGCCCACCATCTGCACAGATCAGAAGGAAAAAAATATGTTTCTAAAGTGCTTCAGGAATGTATTTAACTTCAGCAGTTCCTGGGTAGTAGGCAATGCTTCCAGAATGGCTCTGGCAAAACAGTTTATGCTTAGTTAATCATTAGCTTTTGTTTTCAAATTTGCAAGTAAATATTTATTTGATGCTCTGGAGTACCTGTTCTTATTCAGATATTGTATGCTTCTTGTCATTGATTCTTCCACCCACCAGCGTAAATCTCAAGACAAAACATCTGTTACTAAATCTCTGTGTGCAAGCCTGGACTTTTATTTGAAGAAACCGCACGGGAAATTAGACTCCGCTGACCGGTTTGTGCTTGGTATCCATGAAGCATTTAAAAAGCTTTAAAGTCTCACTCCTTTAGAAGAATACACCAAAACTATATCACATCTGGGAGACTGAAAGCTTGCTGCATGAAAGAAGCAAATACTGAAAAGCTGAATTAGAATACGTTAGTAACAGGGGACAAGCTCCAGACTGCATCCATCTCAGAGCTAGTACCTCTAATCTTCCAGAGGGGTAAACCCTTTGTGAGAAAAAAACTGAAAATTGGGTGGCTCATCTCTCCTCTGCAGTGACCTCTCATGATAGCTGTCCTAAGAAACTGTTAAGATGTGGAAGCTTGTGAATGTGTGAGCTCAAGCGAGATGATGTTTTTGAAGCAGTTCTTGGAAACAAAATTAACCATGAGACTCAAAATTTTCATGTCCAAATGTAGCATTCATTTAAATCATTTAGTTTTCCTTCAGTCATTTATTTATACATACACAAGCCGCCCTCACTCATCCTATACATACAGACATAAACAAATTAATTAATTGTTTTCTCCAACAGACTTAAAAAGGAAGGAGTGAGAGAGATTTTCTGTTTCTAAATGCTTGGAAGCTGCTACTATAGGGACTTGATAATTACCAGAGTGACAAGAAAGAAGCAAGTCTTAAAATGGGAACAGACGTCATATTTCCTTGAATAGTAAGATCTGCAATAGAAGTTTAATCATTCTTCACATGACAAGGCTATCAGAAGAAAGGGTTATGGCTGTAAGACAAATCACACAGTAAGAATAGAGACCAAAAACTAACAATTCAAACCAGTGCTTTTTTTTACTAAAGAACAGGAGAAGATGTCGCTGGATATCTGGATGCATTTCTGGATAAGACAAAGACATGATCTATGTTGGTATGGAAGAGTGGAGAACACCTAGAGGTTAAATTTAGATGGCAATACTAGGAAAACGAAGTGTAGAAAGACAGAACTCCCTGCTATCCTAAGGATCTTGAATTCTACCACTTCATGGTCACTACAGCCAAGGCTGCCCTTGAGCTTCACTTCCCCCACCAGTCTTCCTTGTTGGTGAGATCAAGGTCCAGCATGGCACCTCTCCTCATTGGCTCCTCTATCACTTGGAGAAGGAAGTTACCATCAACACATTTGAGGAACCTCCTGGATTGCTTATGCCATTGCTGTGTTGTCCCTCCAACAGATATCGGGATGGTTGAAGTCCCCCATGAGGACCAGGGTTTGTGAACGTGAGGCTGCTCCTATCTGTCTGTGGAGGGCCTCATCCACTCGGTCTTCCTGGCTGGGTGGCTTGTAGCAGGACCCCACTGTAATATTACATGTCCCTGCCCTCCTTTTAATCCTGATCCATAAGCTCTCGGTTGGCTCCTCATCCATCCCCAGGCAGAGCTCCATGCACTCCAGCTGGTCATTGACATAGAGGGTGACACCCCCTCCTCGTCTCCCCTGCCTGTCCTTTCTAATAAGCCTGTATCCTTCCATTCCAACACTCCAGTCATAGAAGCCATCCCACCACATCTCCATGATGCCAATAAGAACATAGCCCTGGAGGTATGCACACATCTCTAACTCCTCTTGTTTATTCCTCATGTTATATGCATTTGCATAAAGGTATTTAAGTTGGGTCCCTGATGAAGCTAGCTTACTGGCTGGAGCAGCTGGAATTTCTTTGTGCTGCACTCCAGGTGCTCTCCTGCTGACCTGTGATTCTTCTCCAGGCTCTGGGTATCTATTGCTGGCACTGGCATCAAACTGGTAAGAGTGGGATGGATTGAGGTTCTCCTGCCCCTGAAACTTTTGTCTAAAGCCCTCTTTAAGAGCTTGGCAAGCCCATGACCAAAGGTGCTCTTCCCCTTCTCTGACAGATGGACCCCTTCAGCCCCCAGTAGACCAGGTTTCTCAAAGGGAGTCCTGTGGTCTAAGTAGCCAAACGTCTGGCTGTGGCACCAGACCTGTAACCATTTGTTTATTTGCCAGATTCGACTGGCCTTTTCAAACCCCTTCCCTCTGACCAGGAGGATTGCTGAAAAAACTACCTGTGTTCCCGAGTCCTTTACTGCCGCTCCCAGGGCTCTGTAATCCTTCTTGATACTCCTCACACTGCTCCTCGCTGTGTCATTGGTGCCCATGTGAAACAACAGCAGCAGATAACAGTCAGAGGACTGTACGAGGCTGGGTAGTCTCTTGGTGACATCCCTGATACAAGCAGGTAAGCAGCACACCTCCCTACAGAGTGTGTCAGGTCATCACCGTCACTTTTTTTTAGTTTTGTGCTAGCTTTGCCTGCTGCACAGATAACTCTTTCTATCCTCAGTGATATATTTATAGACAGCAGCTGTTCTCAGCCTAGGCTGAGCTCAACAGTCTCCTCTGGTCATATTGGTTACTCCCCAGCTTTTGCCATTCCCTTCCCTCTGCATCTCTCACAGCTCGATTGCATCTCCGGGCAACTGTATGCAACTGAGTGGTTGGGATTGTGAGGGGACATAGTAAATCGACAAAATCTTGCAGTGGTCATTGGTGGCTTGTTTTTCTGAGCAACTGTGTTTTACTGGCAACAGTGATCAATCACAGATCCACTGTTATGCTGTGGTCTGATCCTCCTCAGTCATTTCCCATGGATGAGTTCCTGACTTGTAAAATACGAGTCTGTGACGGTGTGCTTTCCCCCTTTCCAGGCGCCACCTGATCTTTATCTCCTGTAACCCTGCCCAAGCGATAACCACCCATGGTGGTCATAATGGGTGCATGTAGTCATGATGGCAGCATCCGGGGCTCAATGTGGTTTCGGGGAGACAGATAAGAACACAATAGCCAAGGGCTATCTTGTGCAATGCTGGTTCTGTGGTCAATATGCAAACATGATTATAGGTCAGTCATCTTACCCCCATAAATAGCGCACAGCCCAAGAGCCCTTTGAGCTCCCCTGAACGGCAGCGGGCTGTACGCCAGGATCTCCCCTTGAGTCAGGACGCTGCCCAAGGTTACTCCTTGAGGTCGAGAGATTCCTTGCAGCAACAGATCCTCTGTAAGTGACTAGAAGCATGCTGAACTTTGAAATCTTAGCTAAGTGATACAAAGGATTGACTGCGCACATATAATCCTTTAGATGTAAACCCTTGACTAGGCCTGGGACTAGGACTGGATCCAGCCGCACCTAGACTCCTCTCTGAGAAGGAGTTTAGAAATCAAGGGGATCCTTTCTGAAACCTTGACTCAACGGGACGGTCTGCCCGACAGTTCTGTCTGACCCTGTCCTCTATGCAGTAAATAACCCAAGTGTGCCTTGCCATCTCGAATCTTGTTAAACTGTCGCATCTATTATCAACTTTATTAAATCATTGGTTTTATATCAATAAACATATTGCTGCTTCTCTCTTACAAGTGAAGTGCATCGCTCCATCCACGACAGTCTTCAAATGCACAAATTCACATGCCATTTAATTGAACTCCATCTCGTTTCACCACCTATTAATCTATTCACTTCCTCATGTCTTATTTTCTTTTACGGAGTTCTTATCTTATGAGATCTAGAGCATTTGCAACATGAGGGGTTTCCTCAGCACATTTCTGGGGTTTGTGCCAAGATCATTACTGAAAATATTAAACAAGATTGATCTGGAAAAATACCAAAGAACTCCAGTTATCTCCCTCCATCCAGCCAGATACCTTCCCTTTCTACTTTTCCTATTGCCATCTCTCCTCTAACCAACTTCTTACCCAGATTACAGTTTGTGCACTATAATTCCCAACTTTTCCACTTAACTAAATTCCCATGTTACACTGCTTTGTTGATATACAGACAGATGGTTTCATTCCCCTTTCAGTTATCTAGAAAATCAATTATCATATTAAAGTTATCCATTTTTTCTGATAGCCTCTATGTTTGGTAAACCCTTTTTATGTCTTTGTCATTTACCATGATATTCAAAATAGGAAATTCCCTCAGGAAACAATTCCCTTAAAAGCAGTGTATTCTTGAAGAGCAAATGGCGATATATACTAGGGAGAAATCTGTGTACAAGTCTTCATTGTTTCATATGAATGTGTATGCAACACTTTGTTTTGACATTGGTTTTGAGCCAATTTAAGCAGAAATTCCAAGGAGAGACAAACTTGTTAATTTAATAGCAAATACACAGAGGGACGCGAGATCGACTCTAAGAGTGTTACACAGGGAAATCGCCTGTTGCTAAGAGCTTCTCTTCTCAAGGGTACAGAGCTTTGCAAAGCACATCCCTCCGTGTTACAGGAACAGTTACACATCCTCAAATCTCCTGAAGAACAGAAAGAATTACATCTGGTCTAGGACAGCATATTATATACTTACTGCTCACTGGCATGCTTTTTGAAAAAAATGAGTCTAGAAGTTTAAATAAAAACAGGCAAGTAGACACAGACTTTGGTATATTAGAGCAAGCCTCTTGATTTGAATTCCTAAGTTCTGCAGCAATGCAAATTATTCTCATCATTAATAATAATATCAGTAATAGTATCACAAACACTTCTATAGCAAAGCACAAAATTTAAGATAAAAGTCATCTTTGTCTCATAGCAAGCTGCAACATTAAGTGGGGAGTACGGAAAATGCCTCAAAGACTCAGTAAAGCCCTTCCAGACATATATCTTGGGTGATCTGTATTTGAGAAGCCAATATTTCTTTAAAGAAATAAAGGCAAGTTATCTCTGGGGGATAATATGCTAGTGGTGAAGTATTTTTCTTTCTGCACCAGCAGAGATTGTTTCTCATGGTCGGGAGAGCGAGTGCTGCCTACACTCATCTATGTCAGGTGGAGAACAGTCTTTATCCACTGTTCTAAATCAGACCTCAGGCGTATCTTTACATGTTTCTTATGCATACCTGCTTACAGATGTCAGCAGCTTCCACTCCAGAGAAAATGTTTTTCTTCCTGCTGCAATGTGAATACAGTTCTGTACCTATGTCTATAAGCCGCCGTTGGTTTCCTTATGTATTTTGTTTGCATCATTACGCTAGCATTAGAATCTAAATGACCACTCTTGGAATTCCACATAAATAAATCAATCCCCATGTCATTCATCCAATCCCTCTTGCAAAAAAACCCAACCCTCTTGTCAAAGAAATCCTCTATTCTGAGCAACAGACCTCTGTCGCTTCAGATGAGCTGCACCTCTCATCTCACAGAGGTCAATGCAGTGCAGTGCAATGACAATGGACAACTCTTTTATTTTCTTTTTTTTTTAGAGTATTGTCAGCCCACAGCAGCCAAGCAGCAACGCGGCTCAGAGCGCGTTCTGTGCTGGATAGCACATTGTCATGGCAACCAAACAAATGGGTCATCCCGCTCCTGCTCGGTTTCATTGTTGCATAGTGTGTAAGAGAAATCACAGCACAAGCGTGAATGTGTCTTTGAGCTTCTGCGAGACTGAGCCAAGTTCCCTTCCTAATTTGCCTTTTCTCACGGTACCTCTTGGGGAGGCACTGGGCCGGTGTGCCTGCTCAGGGACATGCAGATGCTGAGGTCTATGAGCTCGGAGGGTGAAGACGAGTGTTGGAGTGAAAGCAACTGCCAGGAGCCAGCGATGATCTTCTCTTCTCCAACAAATTGTTGGGTAGTAGAGGGAAACACACTACTAAAGCAAAGGCAACAGACTGGAAATGCCTGAGTCATGCGCTGGTCGCAGAATAACTGGGAAATGTGGGGATGTAGTGGGACAAATGGATGAGGGAGTCCTCTGAAGAGCATGAAGCAGTGCATCTACTGAGCACTGATTTCTTCTGAGTTCTTCTGTCCTGTGCTTTCCCTGCTGTTGCAGTCTTGTTCTCCTTCTTCATGGTTTTTCTCGTTCCCATTCTTTCTTCCTATTCTCCTTCCCATTCTTTTGTGTATTCCGTGATACTCCTTCACTGACACTTTATCTTCTACACCTGTGGTCCTATTAGCTCACACCGACCCTGCCACCCTCCATAGCTTCTGGTAGGACTGTTTCAGCATCACTTACCCTTTGCATCGCAAGATACTTTCTACTATGAGGTTTTGTTTTCAGACAGATGAGAACTTAATCAAGTTTATAGCTATTCCAGCTGGAATTGTGTGTGCCAAACATCTGCATGAAGAAGGTATTTTCTTGAAGTTTATGTAATTATTGTCAGCCAAAATTAATAAACCATTTCCAAGATTCAGGATAGGGATGACATGGGCCTGGGCCAAAATTATGGTAAACTTAAAAAAATTTAAACAAATTTCCCACTCTTTAGCCTATCCCCATGCTACATAGCAGGGATTTACAGTTTATCAGGACACACTGTGGTTTCCTTCAGGGCACGTTTCCTGTTTTCCTTATGAATATCTACGCTTTTCCAAATAAGATATATGCCCCTGAAAAATTGTTATTTGCACATCTCAACAGAGAATTCTTAATATTTACCAGGTAAGTCCCTAACAGGTTTTGTTTATGCTGTGAATGCTGCAGGCCAGGGACTAAAAAGCAGTGTCCTCCAAAGGAAGGATGAGACTGGAGTCTGAAACAGGTAAGCAGACTCCTGAGATTGGAGCTAGATCAAGCGAAAGACCAAGACTACTGGACAGTAAGATGAGTTTAAGATGATGAACAGAATCATAGAATCACAGAATAGTTTGAGTTGGAAGGGACCTTAAAGATCATCTAGTTCCAAACCCCATGCCATGGGCAGGGACACCTTCCACTAGACCAGCTTGCTCAAAGCCTCATCCAACCTGGCCTTGAACACTTCTAGGGATGGGGCATCCACAACTTCCCTGGGCAACCTGTTCCAGTGCCTCACCACCCTCACAGTGAAGAATTTCTTCCTAATAGCTAATGCAAATCTACTCTCTTTCAGTTTAAAACTGTTACCCCTATCACTATACTCCCTGATAAAGAGTCCCTCCCAATCTTTCCTGTAGGAAGAAGACTTAAAGCCAGTGATTAGCTGTTTTCAGAGACCAGATGTGTGAGTAAATGAGAAGAGACAAGAAGGGTTCTGGATTTTATGATAGTCCCAGATATTGGGGAAGAACTGGGACTGGACAGGCAAGCAGATTGTGGGGAGGGACCCTGTAATGAAAGTGTACTGGTGCAGCTTTGCAGATGAAGAACCACTTAGGTGAGAACAGGGAGGCACAGAAGGAATGAGAGGAGATGCAGTAAAAGAAAAGGCTCGGCTCCCCAGAGAGCAGTAGTGCAGCGGGATGAAAAGGAGGAGCAGAACAGATTGCATGAGGACTAGGAAAGGAGAAGGTGGGACTGAATGCAAAGGGAGACTGATGTGATAAATCCAAGAAAGGGTAACAGAGACTGAGACAGGACCAAGAGCTATAAAATACTCTAATGAGGAAATGCTGGAAACATGGGGCAGAAAGGGTCGATCTTATGGAGAAACAGCAAGAGCTGGGTCTGGAATGGAATTAAAAATTTGTAAGTCTCACTATTCATATGCTGCCAGCAAATATGTGTAAAACTCCTCAGCAAAGGGTCTCTTTTCCCCACTAAGAAGGACAACTTGCCATGACCAGCAGTTACCTCACCAGCTCAAGCTGCAGAGTTCTGTGCAGTGACTCTACATGTTGCCACCATGCAGGCGAACCATGAAGACACCAGGATGATGCCACATTATGGGATATTCTGCTCCTATTTCTGTTTAAAAACAAACAAACCATAAAAAAAAAAAAAAGGCAAGCAGAATATTACCTGCACACTGCTTTTAAAACAACACAAAGCTCTCAAACCATCAGAAATACACTTCTCTCTGCAATCTTTTCTCAACTCACTTGTGTGACTTTATTATGGTTCAGCGTTCACTTAAAGGTCACACACTGTTATTGCAACAGGAATGGGGCCTCAGTTTTATGGAACAGCCTGTTGTGAAAATGGTTGTGCAGCGAAAGGTGTACAGTCCGCAGGCCCACAGGTCAGAAGGTGTGTACAGAGGGAAGCGGGAGAAGAAAGTCTGATCTCTGCATTAAAGTTTCTGCAGAATTATCTTCTACTCAGCCTCTCTTCGTGATGTTGTCTGTGATGCTAGGCAAGTCACTAGAGCCAAACTATTCATGTGTGGCGATTAATTACCTTTTACTCATTATCTGGGTCTCTCACTTGAGCCTGTTGAGCTCTCACCCTTGGCTTTCATGTCTTTGAGAGCTGTGTTTTGAATGTCTAATGTGCTAAATGCACGGAAAAAAATGTTTTCCATCGGTAACTCAAAACGAGCAGGAACTATTATAATTTCCTTTGTTCCTCAGTCCTCCAGATATAAAATAGATGTACAAGTACTGCCTGCCTCATGTTACAGAGATGTTCTGAAAATATGTTCATTTTTATTTGTGTAGCTGTTGGATGTTAATATGAACAGCATGAAAAGTCTCAGAGAAAGTTCAATAACTCTGTCTTTAGAACAGTTTTGAAAAGTGCAGGAGATAAGGCACAGAAGCCACATGAGTAAACAAAATACTGAAAAGCTATTTAAAAGGTGAGTACTCAATCAGGTAGATGTGCCATGAAAAAACACAGTATGTAATGATGAGATTGCAGATGGAATTAAAAAGCATAATCACAAAAAACCAAACTAAGTTTGCATGTAGATCTTAATTCTTGCATTTCCTAGCTATTGAGGGCTTGACTTTTCAGCCTCAAGAATAATATAATTATGTATATAATAATATAATACTATAACATTGCACAGGTTTTGTACATGCTCATACTTTCCAAGACAGAAACAAAAATGTTGAATCAATAAGAAAACCCCATCTTTCAGAGCTATGGGGATAGTGTGCTCCTTTCTAGATCAGTGTGATCATGTTATTTGGGTGTGGTTGTATCCTAGTCTGTTTTTCTGCTTTCATTTTTGTGTTCTTTCACATTCTTTCTGAGTAAGAGTGTATCTTCGTATATATTTATACAGCGCCCTGTGCAGTCAGATTGCAGTCCTGATAGCAGTTGCAAGATGTTTAATGCAACAAAAACATTAAATCATCTTGGTATTGTCAAAATCACTAGCAGCCCATCACGGAGACTGGTATTTTAGAAATGCAATATAAAAAGGCAGTCCTTGACCTAAGGAATTTATAAATTTGAAATAAGACACAGCCATATAAATAAGACACAAGCAGATGAAATAATAATAAAATACAGCAGTCATATCAGCAAAAAAATCAGTACTTTTCTGCATTTATACAAACATAATTGGGAGCATTGTTGTATCTTTCATATGAGACCTACTTGCCACTGCTTTCCAGAGCTGCAGTTGAAGGGATAGATATTTATTCTCCTCCTTGTAACTAGAGGTTTTTACCTATGGTAAGCAAAATGCAAGCCGGTGATCATGTAACATATGCTAGATTCTTTGTTCCGTTTCTAATTCCCAAAGCCCTGTTATATCCACTACATATTGCCATCTAAAAAATTACTTTTGTAAAGTATAACAAAAAGGGAGAATAGATCAAAGTCTGTATGACAGTAGTGGTGAACATTACTAAATCAGAAAATTAACTTATTCAATGTTACTGCATTATGCAAGAGAACAGGACTATAAAGATATATGATATACTTTTGTTTGAAGATGGGAAGGGAATAGTGGGAAAATCATACTTTTGACTGAAATGCCTAAGCTTTATTGCACTTGGAAGAGAAATATCACATTTGTTCATGTGTTTAACATTCACAAACAACATGTAGATGAAACACTTAATTAGTTTATAAAAGACCTGCAAGTGTGAAAAATCTATAACTGGCATAATTCATGGTAGCAGTGATAAAGATGATAAAAGACAAACATAAAAAGATGACTATTTCAAGAACACATGGACCTTCCAGCAGAAGATCCATAGTTCACATTAGCATGAGAAACTGAAAACGTGCCCACTTCTGACACAAAGGACCAGTATTCCCCTTGCCAATAGCCATGAGGTTTGGAAATTCAGAAGGCAAGGAAACTCTGTATTCAGTTCCAGTTTTTAACATGACCTCATTTTCTTTTTTCCCTCTCTAGTTTTGCTTTCCTCTTTCCAAGTCTGTGGTTCACTCCAAGGTGGCAATAGAATAACAAGAAAAAACAGGGATGCAGGAGAGCTGACCATGCATACCTGAGTTTGCCACAAGCGTGCTGTGTGAGTTTGAACTAGTTACTTTCCTTCTCTGTGCCTCAGCTTTTGTCTCAGTGAAACGGAGCCAACAACAAACTAGTGCAAAACCAGGACCAGGACACTCTGCAGTGAGTAAAAAAACTCATTCTTGCATGTCAAGTTATTTTTCTTCATTTGATTTGCAAAAATCTTATCAGTTAGATCTGATTCAGGGGAAAAACAAATCACGGCTACTTCCCTCTTGCCTCAGCCACCTAATCTTCACCGCTAAGGAATGGAGGTGTTTTAAGCACAACAACAGTGACATTCCTGCTTAATTAATTTCTAATTTTAATCTCAAACCATGCTTTATAAAACCTTTCCTATCAGTGAGCATTCTACATTAATATGTGTTAACTATTGGATCAGCTTACTGAAGTAGTTAATTTGTTTCATTGGAAAAACACCTTTCCAAAGTTGTAGAATATCTTAGGACTGATACAGAAATTACAGAGCAAAAAAGTTGTGCCTTTTGTTATGTGAGAACTCAGGCTTCCTGACTGCAAGTATTTACCAGCATTGACAGTTTTAAATATATTACTGTGGTACCACTATTGAACGTTTGTCCTTCACTTGTAAATTCTTTCATTTCAAGATAAGGCTAGAAGGAAGAAAGAATTCCTGGGAAATGCAGAGCTGAGACATAAACCAAATCAAAGAAAATAGGTTATATATCTTTGTGAAAATTGCTTTTTCGATATTACATGTGTATAAAGGGTTGATATTTGGCCACTATTTTTCTTGTCCTCAGTGCTAGACTGAGGAAAAGAGGTTCTGGCTATGGCAAACAGGACTCCTTCTGGCATGCGCTGCTTCATTATTCCCATCAGATGTTCCTTCTGGTTTAGGTTCTTTTTATTTCTCAAATAACTATTTTTATGACACCAGTGGTTATAAAATATTATCCTTACAGTTACAACTGGAACAATACTCTTAAGGCAGTTTCTTCATGTGTCCCTTACCCAGGAGGTAAAAACTCATTGACAGAGAACAGCAGAAATTTCATGAAAAGAGATCATTTTCGAATGTCGGTTATAAAATATCCTGTAACAAAATAAAGATTAAATAGACCTAGACAAAATGCACGCTAAACATAATAAGGCAAATAAAACTTAGTTGAGGTTTCATTTTATAGTTTAACATTATCATTAAAAAGAACAATGAAAACTATAATGACAAGATGCTTCACAAAAAAATAGCAGCAGAGAAACCAATTAGAAACAGTATGGAAAAAGAGAGACTTGTACAGCATAGCGATGTTTACAACGCAAGAGAAAAAGAAACTGTGAATTGGTACTAGGACATAGTTAAGTTAACCTGATTACTAGAGGTATATAAAAAACCAGGAATTGGGGCAAATAAACATATATATTGGAAAAAAATGANCCCCGCCCTGCAGAGTCCCCAGGGCAAAGCCTTCCCCAGCCCTCGCCCCGGCCGGAGGTGCTGGTGGTCTTCGGGAGGCTTTTCCTTTGCATCCCACCGAGTGCCTTTCTCGCGCCGTTTGCGTCGGATGTCAGCGGCTAATGGTGATGTTTCAGGGGAGCGTTGCTTGATGCAAATACTTGAAACATGCAAACAAATTGTGACCGAGACCTCTTCTCCTTAACTTATGTTATTCATGCATGATTTNCCAAACAAACAAAACCCCAACACAAAGTGAGTAGAGGGCAGTTCTGGTTTCTTTGTCAGAAGACAAACAAAGTAAAAATACCAGAAACTGCATGCAATGGGAAACAGCAGATAATAAATACACATATGTGGGTGTGTATAAATAACAATGACGGAACTGTTAGGAGTTGTATACAATGGAAGTAACTGCAGCATCTTTCCTTTAAAATGGCACAAAACCAGAGAAAGCACTAAGAGTGAAAACAACAACTTACTTCTGTAGTTAGCAAAAAAATCCAGCTGAGATTAAGACAAAATCAAAGATTGAATAGGGGCTAGAATTCTGACAGCAGTAATGAGTCTAGAAAGGCGTGTGGATTCTTTTTCGTTTATTTTTTGCCAAACATCCACTTCTCCCTGGGCTATTGCAAGTACCTAAAGACTGCATCCCGGCCAGTTCAAAGCTTTAAAAACAGCAAGCACCTCTAAGGATCAGAGTTCAGGTTGAAACCTAGTATCAGAAGATGTCAGAGGTTTCAGAGTGTAAAGTTTTGTAAGTTTTCAGAGTACCTCTTTTTTGCACTGATAAATGACACTTTCAAAAAAGATTTCTTCATGCATTTATTTTTTGTGTTATATACTTCCTCTGTATCTGGTTTTTTTTCTGTTCACTATCTGTATATAGATATCATATTGAGGTATATATATTATAAATATCATGCATAAGTAGATTCTAAACGTACTCAGAAATATATGGCAATGCCTTCTCTGTCTGGATTATCTATATGTGGACAGCTCTCCAAAAAACTTGGACAGTGGTTCAATGTCGAATTTCCTCTCTCTCAGGCATTTAATCTTTAACAACTCACTGTCATTTCAAACGCCATGTGGTTAAAACTAAGCTGTTCATTTTGATATATGTCTGTCTCACAGCAAACTGTCCATTTTTCTTTAGAAATATCCCTTTCAGCCAGAAGACAGAATAATTTATTCAATTCAGAAAACCGTAAGAACATAGTGCCTTAACAGAGAGACTGTTTCCCCCTCTCTTGCTTTCTCTCCTGTACACACACAGGCAGTCCCCGCCCTGAAAGAAGTCTCAGATCTAGTTATGTTTTATACAGGAAGTAAAATTACTTTACTAGCCTCAGGAAAGTGCTTAAAAATACATTTTAAAATGTAATATCACCAACACGGTAACAAAAATGTTCTGTTTACCGGCTGACTATTAAGAATCCAGGTGCATATTCACTGCATCAAATCTTTCACACTGCAGAAAAATAAAACATAATAAGGTGGTGTGAATTACAAACGGAACATTTTCCTCATCCCCAAGTGGGTAAAGCATGTTGGATACGTTGGACGTATTATGGTACAATCTTCCTGGATACTACTAACATCTGTCAGATTGTCAAGCACCTTTTAAAAATTCCTAGGATTCAGGCTTCTTTAACATCTCTTTGCAAAGGAACATCTTCCTGACAGAAGGATATTGCAGGACCATAAATGATGGCTTTGAAAGGGACATCTTGGATAATCTAATCCAAACTCCTGCTTCAAGTAATGGTGGTTTTATATTAGTCTTCCCATAAGTGTACTTAATCTTTCCTAAAAGACACCTAATTAATTTGCTTCTACTCCGATGGCAAGCTGTCGTACTGTCTGATCCACCTCAGTGTTAAAGAAAATGTCTATATATCCAGCCTAAATTAATCGTTGTTCCAACTAAAGTTCTGGCCATAACTTCTGCCCACTAGTATTTTTTGTACTTCTGTCTTTCCTGTTTTCACACATTGTGATGGATATATCTTTTAGCATTTCTCCCTCTTTCGACTAAAAAAAGTTCTTCCACGATTCTTACACTGCCTTTCAATGAACCTATCTACATACACTTCAAGTGCAGACAGCCCAGTACTATATAAAAGGATAGCGATACCCTCCCAGCTCATTGAAAAATGTCTTTGCTTAGATTTCTTTAAATACATCCGTATTCTTTGTAACATCTTCAGATAAGATCTCATTTTTTGTTTGCATCAGTGATAGAATCATATTTCCTGAATATATTTTATTTTACTTTATGTCTATGCTACTTATGTTTCTCTTCCAGTTTCTCATCTTTTGTCGTGTGAATAGCAGGATGGAAAAAAAATCTACTAGAAGAACAAGGTTTTTTGGTGTTGTCTTGATTTTCTCAGCGCTGTGTTTTAATTGCCAGGTGCATGCATCTATCAGGAGAATAACTTCGAATGTAGAATCTTACTGAATATTTCAAATTTCTACATTTAGGGCTTTTTGTTTACAATATCAAAGAAAGGCTAGACTATGATCTCAGGGATGGCAAAATCTCTGACTTTCCTGTTATTGACAAAGGGGAAAATTGCATTTGATTAAGATTGTTACAGTCAGTGGAAAGCTGCCCTAGTGATGAAAGTTTTGCCTCAGTCTTCAGCAGCCAAGATTTCATGTAATGTATTTTCTAAAACGGCTGGCGGAATTCTCTGTGCTGTAGTAATTGGGTGACAGATAGCTCTGAGCTGGTGCTTTGTCAATAGTTAGAGAGGGAGGTTATGAGGATTTTCAGTGCAAGGCACGGGAATGTGTTTGGCTTTAACTCCTGTAAATTATTGCTGTATATTTAAGCTTTACACACTCTGGCTACTGTTGCAATGAGGAAAAATTACTGTAATAAAAAAATATTTGGGCAATCTCTAGCTAACTGTTGATAGCTGCTATTTCTGTGTGTAGTGAAATCTGTTCTGTGCAGAAAAACTTTCTGGTTTACGTGCCCTGATAGAGAAGGTGCCGGATGAGACACCCCACTGTCTCCCCGCTGAAGTCTACAGACACTCACCTGTTGCTTTTTGTGAGGGCAGAAACAGGTTCTTGAAGTGGGTACGATGTCAGCAGAAATACTTTCGTGTTTTTCCTGTCAGCCATCTGCCAGCGCAGTGTACTGAATCCGCTCACTGAAGAGCCAGAGGTGATGGAAGTAAAGCTGGCGTGTGTGCATCCGTGCAGCTGGGACGTGGCAAGGAGGTTAGGAGAAAAGAAGAGAAGGATGTTCTGCTCAACCCCAGCAAGCTCGTAGGCTGGCTCAGCCCATCTCAACCAGCCACACATGAGGGTGGGACAGCCTAACATAAAGAGTATAAAATAGTTCTTTAACGCTCTAGCTGTATTAGTGATGTCTGATGAGCTTTTTTTCTAATGGACAATGTTACTCACAGACTACAGTATGGAGTACAAACTCATAAAACCAGCTAACATATCTTAACACTTTGTGCCTGTGTATATCCGTGGCTGATGAGATCCCTTCAAGGGATAAAGGATAAACCTCTCCACTGGTAATGTTAGAGTTTCTGATACTCTCATTCACAAAGTATTGCTGCTTTGTCAGGGATACGGCACTCCTCTGTAACGGATATTTTTTTCCTTGTCTCTGCGATATGCATAAGCGTTGCCCAAATTAATCACAGTTATCTCTCCCTCTCAAGTGGGGTCTCAGACATGGTTTCTACGTGACTTTCCTGTTACCCTCAGATTTTAGCTACCAGGAGTTTGCAGGGACCTTTAGGAGCTGTTATATTGATGACTTGCTTTGCATTTCTTGTCACTGATACAGATTCTCCACCTCCAGATTGTTGCAATAATGAAATAAAAATCTCATTGAACTTCTTTCCAGTCAAAAGGTGTTATATTAGCAGGTAAACAGGCACTTGGGAGTATGAGTACTCCTAGCCAGGACAGAACTTCAAGGATCCCTTGTTGCTTCTGGATTTTCAGACTTTGCAAAGTTGCTTGCACACTGCTGACCAGAGGGTCGAAGTGTTCTACATTCAGTGTAAAAAAGGAAGTTCTCACCAAGCTTAAGTTCTCAATCTCAGTCTGCTTTTTCCAGTAGCTCAGTCCCTGCATCTGTTCATTATTCCTGCCTAAAAATGCAGGATTGTTGTGTGCCATTTTCTTGGAAAAAATGAAGTAACAGTATCTCAGTTTCTGGAAAAGGATCCTAGAAGACTTTTCTCTGGATTCAGTTGCAGTGTCTTTGATGACTTGATGTGCCTGATTCTTGAAACAAGTTCCAAAGTAAAACTCCCAAGGTCCCAAGGTTTCCATGAAACTGTTTCCCAAGAATGACAGACTATTGGGAGCTCAGTAGACCAGCACTCCTTAATCTGTGCTCACCACTCAAGTATTTTTAGGTGAAGCAGTAAATACAATCATTGGCCCCTTGAATGATCTCCATACACAGCCAAGGATTACATGAGGTTGTTTACTTTCCAATTTCTAACACGAAGACCTAAAAAAACCAAACCCCCCAAAAGGTTCTTTTCAGTAGAAATCACTAAGATCTGCCAGAACACAGTTACTGTCATTTTCAAGGACTATTGTGAAGACTATGGAGATTTGGATCAGCATGTTTTTAGCAGCAAGGGAGCTAAGTAAAAATGATTTGCAGTTTGGTTTCCTCAGGTGGAAGAGGGGGAGAGAAGAGAATTAGTCCTTGTTTACAGAACGCTGGGGTTTCTATTTTGAAATTATTTTTGGATTAGTATTTGGGCAGATTCTGTTCCAAAAGTTTCTGGTTATGTTGGATAGACTCCACTCTAACAAGAAGGACTGTCACCTTTTGGAAACAAAATTAACAGGTTTTGTTTAGATGACTCTTGAAGTAAGTAGAAAGGATGGGGAAATGGAGATTTGTCCTAATTTCAGCAATCCAAGAGGCACCCCTGAGACACAGAAGAGTAAAAAGTAGAGTTGTTCTAAAAAAATAGACTTTTTGCCTAAGAGTGGATCTATGCAAAAAATGTAAAAAGCCTGAAAAACAAGCAAGAAAAAGAAAGTACAAAAATTGAAGTTTGCAATGGTGATTCTAACACATATATAGGCTTGTGAGAACAAGTTTTTCCTAATGATTTTTTCGTAAGATATCAGTTTTGGACAATACAGCTGATGTTCAGTAGTTAACTCAGAAAACAGAAGAAACGTGTCATCATATGTCAGGGTATATATTTACAATGCAAATTAGATCAGATAATTTGACAGTGATGAGTGTACAGATAAAACCTATGAATTTTACATACTTTCTACTCTTAAGGTGTGAAGGAAAAAGAATGCAAGGAGAAAATTCTGTCAGCTGTCTAGATTAGAAGGCAGAAAGATTAAAGCCTTCCTTTGACCAGTTGGTCAAGCTATTATAGGAATATCTGAAATCACAGAATATTTGTAGGCTTTTTAACTACCCAGGTTATCTCCTGGTCAAAAAATGCAAACAAAGGTCTGACATAAAAAGGCTTCTACATCACCAAGCAGAGAACCTACGACCTAAGGGAATAAGCAACCCTGGACCTACAACAACCTGAGTGTAAATAAATAACGAGGAAAGAATAGCAGCCAAGTGAACAGACTAACCAAGAGCTGCTGATATTTAGCCTAGAAAAGCACAGGTTCCCAGAAGGGCAGAGTAAAGGATTAAGCAGTCATCATTACCACTCCACATTTTCACCTCCCTAGAGTGTCATTCACGACACCCCGGCAAGGCTTGGTCTGCTGAGCTACAGCAAAAGCTGTGACGGCAAAGTAACCCTCTCTGAACAGTGAGCAACATTTCAGTAGTAACAGGAAAGCAAGACAAGCAGAAAAGGTGTGGAGGCAATCTGTGCCTATAGAGGCAGATAGGCACGGCTTATCTCAGATACCAAAACTTTTGGAGAGCTTTGAAGAAACAATGTCTGCCTCTCACACCTTACTCCAAAAGACAAGCGCTGTTTTTTAAACCACCCCTCATTCTCTGCTCTTTTTCTTCCTGTCCTCTGCTTCCCCCATTCTTGTTTAAAAACTAAAAGTCAGCATTAATATAAGCAAACTTTTTCAACTTACGTGACGTCATTGTCTTCAAGTACCAGTAAATGGGCTATCTGAAGCTAATGTGTGCTTCCCAATGTGTACATTTTCAGGCAGGTAATCTTGAATTAGCCCATTGTAATTCTAGAGAAAACGCAGATGGTTGTACAGTTTTCTTACCATATTATAGGCATCTCTAGTTGCTTCACATAAATGCAGACAAATTGGTAAATGAAGTCTGGTGGAAGGAAGCATCAGCAAGCAGAAGAAAACAGGTCTCTCGGGTCCTGAAACTCAGACATAACTTCCTTAAAAGAAGAAACCAAAGAACAAGAAAGAATGCAAAGAATAAGAAATAGCCAGTCTATTTCCATAAGGGACAGCTCAAATGAAGAATAAAAAGATAGAAAAGAGGAAGGAACAGTCACAGAATAAAACACAGTATTTAAATTGCCTTTTGGTGGAAGTAACGTTTCTTCTTAACCTGTTCAGTGTATAAGAGACTAGTAAATCTAGTAAAGGTACCAGAGGAGTTCGGGGTGCTTTGTTTTTCTTTTTAACTCTTTAGCCTCAGAAACACAAAATGTTTTACCTTTTTTTGCTTTTGCTGGGGTTTTTCCTGAAAAAGTTGGAGCTCTGATATGAATGACTAAGGAGAGAAATCTTAACCGATTTCCGAAGACAAGACCCAAATTAGCTCTTTGTGGATAGCCGGAGTAAGTTTTTAACGAGATAAGAGGCGTGCTTAACGCACTCCCACTAGACCTCCCTTCTCCCGCGCACTCCCCTCCCAGATTTCCTCCCCTTGCCCGCGGCTCCTCTCTCCGCACCCGCGCAGGAGAGCGGGCTCGGAGCGGCAGGGTTAGGCAGGGGCTGCCTCGCCCCGGCGGGTGGGGGGCACGGGGGCCGGGAGGAGGCGGGCAA